>CM042888.1:8169393-8222431 GCA_023653495.1 Melastoma candidum | reverse complement strand
GCTTTGTCACATACCCAACAATCGTATTACTCACAATCCGATTAAAGACTGCTTTTAGCGACGTCAAAGTGGACAAACTCCGCGCATAGAATAAATGATGGTCTCAAGTCAAAAGATCAGTTACACTCGTCCATAAAGAGGATTGACCAATAATGTTCAATATGTGGTATCCTTTTAAACGGGTCGTGTCCAGTAACCCTAATCTCAGGGTACCCCTAAGTATACCTTGGATACACAATCCCTCGGTCTATCTTGACCTCAGTTATGCCTAGCGATGATCTAGATGTCAATGTCCCCTCTAAACATCTATCCGATCACGGATTATTTCAGATTAATATACTCATTAATCTGTGAGACTTTATCATTAATAATTTTACGTGCCGAAAAGTAAAATAATCAATAAAAAATACTCGCATTTATTAATTATTTATCCACAAATTCAATAAAGTGTATTGGCACATAAGTGCACACACTAACAATATCCCACTTGCAGTATTGGAAAACACTATGGACTCGAAGTCCTAGGCTCCTCACATGGGTCTCATGTTTCTGCAGAGGTAAGGCCTTTGTGAGTGGGTCCACGATATTCTTGCTCGTATCAACTCTTCTAACCAACATGTAACCTCTCTGAACAATCTCTGTGAGGATGTGATATTTCTGGGACTACGTGCTTGGATCGTTCGTGAGACCTCGGCTCCTTGGCCTGCTCTGTAGCTGCATTGTTGTCATAGTACAATGTCACTGGGTCGACAATGCTTGGAATCACTTCAAGCTCCGATATGAACTTCTTGATCCGCACAGCTTCCTTTGCTGCCTCAGAAGCTGCGATGTACTCAGACTCAGTTGTAGAATCTACAACTGTCTCCTGCTTGGAACTCCTCCAACATACAGCTGCACCATTCAAGCAAAACACATAACCCTGCTGCGATTTCAGATCATCCCGATCTGTCTGGCAACTAGCGTCAGTATATCCTCGGACAACTAGCTCATCATCTCCTCCATAAATTAAGAACATATCCTTTGTCCTTCTAAGATACTTGAGGATAGTCCTTACTATAGTCCAATGTCCCTCTCCAGGATCTGACTGATATTTACTTGTCATGCTCAAAGCATACGAAACATCGGGTTGAGTGAAAATCATGAAATACATAATGGATCCTATAGCGGAGGCATAAGGTATCTTGCACATCCTTCCTCTCTCCTCTTGTGTCTTCGGACACATAAACTTGGAAAGATGTACACCATGTGACATTGGCAAGAATCCTCTGTTGGAATCATGCATGCTGAATCTATTCAGTACCTTGTCAATATACATACTTTGACTCAAACCCAGCAACCTATTTTGTCTATCTCGGTATAATCTAATACCTAAGACATAAGTCGCTTCCCCAAGATCTTTCATAGAAAAACACTCTCCCATCCAAGTCTTGGTCGACTCTAGGCTAGGGATATCGTTGCCTATCACAAGAATATAATCAACATACAGCACTAGGAATGAAATCTTGCTCCCACTAACCTTCTTGTAAATGTAAGGTTCCTCTGGATTCTTGACATAGCCAAATTCTTTTACCGCTTCGTCAAATCACTGATTCCAACTCCGAGATGCTTGTTTTAGCCCATAAATGGACCTCTTGAGCTTATATATTTTATCTGCATTCTTGGATGCAATGAAACCGGGAGGTTGTACCATAAACACTTCCTCCGGTAACTTTCCATTCAGAAAAGCAGTTTTTACATCCATCTGCCAGATCTCGTAATCTTTGTAAGCTGCTATCGCAAGTAGAATTCTAATAGACTTAAGCATTGCAACCGGAGAAAATATTTCATCATAGTCAATTCCTTTACGTTGAGTGAAACCCTTGGCCACAAGCCTTGCTTTATAGGTACTTATATTCCCTTCCATGTCAATCTTCTTCTTGAAGATCCACTTGCACCGTATGGGTTTTACCCCAACTGGCGCATCAACCAATTCCCAAACTTGGTTGGTATACATGGAGTCCATCTCTGATTTCATGGCTTCTAGTTATTTCTCGGAATCATTTGAAGTGATTGCTTCCTCATAAGTCGACGGTTTGTCATTCTCGACAAGTAGTACTTTCCCATTACGGGTTATTATCCAACCATATCTGTCAAGCTTTCGGTGTACTCTTGTCGACTTCCGTTTGATCTTGCGTTCCTTGAACATTTTCAGAAGTTGGAATCGCTTGTACTAGTGGTACTAATTTCCTATCTAAATATTCAGTTTCCTACCTATTTGTAGAGTCAGAAATTTCTTCAAGACTTACTTTACTCCCGCTATTATCTTTAGAAATGAATTCTCTTTCCAAGAAAGTAGCATATCGAGCAACGTAACTTTGTGCTCGCTTGGGAGATAAAAATAGTATCCATTCGTTTCCTTGGGATAACCTACAAATATACATTTGGTGGATCTTGCTGCAAGCTTATCATAATTCTTCACGTAAGCATCACAGCCCCATATCTTAAGATAAGACACGCTTGATTTCTTCCTAAATCATAATTCATAAGGAGTCTTATCTACTGACTTGGTTGGAACTTGGTTAAGCATGTATTATGCTGTTTCTAAGGCATAACCCTAAAATGGCAACGGAAGACTTGCATGACTCATCATTGATCTAACCATGTCCATGAGTGTGCAGTTCCTCCTTTCTGAAACACCATTCCACTCCGGTGCTCTAAAAGGTGTGAGTTGTGAAATGATCCCACACTCTTTTATGCAATCATTGAACTCTTGGCTAAGATACTTGCCGCATTGATCATTCCGAAGGGCCTTTATCTTCTGGATTCGTTGATTTTCTACCTCGTTCTTAAACTCTTTAAACTTTTCTAGAGTTTCAGACTTGTGCCTCATTAAGTAGACATATCCATATCTACTTAAATCGTCAGTGAAAGTCACGAAGTAGGTATACATTCCTCTGGCCTGAACTGACAATGGCCCACACACATTACTATGTATGAGTTCTAGCAGTTCATTGGCCCTTTCAACTCTCCTGGTAAAAGGCTTCTTGATCATTTTTCCTTGTAAACACGCTTCGCATGTATTTATGGGCTCTAACTCAAAAGAGTCCAAATAGCCGTTACTTAGTAATCTTGCAATGCGTTTCTCGTTTACATGACCAATTCTACAGTGCCAGAGATATGTTAGGTTTGAGTCACGCATTTTCTGGTTCTTCCTTTCAACACAGTAAATCGGCTCCTCCAAATTCAAAATATAGAAACCATTATTCAACAAACAATTCCCATAGAGCATTCCACTCAAATAAAAGGAACACAACTTGTCATTGAATTCAAATACAAATCCTTTGGCGTCTAAACTCGACACCGAAATGATGTTCTTGGAAAAACTAGGAACGAAATAACAGTTCTCCAAATTTAAATCAAATCCACTGGGCAACTTTATTACATACGTCCCTACAGCTAATGCAGTAACCCTAGCTCCATTCGCCACTCGTAGGTCTATCTCGCCCTTGGACAGCCGTCTGCAGTCACTTAGACCCCGCAAGTTCGCATAAATGTGAGAACTACTTTCGAAGTCGATGACCCATGATGAAGAAACAGAAAGATTGCATTCAATTACAAAGATACCTGAAGCATCCGCTTCATTGGCAATCTTCTTCATTAGTTAGAAGCAATTCTTCTTCCAATGACCTTTCTTGCCACAATGAAAACATATAACTTCCTTCTCATCAGATTGGGGTACCTGCTGCCCTTTCTTAAGCCTCTTTTGAGCTGGAGGTCCGACGCTCTTAACTGCTTTGGCCTTGGGATTGAATTTCCTAGTGCCAGGACACTTGTTGGTCTTTCTGACCATCATTGCTCGAAGTGAAGGATTCACCTTCATGTCCTTCTCAGCAATTTTCAGCATTGCCATTAGATCAGACAAACTCTTCTCCATACTGTTCGTGTTGAAGTTCAACACAAACTGAGAAAATGATGGTGGGAGAGAGGACAAAACCAGGTCAACTGCTAAGTCCTGGTCTAGCTTGGAACCAAAGCTCTTGAGCCTCTGAATGTACCTTATCATCTTGAGTACATGTTGCCCAACTGGGTAACCTTCCACAAATACAATAAAGTGTCTTGGCACATAAGTGCACACACTAACAATGCGTTCGACGAAGATCCGTAATATACAATGGTAAGCACATGGATTGATGTTAGGAAATCTGGGTGAATAATTTGCAATTATGCATAGGTGGTTCTCCCCAACGTACGCGACGGCTACTTTGATCATGGGGACCTACTGTCACCCATCAAACATTCAGAGTACATGCCACTAATCCAATTCCCCCAGTCGCTTGAGGTACGTAACCCCCTGGTCTTCAGCAGCTTTATCAACGCAAACAAAATGAATCCATCCTCACGCGTCCCTCACCCGCTCATTAGTAGGAAAATAACACCCCCTTTGGCTGCTGCGCAAGCATAATGAGTTAATGGGGTGGCAATACCCAATCAACAAGGTCACCCATGCAGACAGAGCAATTATTGCTGCCATAAGAGAAGTATGACTAGATGAACGGCATCGGTAATGCCTTTGGCACCTCAGCCACAACATCGTTCGTTGAGTCCACAATCTGGATATGAGATCTACCATTACCTCTTTCATGTTTGACACAAGACCCAGTGATGAGTTTGAACTATCATGGGCTGCGACGGCGTAAAATTCCGGTTACATTAGTACTTGATGGCTAGATCAACTCCACTTCGGCAAACATATGTTGTGGCTACCTTATTGTCACAGGCATTTTTTGACAGAGCTAAGGAGCACACAGCGACGTGAGCACATGCAATTGTACATGATGGGATACTTGAAGTCCAGTCACAAAGTGCACGATTTCTTACACCATTGTAAACGAGTTGTACCTGATATTTTTCATAAAGAAAGCATGTTGGATTCGATTCGTTGAATAAATCTTACTAGACTGCCAACATGCTTCGACAACATGAGGAAGATGCAAGTCAGTTTATGCTTTGTGCTCATTTTAAATGGTCTAGACACAGATACATAGAGAATATCAATCATGTTTACCAGCTTAGATATGATGAAGCGGCTTATGTTGCAGCTGAAGTCTCTTATAACAAGACACGATCGCTATTGAATTGCTCTGTGGGCATATTTTCCATATTGCAAATATTGAGGGTATGTCCTCTCTACCCTAATGTCTCGTGATGCGTCCATAGACAAAACAAGCAAAACTGCTAGAAACCTCATATGTCGGAGTGGACACGTACGACTGCCAGGTTGAACAATTCCGTCAGGTTATGTTATAGACGACTTGTCATTGATTATGTTATCTTGGATGAAGATCAGAGTCTACATATCCCTAGGTACGCCGTTCTATCCATGATATAACAAATACCATGGAACGTTTGTGCATAGGTAATGCTGTAGGTAATGATGGAGATGACCGGGAGGTAGGGGTCATTATTAATGTTAGAAAAAGGGGAAAAGAGTACTTCACATGTCTACACTTGTAGACAATACTGCCCTCATGCCTGCTCACAGGAATCATGCATGGCTATTTAACCCACTCCACAATTTCTGATTCCATATCGATGGAACAATGCAGTAACATTGGAGAAGCTCTAAATTCTATTTACGCACAGTTGAACCAATGATGCAAAATGCACAGGAAGATATGTAAATATAAAGTACTTTTTTTTGTAGTACAATGTGTATCGACATAAAAAAGGATGGAATATGTCAAGTTCGATTCTCAATGTCAAGCTAGTGAAGACGATACAACGATGATATTCTTTTTGATGCGAGTTGGATTGAGTAAGGTCGAGTCGAGAGCAAGTCGAGAAGAGCGTTCGAGACGATGAGCACCTTCACACTATTGAAGTGGTCGAGTTGATTTGTTAACTCGAGAAGAAGGGAGTTTATCTCGAGATCAAGAAACGTCTCCAGATCAAGCATCCGTTCGCTCCAGGGAACTCGAGAAAACTTCAAGTCAGGACGCACGTGAAAGAGGGCCAGCTGACGTTTGGCCCAGTTTCTTTAGTTTATAGTTTTTGGACTTTGTTTTAATTATTGTTTGATTTTTCTATTTTGGGATTAATTGGGAATTAGGGTGAGCCTACTTTAGGTCTTCTGTAAATAGGACTCTTGTGTTTAGGTTTAGCCTCAACCTTTTGAACTTTTTACCTAAATTTGACAGCCGTCAAGTTCTTGCATGAACTTTGCTCAACTTCTCTTATCGTTTGGTATTCCAGGCGTTCCCATAACCGGTGGGGTTTCTGTATCCGATTGTGAGGCGTTCAACCCTCTTGCTAGTCCAGGTAGTTCTTAGGCTGTATCTGTGGCGGTCCGAGTCCTGTCCCTTTCTTTTGTTTACTCTGCTTTGGTTTACGTCGTCCCCAAGTGTTCCGTTTCGCCGTCGTCATAGTTTATCTCGTTTCCGTGGTGGTAGCGCATCAGTTTTCCTTGGGCTTTCGTAGCTTTTTCCGCCTTCCTTCCTTCACCATACCCATAACTATCTTCTTCACGCCATTGCCATGCTATTTTATGAGGCTCATTGTCAACCTCAATCTATCTAAGGACCCACCCTTTGTAATGCAACATGGAAATATGTCATATAAAACATAATTAAGTAGAATTCACATCATGTAACTTGGTTTGATAGAGGTAACTTACCACATCTTCAGTACCCACAAGGGGGATTTGGCATAGACATGAACTTCATTATGTATAGTCCGCAATCGACGCTACAAACAAAGTAAGGCACGACCATCCTATTAGTCCATTGGTATGGTCAAACATGGGGGTGTAAACTGTTAGGAACTTACTCGTACCCATGTCGAATTGATGTAGAATGTTGGACGGGTAACATCACATAGGTCCGATATGGTGCTTGCTGATGACCCCGCGGCGTTCTCCTCCATTATGAAACTAATCAAATTCACCACACGAGCATGGAGATATTGCCTCCCAAAAATGTTGTTGTGTCGAAAATTAGGATCTCGTAGGTAATGAAGTTTATTACCTATAACATCCAGTGGGACTTCAAAACGCAATCGAGTACAAATATTTACACATGCATTGGTGAGTTACCAACACAGCGGTAAGCAGTATGTGACAAAAACG
Organism: Melastoma candidum; assembly: GCA_023653495.1. Taxonomy (NCBI): domain Eukaryota; kingdom Viridiplantae; phylum Streptophyta; class Magnoliopsida; order Myrtales; family Melastomataceae; genus Melastoma; species Melastoma candidum. Next base: position 8,215,329 of record CM042888.1, on the reverse strand, counting down.
TTTTCTAATGTACGTACCGTGTTGACGGTATTAATATTTCCAATGTGGGACTTGCATAACTTCTACAAAGTCGTCCGACTATCCGGCGTAATGTCCGACATCTTAACTGCGTTGTAATTGCTAACTGATAGGTTTTGCAATTTATGGTTGGGTTTCATTAGTTTTGGAAGATTATTCACGCCTTATAATTTGACATGAGGGTGAGTGACAATTTTAAACTACCCCTAAACAACTCGTGAGGTAACAATTGCTTTTCACATCATCTAGTTTATTACTTTTCAGCATCAGGGCGTAGAAGTCGATGATATGCAAGATAGATCATCGGTATTCCTTAGAATGTTGAAATTAGATCATCTCTCAACATCAGATCATCTCTTAACTACACTATCATACAACCCCCTTACATCGTTATATGTCCACCGATTTGGTTTGAGAATCAACCTTCCATGCATTGAAATGCTCATAGAATCGGCCAAATAAAGCAGCTCACTACAATACGAAAGTTGATACGAGACATAAGATCAATCCAAGTTGCACTTATGATCCTTACATAGTATCCACAACATTAAAGGATCAAACAACATAAAAAATTGAAGCAAATCTAGGTTCAAAGTAGTCATCCAAGCATGTGACAAAAATTCGAATCAACCCTTGAAAATGTTTTGAGATATCCTATTTCAACATCTTCAAGAATTAGTTTATCGATGTGATCTTCATTAAGAGAGAGGTAATGTATGAGAAGACTACAGCCGATACAAGATTAGCCATTCTACGTTGGCAGTGAAGACCTATGTTTAACTTTGTTGTTATACCTCTGAAATCGAGCTACGAGTTCTGTTAGATGGATGGATGGCCGGTTTATCCGTTAGGAATGGGAAGGTCGTGAACACGGAAGTCTTCCTTGACAACGCCGCATCGTCCTATGTTTCTTGACTTGATTTGTAGAAGATATGCTCTCCTACTTGGTGAGTCATTTTCAAGGAATGATTAGTACCATCATTAAGTTTCATTTTAATGAAATCTGAAATCAAGATAATGAAAGCTGAACTTGAAAGAACCTATGAGTCTGACCTTGGCACCCACGTCGTCTTATGCAGCCATATGTGAGGGTTTGAAACCTGCATCGTCTTTCGAGAAACGTTCATCTTGAGTCTCCACATGTTGCATATGTTCTTCATGATCCTCTACCTGTGTATCGGGCTCGTCCTCTTCAGTTTCAGTGATGACAGCACCACGTATGACACCCAACAATCTAGCTATTTTTTTAACTCTAGCCTTTACCGCCATCTCCATTCCTTTAGACCCATCATCAACTTCTAGGATGTGCATCTTCACTTTATCCATATTGGTCTGAGAAACCTCTATGCCTTCGGAACTGCATCAACGACCCATTTACGAACGGTGAGGAGTGAGTTAAGAAAAGTAAAAGGGCCATAAAGTAAGTTGACCAACAACTCTTCTTCCTCTTACACGTAAGATGGGGGCATGGAGCTTCATGTGAAGGACATCCGACCGATGTTCGCATCTCAATTCTTATAGTCCCTCGCGCTCACAAGTCGAATGATTATTTTTGAAATTTGATACCCACTTTAAGGCCTTAATTTCCAAATCTAATCACTCCGTGTCACTCTCACGTCGATCCGTGAACGTCAATTTTTGAGCATTCGGGGAACCTGTTCTTGGACCGTTCCACCCTCACTCACTCTCACACGCACATATGCCATTTTTCTTATAAGAGTACTCATTATCATTACCCATTTGACCATGTCTACAAGTAACATTCACACACTCGAAATTATAAAAGGACGGGTCGTTACAACTTCCATTCGGATGATTCACTTTGCCGGTGTCTCCACCTACATAACAATCTGCTGCAACTTCCCTTGCACGGTCCCTCAAGACAACGGGCTTCATAGTGAATTCCATCCGAGCATACGACAATCTCTGTCCAAGGCCTTCATACAAAACCAAAACGTTGTGCCGAAGCTGGTCAATCCCTCTGTTGGTATAACAATGGCAATTAGCGCTTAGCCCCTTTTTGGACTTTTCACAACTAATAAACCTAGCAGCAAAAGGTCAGTTTCTATAGACCACAAAACCTTGAGTATTAGCAGAAGGTTGATACAGAACATTAAGACTCTACCAAGTTCCTATATATTTGACCAGCCGAAGCGTGATCAGCGAGATCCACTCCATGTTCTGAATGGCATTTATTGTAATAGAAAGTTGGTATAAAACCTTGTATTCAACACTCAGAGAAGCTATTGTCCCTGAAAATATGATGTTTGAGTTTAATGTGTTTTTATCTAGAGTGATAAACATGATCGTGAGCCAAATTAATTACACTCGTTTATCACACTTGATCCAGGTTTTAGTAAACTAAAGGTTGCAGTCCTCAAGTTGTTGTTTCATCGATAGAACCTGGGAACGACTACTAAGGCCTACTACATACTCAGCTTCTGGGGTTGATAAAGTTATCAAAGTTTGCTTTTTGGAAAACCATGATATCAATGTGTTCCCTTTTAGTTGATGGCTATTGTTGGTATATTTTCTTTCAATCTTAAAACATGGAAAGTCGTCATCCGAATATCTAATTAGGTCAAAGCTCTTTTTTAGCTCTTTTTTAGCTCTTATGTAGCTCTTTTTTTAGTAGAAAGGAGCTGAGCTTCTCATATACGGCCCATGGTGCTTGTTTTAACCTATATAATGCCTTTGAGAACTTGTAGACGTGTTTTTCGTGTTTTGGATCCTCTAATCTAGGAGGTTGTTCAATATATACCTCCTCCTTAATTTCACCATTAATGAAGGCACCTTTCACATTCATTCGGAGCAACTTAAAGTTGTTATAAGAGACATAGGCTAGTAGGAACCTTATATCATTTAGACGTACTATGGGGAGAAAACGTCTTACCCAAGTGTATTCCCTCTTCTTGAGAATATCCTTTGGCAACGAGTCTTGCTTGGTTTCTAGCAACATCGCCTGATTCATTTAATTTGTTTCGGAAGATCCATTTTGTTCCGATCACGGAACGATCATCAGAACGTCGGATAAGTGTCCACACCTTGTTCCTTTCAAGCTGGCTTAGCTCTTTTTGCAATGCAAGAATCAAATTCAGATCTTTTAGAACTTCATCAATAAGATCATATTAGATTTAAGATAAGAACGCAAAATGTTCGTTGAAGGCATTAGCAGAACATCGCGTCAGAATGCATCTAGTGAAATCTCCTATGGCCTGATTAATAGGATGATGTCTTCTGTTTGTTTGTCCTTATGCCTTCTATAAAAAAACTTTTCTACAGAGATTGTGTCTTCTACATGAGGTACATACACTATAGGATCCATAGTGCCTTCTACATCATTGATTGAGTCATCAAATTTTACATTGATAGACTCTTCTATTTTAGGTGTCTTTTTCGTAAGGACTCTATAGGCATTGCTAGTTGTAGGGTATTCTAGAAGAATTCCCTCATCAGACTTAGCATCAATCTTTCCTAGAAGGTTTCAATATATATCAGACACTTTCAAATGGATGAAAATAGGAAATATTGGGTTTCTTCCCCCTGAATAGTCCATAAGGAGTTTCATTCAACATGAGTCTAATAAGCACCATATTTGATATGGAAAAGGTGGTATTCACAACTTTTGCCAAAAGGTTATGTACAACCTTACTCTCGTAGATCAGGTTTTGTGCCATGTCCATTAAAGCTTTTTTTCTTCATCTCTACAACACAATGTTGTTGAGGAGTATAAGGAGCAGAGAAAGTGTGATCAATACCATTTTTACCACAGAAGGTTTCAAAATCATGGTTCTCAAACATTGTACTATGACCTCTTCTTATAGCTTTTACAATAGAGTTTTTCTCATTCTGTAGAAGGTTAGCTAAACTTTCGAATGACTCGAAAGTTTCTTCTTTCGTGGCAAGAAGTTTAAGCTAGGTAAACCTAAAGCAGTCATTGACCACAACAAGCCAATACCTTTTACCCTCAATACTTTGGACTCTAGTTGGACCCAATTAATGTGTAGTAGCTTCAAACTTTAGTTGTAGAAACATCATTCTTAGATTTACTTGAGTTTTTTGTTTGTTTTCTAATTGATCAAGCTTCAGACGCTCTCCTAATATTAGGTAATCCCTTCATCAAATCCATTGAGACAAGTTTAGACAACAATCGAAAGTTGTCATGGCCTAACTTTCTATGGCAAAGATAACTTTCATCTTTGACCGACAAAAGGCAACTTTTTGCATTGCAGAAGCTAGGGTGATAAAGAATAAACGTTCATTCAACATTTGTAAATAAAACAAACTTTATTGTATAGCACACCGGAGCAAGTCTCTTTATCGATGGTAATAATATACCCTTTATCACACAATTGGTTCCTGCTCGGCATTGTATGTTTCAGCTTTGTCACTAGTAGTACCTCTTCAATAAACATAGCTACTTGAGTACAAACGGCTCCAAAGCTTAGAGAACCTCCATTCTGCAGTGTAAGATAGAAAAATTTTGAGGGATCACTAGTCATGTGCCATAGTAGCCTCTATTCAAATATCACTAATTTTTCTTAGCTTTTGTCCTCACACAGATTGATCCGTTTATAGTGTTATTCAATTGGGGCTTCATGTTGAAATGTCTAATGCATGTTCATGCTCATTATCAGAGTCATCTCTTTCATTCCAGGCTAGCATAACTCTTTTGCCCTTATTGAATTTAGAAGGTTTTTCCTTCTCTCGGAGGAGAGGAGAATCGGACTTTAAATATCCCTTTTCGTTGTATTCAAAACATCTTAACTCAGACTGCGTAGAATGTCTTTTCTTATCACATTTATTCGTTTTGAATCTGCGTTTGAAAGCGAACTTGAGAAGGCGCTTTGCAATCATCGCAAGTTCGTCAAATTCATCATCCATTTCAGCTTCAACATCATCGTCATAAACTTATGCATATTTTAAAGGCCACATAAAGAGATTTGGTGTCCGGTTGAGATGATTTCTAAATCTTATAAATTATCAAGAAACTCTCGAGTTATTCCAATAGAAGAGTTGTGAGGTGCCTTACTTCCTCTCGATTTCTAAACCTTTCTCACCAAGTCCCCATTGGTGAAGGACTTGTCTAGATGTTATAGGGGATTCGCCAGAACGGTCAACCGCATACATATGTTTGACCGTCTCATCACTCCTCATGGTGAAGTTCTCATATTGATGAACTAATATGTTCATCTTGGTTTCACGGGTTTGGCTCATCCCAACATACATGATGACAAGCTTCTCCATGATTTCTTATGCAGTATTGCACGTAGAAACTTTTTCAAACTCACTCGGCGACATCACATTTAACAGTAGATACTTGGACATTAAGTTGCGCCCGATAAGTCTAGGTTGTTCGCTAGTGGGACGTCCTTATGAGTCTAACTGGTTTTCAATTGGTGTATAGAGCAAACCATTTTCAACAAAGTTCTATATTTCCCTATCAATCACTTTCATGTAGGATCTCATTAAGGTTCTCCAATAAGAGAAGTTATGGCCATCAAATTTAGGAGGATTACCCAATTAAGGCCGTCCACCAAAATCAGCCATTGTTAAGTTCTGTCATAGTGTAAAGCTTATGTGGCCTTTTTATATGAACTCGAGGAAAGCTTCTGTCGAGAAAAGACTATTCCTCCACTAACTATTAAGCTTCTGTTGTGTTGGGCGCTAATACCAATTATTGGTAAGGTTTCTATAGATCACAAAACCCGGAGTATTAGTAGAAGGTTGATACATAACATTTAGGCACCTGCAGATTTGACCAACCGTGACGTGATCAACAAGATTTACTCCAAGTCTTGAAAGGCACTTGTTGTAGAATAAGGCTGGTACAAAAATCTTGTCAGTTTCTGCACTACCAGGCGGTGATAAGCTAATGCTCGATCGATGGAGTAAACTCCAGAACCTTAAAGATTGTTGTAGCAGACAGATGTTTGGTATTGGACCATTGGAGTTTATGTTCCAATGAAGGCGTTGTATCTATTCATTTGCTTTCTTTAATTGGTTTCATCTGAACAATCAATTATAGAACCTTTATAACAAATGAGACACATAAGTTTGATAACGGCAATAACCTACGTTAAGTTTTCACCCTTGTAGGAGGAGATTACTATAGAACACTTATAGTGGTTATAAGACTATCCGTAGGTACAAAGGCACTACTACAGAAGGTGGTGTAGATAGCCCGGAGGTTTCTCTACAAATGTAACACTGGGTACCAGAACAGTTCTGGAGCAGGTGACGTAAATAGCCCTTTAGTTTTTTCTAAAATCAATAACCCATTGGGTTGCACACAACAACCTTGTGACTAACTTTAGAAACGCTCCAGTTGAGTTCTACACTACGAACAAGGACTAACTCAAGCAGCCCTCTGATTGGGTTTAACTCGTGACAACTCCAAACAAGCACATAGCGAACCCTACGCATGCAAACAACACATTTTTCCTAGGTTGAAGTTCGTGGCTCCTCACCAAGACTTCCTATAAGTGTACAACATCCCTTGGGCTGCTCTCAAGCCTGCAGTAGGTGCAACGCCATCTGCAGAACCACCAATGCACATGCCTCAGCGTGTTCCTTCCAAGCGTAGCCCTCCTCCCTACTCACCGCCCTGACACGTATACACCATCTCTTCTTCTTAAGCCTGATGCACGTCTGTGACCACGCTTGTGAAAGACAACAAATTAAATACTCTATGAAACTTAACTAACTTATAGATAGGCAAAGTAGAGGTCGTTCCCATAGAGAATCAACAGAGGAATTTTCTTAGCGGTCACATGACTAAATGAAGAGGGATCAAGTCAACAAAGATGAAATGAGTATGAAATCGAAAATAAAACGCAAAGATAAAATGATAATTCAATCATTGGAGAAAGGCCTAGAACTATCAACTTTCCTTAACGAATTAATGAACTCGTTCCTTTCCTTCTCCAGTTATCAAATTCTTAAGTTATTAATCTAGCGTTCAATTCTCTTCTTACGCATCTTCTGAGTGCTCTAAGGACGTATTTTTTGTATCGAGCTAATTACTCTATTCCTAGGCAATTAACAATTGGGAACTTATTATGTGTCAACCCTAAATGGTTTCCTCTGGTAATCTGGTGATTCAATATATTCCTATCCTTCTCACGAATTAGCTATATTTTCCATCATGATACTAACTTAGGCTATCCAATCTATGTGTTAAGCTAAACAACTTTTCCAAGCCTGAATAGGCTTCTAGCCAGAATAAAATTAGTTCATAATGAAAATAACAATTAGTTCGAGTTTAAGAGAAAACGATAACGACATAGATTGCAATGGAGAAGAAGTAGAGAGATTATTAATTTATCTCTAGATAGATGCAAAATATAACAAATGACAATTCATACTCTAAAAATAAACTATAAAACCTATTAAAACTAATAAAAACTCGAATGACGAAGCACATAAAGCACCGTTTAGAATATGAAGTAACTCAACTTTGATAGAGTTATCGCACCCGCAAGCCTATAACTTGAAAGTCCTCGAGCAAATGAAAAGAAGAAAAACAAAAACAAAACAAAGAACACTCCTCAATGAGAATCAACTCAATCCAATTCGAGCAAACCCTTTTTATTATCAGCAACACACATACTCACTCCTTATGGTCAAGTAAATTATCATGAAAAGCTTTTCAAGTTGATAAAACTTTATTTAATGTTCAAAATGATTTGGTATGGAATGCAATGGAATCGTCAATTAAAGACTTCCAATAAAACATACTAGATCGATACTTCGTAGAAAACCAACCAAACATCAACAATCCACTCATCCATTAGTCATTTAACAATTCTCTTAACACATACATGCCTCGACTCCTCTCCAAGACTAATGCCCGTCTGTCACGCCATAACGTGGCCAAGTCCTTCATAGCCTCACTCCCGTCCCGCACCGCTTGCATCCGAGACACCAGCTTTCTGAGACGAAAGTTTAACCTTCCAAGAAAATAGAAGCTCACAGTTTATCTCGACAATATATTCGCATGTTCATTCCCCTATTGTAACTAACACAAAATCCTATCTTATACCATTATAAGAATTATGGACATAAGGTACAGATGCTAACGGAAGTTTCTGCAAACACGGAAACAAATTGTCAGCGAAATGTATCGTTTCCTCTTACGAGAGATGGTCCATATCAATTACGGATCAATCATGTCATGTGGTCATTATTGTGTTCATGATCCAAATGAAATAAGGCTTGTAGAAGAAATATATAGATATGCTCCGTCATGCTTTTGTACAAGGAAATATTATTTTCCATAAGTTGGTACACCATCTGTAGACAAACACATACTGCATTCATATTCAGAATGCTCATCCTTTGTCATGATTCATATTGAATTTGGACCACTCAAGACCACTCATACACGCACACACTCTCAACTCTCTATCTGTCTTACACATTTTTTTTCTTATAAGACCAAAACTGAAATTAACAATAATATGTTCTACACATAAGAAAACAACTATCGAATACACAATCTGCGTCATGCTCAAGCAAATATCCATTAGGGACTAAATCATATCAATGATAGTCTAATTTAATTAAATTCACACAAATTATGTGTTAAAAATGTTATGGGATAAACATTTCTGTAATCTTCTTTAGTTGGAAATAATTCAAAATTTTCTTCCAAATTTGATTTCATTTAGTCCAAGACATGTGATACATTTAATCTGGATGAATGATGTGATTAGTTATCCAATAATAACGATCCGTAATAGCTTATGGAGGGTCATACACGACCTTCCACAATTAGGTAATTTTTTTCCTACTTTAGAAAATATATAACCTATTTTATTTTTATGGAAATAACTCCCTAATTTTTTATCAAATTAATATCTTGATTAGTGAGCATAATCTTTGTGAAATATTCCCTTATAATTTCATAATTCAATAATTATTTAATAACCAAATAATTATCTCAAAAATATATTTACTTACATGAAGTTTTCATTAAGAGTAACTTTGTAATTATATAAGGGTAGGCTTCTCTCTCACCGATGGTCAAACTTCTTATATAGCATCATCTAAATTATTTCAACAAGAAGTCATCCCAATACTTTCCAATCAAGAACAATATGTTACTTCCAAAGTCACAAATCCTGGCGATATAATAAGGATGTGGGTGATTCTTTATCCCAAGTTATGTTTTGTTTATATGGCTTGCCTCATGAACGATCCATTCCGTAGTCATTAACAAAACATTCAGTATGAAACAATTTGTGCCTTTGTGACCCATCATCTCACCTTTATGCTATCATGTGTTTGCAAACAATACACACATGATCACATTTATGCTATCATGTCAAATTCCTCATGATCACAACAAATCTTCTCTCGATTAGGACAAGAGTCGCTTCTACGCCACAAAAGCCACTTGCTTGATTTAAGCTCAATCACTAAAATAGTGTTTGGGCTGGTTGCACTTAAGGCACCTTCCCAGCCTGAAAGCTTATGCTGTTAGATAAGACGTGATTTATACTATATAGTTTGCTCCTTTCAAGGGTACGTTGAAGTCAGACTAGAAAGTTGAGGAGGACTGGAATAAGTGTTTCCATGTCGACGTGATGATCTCGAGAGGTGAATAAGCAACTGGAGAGGCAATTCAAACGATCAACCAGAGATGGGTCGTTGATTCTGGATGCAGACATCATAGTACCAGAGATGACTTTGTTTTTTCGACGATTAGAGCTCATAGTGGTGGCGACGACATCATCACAACGGGTAACTTGGTTCAAACAAGTCAAGGAAGAAGGATCGGTTGTAATTGGCAACGACACGGGGAAGTCGATCACTTTGAAGAATGTCTATAATGTTCCGGGGATACGAAAAAATCCATTCTCCATGGCAAATTCAATGGATGCGTGAAGGAGATCAAGGTAGAGGTTCTTCACACTAGGGTTTGGATAAATGATCTTTTTTGTTCTATCAGCATCGAACTCCTCCATTGAGAAAATAAGCAACAACATCAGTTCGTAATTGTGGCATGCGTGGCTCGGTCATCTTAACATGACCCAGTTAAGTGTTATGTCTCGAAGGAACCTTGTAGACCGACTACCTAAAGGTTTAAAGGTCGATGAAGGAGGTGGGAGCAAAGGACGCCAGTATGGAAAGGCTAATAGACTTCCATTTGACAATTCAATCTCGAGAAGTAAAGCTCCTTTAGATCATATTCATAGTGACTTTATGAGACCGACTCAAACCCCGTCATACTTGGGATACACATATATGTTGCTCCTTGACGACTATTTGCGGATCACGTGGGTCTACTTTGTGCAAAATAAGTCGGAGGTGTTTTCTAGGTTTTTCGAGTTTAAGGCGATTGGAAGGAGAACAAGGCAGGAAAATCCGAGTTGTGAGGACAGACAGCGAAGGAGAGTTTTTCTCAAGTGAGTTTAACTTGTTTTGCGGAAGAATGGCATCAAGAAGGAACTGTATTGCCCGATGACTCCACAACAAAATGGAATTGCGGATAGGAAGATCTGACATCTTGTAGAGTCATGTAAATCTTGGCTACATTTAAAGAGCTTGCCAAAATAGCTGTTGGTGAAGGCTTGAATTGTACTGTCCATGTGATCAGTCGAGTTCATCTCAGCCCAACAATCTCCAGTTGCCGTTCTAGATTATGGATGGACTCAAGTCGAGCGTTATGTATTTTTGCGTGTTCAACTCGATTTGTTATGTCCATGTCCCTGACTCGAAGAGAAGCAAGCTGGAAGCAAAGGCTATGATGTGGATTTTTGTCGGATATGACGAGAGGAGCACAGGTTGACGGTGTATGGATCCATCGACACATAACTATGAGGTGTCTTGAAATGTTGTCTTTGATGAGAACACCTCCTATTACTTCAAGGATGGTGAAGACAATGCGCGTGCAACCTTGCCAATGTCACTTTCGCCAGATGGATCTTCGAGGGTAGACCATGGGGAGAGGGGGGTGCTCGGACTTATCTCTAGAAGATTCACTCGAGGAGAAAACAGGTAGCCAACGTCTGGAAGGGAGCTCTGTTTTGCATCAGGTAGACTCTCCTGTAGAGGAGTCTGGAAATCGATGTCCAAAGACGTCAAGCCTTCCCGATTTCTAGACGAGAACTTTGTAATATTTTTTTCTTATATCTTGGCGAATCCAGTCGGCGATGAAGAGCCCACTTCCTATGACGAAGCAAAAGGAACTAAAGAATGGGTAGATATAATGAAGGAGGAGATGATCGCTCTCGAAAAGAATCAGCATTGGGATCATGTCCCAAAGCCCTCTGGTATTGAACATGCCTCCTACAAATGGGTGTATTGAATTAAGAGGAAGGCTGATGGAAGTGTAGATCAATACAAGGCTAAGCTGGTTGCTTGAGATTTCTCACTGATGTATGGAGACGACTGTGAGGAAACTTTCAGTCCTGTGGCTAAGATAACTTATGTTCACACAATGTTCACTTTGGCAGCTTGTTCTGGCAAGAAATTATGGCAGCTAGATGTCAAGGATGCTTTTCTATGTTGAGAGCTCGATCGCCCGATCTATATGGATCAACAAGCTTGGATTTGAGAAGGAAAATGGTCAAGAGCTTGTATGTAAGCTCAAGCAGGCGCTCCATGGATTGAAGCAAGCCCCACGAGCATGATACGGAAAGGATAAAGAATATCTTTGCTTATGCGAGTATGTCACTTCGGAATTCGTCTCGATTCCCTTTCATCAAGAAACATCAAGGTCAGATGGTGTTGTTTTATTGTATGTGGATGGCATTATCTTGAGGGGTAGCAACTATGTGGAAGTCAGTCGATTTAAAGATGAATTTTCTTTATGATTTGAGATGAAAAAGCTTGGAGAGCTTGGAAATTTTTTTGGTCTACAGGTTGAGACCTTGGAAATAGAAATTTTTGTGTCGCATATCAAATATGCGATTCACACCTTTCGATGCGATCTCAAGGCTGCGTCGAGATGAGGAACTCTTTTATCAGACTCTCAGTCTTACCGTGCTTTTGTATGAAGTCTAATTTATCTTTCTATAACAAGGTCGGACATCGCTTATTTAGTTGGGGATGTTAGTCGATATATGCAAGAGCTAAGGAAGGTACATTTATAGGCAGCGAAGAAGATCCTGAAAAATGTCAACACTTCGCTTGATGTGTGTTTGTTTTACAAGGATTTGTCGATACTGACTTTCTTGGGGATGTGGATGATCAGAGGTCTACATCATGTTTTGTTTTTCTCTATGGAAATACAAATATCTTTTGGTGCAGCAAAACGCAAGGCTCGATATCACTGTCAACAACCGAGGCAGAGAACAAGGCATCGACTCATGCTACTTAGGAATGCATTTGGCTTTGTAGACTCTTCGAGGATCTTCACAGTAAAATCGATCAGTCAATTCCCATTCATAGACACAACTTTAGTGCGATCAAGCTGGCGTCAAATACTGTGTTTCATGCAAGGATGAAACCCATTGAGCTTGAACATCACTTTGTTCGCGAGTTTACATGGCTACAGTAAGGAGTGAAGATAATATTGCAGATATTTTACGAAGTCACTACCAAGGGGAAAATGAGAATGGAGTTGTTCATAGGAGCAAAAGAAGTCGATTGTTGGCAGTTATAATGGAAGGAGATATCACGGTTCCTCCATCTAATGCCATCAATTCTCGGCATGAACTTGATGGAAAGAGAATAATCTCGCTCAACACTAAATGAAGGCACTACTTAGTATGCGCACTTGCTGGAAATGAATTTAATCGCGTCTCTCCGTCTAATACGAGCCATTCTACAATTTTTCATTTGTTTCATTCCTTTTCCACTTGCTAATCTTCTCCTTTAACAAAACCAAATCAAAATAAGTCAAGAGGTATCAATGAGCATTTCTATGCATCTCGAAATAAATTAAAATTTTAATAAAATAATAAAGATCGACTTAATATCAAAGGAACCTAAAAAAATGATAAAAACTAAAAAAAAAAATCTATCATGAACTCACCTAATTAGCCTTGCAAAGCCCCATTAAGAGTATCGAATAACTATACTTTCAAAGAATTATCAATACCGCGTGCCTTTAGCATAGGATTTAACTGATAAAATAATACAAATGTGATTATCTCATTTATGGGGAAATGAGATAATCATAAATCTCTTGAAGTGGCTTATCATAATCGTAATCATAATCATAAATCTCTTGAAGCGGCTTATCTTCGGATGGGGAAACACCAATTAAAATTAAATCTCTTGAAGTTCACATCCAGAGTTCGAGTGGAGCAATTCCTTCGATTCCTGGTTCATTCAGAGTTAAAGCGGGAGCATTGCAGGAAAGACATGAGCTTTTTCCATGTTATTAAGAGGCAAGAGCAAGTTTTCAAGGACGAATAAATACGAAGCCACTTTTAACAGACTAAATGAGCATTTGATAACACTACTAGTATTAGCCCTCCTCAACCCGGGAGGCCATTTATTGTATATATTGCGGCAAGTGAGACCTTAATAGGAGCGTTGCTAATATAAGAAGATGAAACGAGAAGGAAAGGGTGCTGAATTATTTATTTCGACGCGTAAACGTTGCAGAAGCGAGATCCTCACCAACTGAGAAATTGCTTGTCCGTTTACTATGCCGTAATGAAATCGAGACATTATACCAGAACAAGTGAAGTGTATGCCTTCTCAAAGTCACAAGTGATAAAAACGTCTTTCGTGAGTCCTTTCTTGGTGAGGAGAATCGAGAAATGGATCCTTGTGTTATCTTCCTTTGACTTGTGGAACAAACCCCAAAAGGCTGTCAAAGGTCAAGCCTTAGCTAATTTCTTGGTCGAATATTATAGTGAAAAATCATTAGATCAAGAGGAAGAACAAGAAGTCAGGGAAACATCGTTTTATGGTTTATCCACAAAGAAGGGGATAGGGATCAGTCTGATCATGAGATCATCTCTCGAAGACAATGACCAAGAATGCGGCTGGATATGTGGCTCTTATGGTCACATTGGAGGTTTTTACTTACAAGTTGGGCAAAGTCAGCGTGTGTGCAAGGGGATTCTCAATTCGTAGTTAACCAATTAAACGGTGTTAGTACATGTTACTCGGACAACCCGAAAGAATATCTCTAAAAAGAAAAAGGGTTGTCTAATAATTTTGTAAAAGTTACATTCGAGTTCGTCCATATGTGAGAGATCATGTAAGAGCCAACGTACTAGCTCAACTAGCTTCTGGTTATAACCCAAACGAGAAACTTTTAAGAGAATTAGGAAGGTCAATTCCCGAGATACGATCGGCTCTATCCAAGGGTGAAGGTCATTTGAACTCTCTTACGTTCTCAATTCATGTTATGGGGCATGATAAAGACCGGAGGCAACCATACGTCGAATTATGGAAAAATCTCGGGATGCTAGTTGAAAGGAAATTATAAGTAACTGCTCCGCAATATATCCTTTTGCAAGGGAAGTTGTACCAAAAAACTCTAAAAGGGGTGTTGTTGAAGTGTGTTGATATGGATGAAGTGGTCACACTCATATTAGAGACACATGAGGGACTATGTGGAAACCATCGGTCGTGAAAAAAAATGTGTTGGGCAATCCAAAAATACGGGTTTTTTTCTGACATTCGATGATGAAGAATTGCATCGAAATGGCGAAAGGGTACAAGAAGTGTCAAGAGTTTGGGCCTTTAACTCGAGCACTAGCTACTGAACACAATCCAGTCATAAAACCTTAGCCATTCAAGTCTTGACGACGTTTAAGAGGATTGATCAAAACGACGTAATTCAATTTGTGAAAACTATGCTAATTTTTCGATTTGAACTTCCGAAAAAGTGTTGTGGTGGATAATGGAAGTGTATTCAAAGGTGCGCACACACGCAACTTTGCTCGAGAATTTTGATTCACTTCTATCAACTCGACCAGTTTTACTGATTTATATGATTTAGTCTTCATTTTCTCTGTTTTTGCAATATTTTCTTCATTGTCTCATCAATGTGCTTTGGGTGTTTTCATTTAGGAAAATTACAGGAAGGAAAGCACAATACGGGAATGACGGCCAAGAGCTAGAATCATGAAGAGCAAGAAGTGGCCAAAAATCTTACAGGAAGATAGTGCAGCTACACGGGAAAGTGTTGCAGCTGTACGATGTGGTCAGAAATGGCACATAAACTTCGTGCAGCTGCACGAGACGCAAGGAATCCAAACAAAGTTTTTCAAAGAAACTTTGTGCAGCTGCACGAGAACATGGTGCAGCTGCACCAACGCTGGAGATAATATATTATTTTCAAAATTCTAGAGATTCTCTAGGGTTGTTTTCTTAGGGGTATAAAAAGATCTTCCAACCTCTCTTTGAAGGGAGAGTCGATTGAGGAGGCTGCTGGTGATAAGGAGCCGTGGACAGAGTCTTCGCCGATTTCTTTTAGTTTTTTTGTTAATGTCATTTTCGATGTTTAGGATTGAATTGATGTTTTCATTTACTTTCATTATGAATTAATTTGCCTTGCCTAGGGTTAAGATGTATCTTAACAATTAATCAAGAGTCTATCACTTTTGACATTCTTGGATGACTTATGTTTGATGAGCTTTGTATGGATATACCGTAATCTAAAAAAAAATTGCGAAATACGATCGAAGTTTCAAAAATATCCAATTTTACCGCCCCTAAGGCGCTTTTTGGAAACCCATCTTCCAATTTACAAAGAAGACAGGTTCTCAAAACCTGTCATCCAAATAGTCGAGAGGGAGGCGGGTTTTCAAAACATGCCCTTCGCATCTCTTAATTTTTTTACTTTCTTTATCACTCGTCCTTTCCCACTCCTCCTATCTCCCCCACATCTCTCCCCATTCCCTTTTCCCCACGCCTCTCCCCTACTTCCTTTTCTTCTCCCCCTCTCTCCCTTCTCCATTCTCCACGCCACTTCCCACTCACCCCGCCCCTCTGCCTCTCCGCCTCTCCCTTTCCTTCTCCCCGCTCACCCTTCCCTTCTTTCCTTTTTCTAAAAAAAAAATTAAAGGATACGGAGGGCGGGTTTCACCCTCCTGACTATTTTGATGTTGGGTTTTGAAAACTCGTCTTCTTTGTAAATTGGAATACGGGTTTTCAAAACGGGTTCTAGGGACTGTAAATTTGGTATTTGGTCGTGATTATTTTTATTTGTTATTAATGCTTTATTATTGACTTGCAATTAATTGTAAGGTGAAATCATTACCCTAGGTGCTTTCCCATTCGAATCTTTAATTCGTAAGAACTCTCATTTTGCTGAATTTGATGTTTAGTGTGCGTGGTTGAATAATAGAGATTTAGTTTATTTTAATACTTGGCAGAAGTTTAGAATAATCCTCGTTGGAACGATATCTTACTTACACTCTATTACTTGAACGATCGTATGCACTTGCGTGGTGAATACGTTTTCGACGAGTCAAGTTTTTCTGCGTTGCTGCCGGGGACTTTTCCTAGAATTTAGCCAATATTAATTGCAATCAAATCTTTATTAGCCAAATTTTGATTTAATTTGGTTTACTCGTAAGAGAAATCTTGACGTCGCATGCGTGAAGATGAATTGCTTCCTTTTGATCCAGAAATCGCGAGAACTTTTCAAAGACATCGAAGAGAACAGAAGGAGGCCATACATCGACAAATAATGGAGAACAATAATCAAGAATTAAAATCGAGAACCATGCGTGATTCCGCCCAATCCCATGTGCATGAACGCTCCAGCAAAGTGAAACCAACAATCCAAGCTAAAACCTTTGAGATCAAACCAGCGATCATCACCATGTTGACAAACTCAAGTTTTGGAGGATCTCCATCAGAGGATCCATAGGCACATCACCAACTTTTTGGAAATCTGCGACACTTCCCATTACAATTGAGTATCAAGCGAGGTAATTCGGATGAGACTCTTCCCGTTTAGGAAAAAGGCACGAACATGGCTCCATTTATTGCCAGAAGGGTCCATCACTAACTGGGAGGGGATGTCCGGGAAATTTTTATCAAAGCACTTCTCGCCCAGCTAAACTATCAAGATGAGGAATGATATTACTTCGTTTCGTCAACATGGGACATAGTCACTTTTTGAGGTATGGGAGCGATTCAAGGATCTTTTAATAGTGTGTCCCCATCACAAGATACCACAGTAGATGCTAGTCCAAATCTGTTACGATGGAATGACAGATGCACTTCGCTCGACGATAAATGCACCTCCTGGGTGAATAATATTGAACAAGTTGTCAGATGAATCACTAGAGCTATTTGAGCAGATGGTTAACAACGGTCATAGAGTATTGTGCACTTGAGGAGTAGTCGAAATACTCGAAGTTGATGAAGTTGCAGCTCTCAATGCTAAGGTGGATGCATTGACTCGGGAGTTGAATGCATTAAAGGGTCCAATTAATCCCATTCATTATCCATGTGAGAGGTGTGGAGAGAATCATGCTTCGGGATAATTTTTCATGGGCAGTGAGTCGGCCAACTATTTAGTAGCTAACTTGAGGAACAAGCCCTTCTTAAACACTTACAATCTAGGTTAGAGGAATCACCCAAACGTCTCATGAGGAAATCAACAATCAGCAAAACCGACTCCACCGCCTGGATATCAATAGCAAAACATACAACCACAAGAAAAAATGTCAGGTGTTAAAGAGTTACTAGTTAAATATATTGCGAAAATTGTTACTCTTTTGCAAAATCAATCGGCCTCACTCCGAAGTTGGGAGGCTCAAATTGGACAACTAGCACAAGCAATTAACAACAGACCTCAAGGTTCTCCTTCGAGCAACAAGGAGGTGAATCCAAGTAGTGAAGGGCACGAACAACTCCAAGCTGTTACTTTACGGAATTGGAGAACGCCGAGGTGAATCCAAGTAATGGTATGCAGATTTCGTTAATTTTCTTGCCTCGAATTTCATGCCTCTTGACTTGACCACCTAACCAAAGAAAACATTTTTGCATGATGTCAAGAAGTATGTGTGGGATGAGCCTTTCTTGTTTAAGTTATGTCCATATCAGGTTTTGAGGAGATGCGTACCCGAGGAAGAATGAGAACAAATTTTGTGGCATTGTTATTCATCATCTTTCGGTGGATATTTCAGAGGAGATAAAACGGTTGCTCGGATTTTACAATTAGGCTTCTTTTGTCCTTCTTTATTTAAAGACTCTTACAATTTTGCTGTTAATTGTGACATATGCCAACGAAGGAGGAACATATCAAGAAGACATAAAATGCCTATGAACAACATTTTGGAGGTAGAGATCGTATGGGGTATTGATTTTATGGGACCGTTTGTTTCTTCATTTAAATATCGTTACAATTTAGTTGCAGTGGATTACGTGTTTAAGTGGGTTGAAGCAAAGGCTTTGCCTACTCACGATGCTAAAACAATTGTACATTTTTTGAAGAAACAAGTGTTTACAAGGTTTGGCACATCCCTGATGGGGGCTCTCACTTTTGCAATAAGCAAATCACCGTCTTGTTGAACGAGTATGGAA
Organism: Melastoma candidum; assembly: GCA_023653495.1. Taxonomy (NCBI): domain Eukaryota; kingdom Viridiplantae; phylum Streptophyta; class Magnoliopsida; order Myrtales; family Melastomataceae; genus Melastoma; species Melastoma candidum. Next base: position 8,196,855 of record CM042888.1, on the reverse strand, counting down.
TAAATCACAAGGTTGCTCTAGCATATCATCCTCAGACAAGTGGGCAAGTGGAAGTGTCGAATCGAGAAATTAAGAAAATTCTCAAGAAAACAGTAAATGCATCACGGAAGGATTGACCACAAAAGCTAGACGACGCCTTGTCGGCTTACCGAACAGCTTATAAGGCGCCAATCAAAATGTCTTCATTTAAGTTAGCTTATGGAAAAGCATTTTGGGCGATAAAGAAATTGAATTTTGATCTCGTGAAAGCCGTACAAAAAAGGATGTTCCAACTGAACAAAATTGATGAATTTATGCTTCAAGCTTATGAAAACGCGAGGATCTATAAGGAGAAGACAAAATAGTGGCACGACAAGAGGATCATTGAACGACAATTTGAACCCGGACAAAAAGTATTGTTGTTCAATTATAGACTGAAATTATTGTCAGGAAATCTTAAATCGAGCAGGTCAGGACCATTTCAAGTAGTTCAGGTATATCCCTATGGTGTTGTAGAAGTACCTAATCCAATTTAAAAAAAAAACGTCAAAGTTAATGGACAGTGGCTGAAACACTACTAGGGAGGTAACCTTGAGCGGGCAGTTGTCGCGATAATGTTGAGAGACACATGACCGATCCAAGGAGTCGAGCCGTAGACTATAAACCAAGCGCTTCTTGGGAGGCAATCCAAGTTCTTTATTTTTTTTATTTCTTAGGCTTAATTGTGTTGTTTTAATTTCTTGTCCTTGCTATCTGAGGAGATCACCAGTTCAAAACACTCACCATCCGCGCTTGACCATGAAGACGATGACAATGATGTACAAGTGACCTCGTAGGGGAGTATCCTTCTTCCCTGATATCATGTGTCATCTCTTATCTATTGTTTAGCATATGTTTGGTGGTGTAATGTCTTGATGCATGTATTTTATGCGGTGTTAAGTGGTGTTCCTTTAGGATATGTCAGTTTACTATGGTGAGTTTGAGGTTTGCATTACTGTGGAACGATGAAGTTTTAAGCATAATATATTTAATTTTTTTGGATTTCGATATGATCTCCCAATAGAAAGTTTACTACCTACAATATATTGCTTGAATATATGCTTGTAGTGTGAGTCTTCCCTGCTTGCCTGAGTGATTGATCCAAGGGGTGCCGTCACCTAATGCCTTAGTCCAACTGGATTGGGAATCATTGATCGAGATCTTGTTATATGAGTCGTACCGGAATTAGATGATACATTTAGAGTCATGCAACCAAAAGAAAGAAAGGTAAAATTGTGCACGAAAAAGTTCTAAAACCCTTGATGAGTGGATATGGATGTTCGTGTTAAGCTTTACAAGTTACTGGTTAACATGAACTACTTGGAGTGTAGTCTTTTTAATGTTAAGTGTGAAAGTTGTTGTGACGGAAATGTTGCGTTTTAAAGATTTTGATTGAGCACATTAGATGATGAATGGAATCTAGCTGCAAGGGCAAGATGCAACCTTATCTAAGAATGTGAAAAAGATATTTCTATGTTTGAATGACTTGGGTCTACTGATGAGTGTCACTTGAGTTATTTTTCGTATTTTTGCTCGAGGACTGGCGAAGTTAGGTTTGGGAGGGATCATTTTTAGACATAATTGATGTTAGTTGTTAATCATTTTATATGATTTAGTCTTCCGTTTCACTTATGCTCACATTATATAAAATTTATCGTCGGGCACAAAATATGAAGAACGCATTGATGGCGGTAAAGGACAAGGTAAAAGTGTAAAGTTCCAAGAGGATGATGGGGAGCGGGCTGCCTGTTCGAAAGAAATTTAGGTCGGGGAGTTCTTTTTCAGCCCCACGATCATTTGTGGCAGGTCCTCCTCATGCTCCTACATCGGCAACAAGTTTCTTCCACGGAGATAGTCAAGGATCTCATTTGGGTGGACCACCCCTTTGTCACCGATGCAATAAAAACAACTTTGGGTTTGCGTGTGCAACGAATGAGATGAAATACTTCCGATGCGAGTGACCTGGTCATCTAAGAAAGAATTGCTCTAAAGGGGAAGGGTCAATTGGAACTTTACCTAGATCATTTCGTGGTGGTATTCATAGACGATATTCTTGTGTACTCGAAGAGTTAAGAAGAGCTCTAGGAACACATACTTATCGTCTTACGGTCACTGCGGTAGAATAAGTTATATGTCGAGCTAAGCAAGTGCCAATTTTGGCTTGAGAAAGTAGCATTCATTGTTTCAATCATTTGTATGAGACGTGGCTTTCATTAATGCAGTAATATCATGTTTGGTGGATTTCTTGACAAACATACCAACTATGTGTTCATTGCACATAATCACGATAGAGTTAGCACCGCTGGCCTAAGTCGACCGACTTAGGCCAGAAGTTATAAGCTCTGTGAAAATTCATTTGCTACTACTCCCTAGAAGCTCACACTCTATCAGAATCCAATTGCTTTTCAACAGAAGGTCACACTCTATTTCAATATAACGTCTGGGATAAGGTTTCTATTCAACAGAAGCGTAATCCCCTGTTGAGATCTCACATAAGCTTTTATCTTTCATATTCTCTTTCACGGTTGGCATAATAGTTCTGTTCTGCAGAAGCCTGTTGCTCTGCAAGAATTCAACAACTACTACCATAAAGCAAATTTCAGATTTGTCATATTGACACTCGTGCTCTGGTTGACAGAGGCTTGATTGTTTGCTTGACAATTGATTTCTACCCAATAGAGGCGTCTTGCTTGTTGAGGTTCTATAATATAATCGTCACCGTTCTGTTCTATAGAAGCGCAAAACTCTATACGAATTGAACTAATGGCTGATACCTACCATGTACCAAAGCCACATATTGGGAATCCTCCCATTTTTTTTGTAAGAATTTTGCCTATTGGAAAATTCGAATGAGTGAATTCGTAGATGCTATTGACTATGACTTATGGTCCTACATAGAAGATGGTCCACCTTCTATACTAGAGAACCAACAAAATGGTCGAGATGGTCGTCCCACACAAGAATACCTCAAGATCAAACGACTCACTAAGACGGCAAAGTACCTAATGTTTAGTGTTATGTCTGAAAGTGAATTCGTGAAAGTTTCTACTTGCACTTCGGACAGAGAAATCTGGGATAAGCTTGCTACCATGTATGTTGGGACAGACCAGATAAGAGAAACTAAGATGAATTTCTTAATTCATCAATACAAAAATTTTACTATGAAGGCTGATGAATCTGTAGAACAGATGTTCCAGAGACTCAACCTCCTAGTTGATGCTATACAAATTCTAAGCTAGTTCGAAAGGTTCTGCGTACTCTACCAAAATCTTGGGAAGCCAAGAAAACGGCTATAGAGGAAGAAGCTAAAGATCTTTCTACTCTTCGACTAGATCAGTTAATGAGCTCATTAATATCATATGAGATGGAAAGATTCTCTCAGTCTGATACAAAGAGAGCAGTAGCTTTCAGAGCATCGAAAGAACCCACAAAAGTTTTTGATGATGAGGTAGAAGCTGACTCGGATGATGAACTCGCTATGATAGCCAAACTCCTTTTGCGGTTCGCCTCCAAGAAACGCTTCAATAAGAGAAGCCAAAATCGTGATAAGCAATTTGATCCTAAGTTGATCATTTGCTTTGAATGCAAAAAGAAAGGGCACTACAAAACATAGTGTCCTTTACTTAAAAAGAAGGAAAAGCCTTCTACACAGTCTAAGTTCAAGAAAGCAATGGCTACTTGGGCAGATCTTGATGATTCTGATGATGAAGAAGAAGAAGCACTAATGTGCCTCACTGCTCACACAGAAAATCAAAATGAAATTCATACCTACTTTAAAATAGAAGCTGTTGAAAGTGAATGGTATTTGGATAGTAGATGCTCCAGGTACATGACCGGAGATCCATCAAAATTTTCTCAACTGACTCTACAAAATGGAGGGTTTGTTCAATTTGGTGACAATAGTAAAGGCTCTGTCATCGGTAAAGGAACCATTGGATGTCTCGACTCCATGGTTATAGAGGAGGTTCTGTTAGTTACAGAACTCAGACATAACCTGCTGAGCATTAGCCACCTTTGTGACAAAGGGTATACAATAACTTTTTATCAAGATAAGTGTTCTGGTATCCTAAACAATGAAGTTCACTTCATTAGAAATAAAAAAAGGAACATCTACACCTTGACACCAGAGAGCTTTTGTACTACAGAAAACATCCTTCTATCAGTCAAAGATGAGAGTCATTTGTGGCATAGAAGGTTGGGATATTCCAACTTTAAATTGTTATCGAAGCTTGCGAGAAAAGAGTTGGTGAAAGGTTTACCTAATATCAGATTCGAGCAAAACAACTTCTTTGAAGCATGTTCACTTGGAAAACAAACCACTTGAACTTCTACGTACGGATCTTTTCGGACCTACTAGAATTCAAAGTAGTGGTGGTAGAAAATACCGTCTAGTTTTAGCGGATGACTACTCTAGATACACGTGGGTTAAATTTCCAACTCACAAAAGTGATGCTTTTAAATGTTTCATAAAGCTCCTCGGCAAGAAATTACATAATGAAATTGGATCTTCTGTAAAAGCTATAAGGACAGATCATGGTGCTGAGTTTGAAAACCTTGAATTCGCTACCTTTTGTGACGAACATGGTATCGATCACAACTTCTCTGCACCATATATTCCTCAACAGAATGGAGTAGCAGAAAGGAAAAATCAAACACTTATAGACATGGCTAGAACCATGATCTGTGAGAGCAATGCTCCACATAACCTTTAGCAGAAACTGTTAATACAGCTTGCTACATCTCTGATAGGAATCTACTTTGACCCATACTAGAGAAAACTCCCTATCAACTATACATGGAGAGGAAACCAAACCTTTCCTATTTTCATGCCTTTGGAAGTCCATGCTTTATCTTGAGACCTTCTAAGGCTAATCTAGGAAAGTTTGAAGCTAAGATAGATAAGGATATCTTTCTTGGATACTCTTTGTCTAGCAAAGTATATAGAGTCCTAAACAAAAGGACATCTACTATAGAGGAGTCCATTAATGTAAAAATTAATGACTCACCTACAAATTATACTACAGGAAATGTAATATCTCTAGAGCCTACAGAAGGTTCTGTAGAACATCCACCTTCTACGAAAGATGTGGGCGAACCCTTTGTTCATGAATCTAAAAAATTCTAAAGAATCATCTTAGAATAATCAAAATGATTGTGGAGCACCTGCTCTATATCAAAAACGACAACTTACAGACCAAGTCATAGAAGACCTCAACAGAGGCATTCAGACAATAGGTTCTGTAAACGCCTTAAGTGAACACTCTGCTTTTTTTTCACAGAAAGAACCGAGGGAATCGATGAAGCTCTTGATAATCCAGATTGGATTCTTGCTATGCAAGAGGAGCTAAATCAATTCGAAATGAACAAAGTATGGACACTTGTTCCTAAACCTGAAAATCTTTTATCATTGGGACTAAATGAGTTTTCAAAAATAAGCTCAATGAGTCTGGCGCTATTGTAAGGAACAAAGCACGACTCTTTGCCAAAGGGTACTCTCAAGAAGAGGGTATTGACTTTGATGAGATGTTTACTCCTGTAGCACGTCTAGAGGCAATAAGACTTTTATTAGCCTATGCTTGCTACAACAACTTTAAGTTGTATCAAATGGACGTAAAGAGTACATTTCTCAATGGAAAAATCAAAGAAGAGGTATGTAAGTCAACCTCCTAGATTCGAGGATCCGCAACACATAAACTATATCTATATGCTTTCCAAAGCTCTGTATGGCCTTAAATAGGCTCCTAGAGCATGGTATGAAAGACTTAGCTCCTTCCTTGTTGAAATGGGCTACAAAAGAGGAAGAGTAGATACCACTATCTTTCTCAAACATAGAAGCAATCATCTTATTATTGTCCAGATTTATGTCGACGACATTATCTTCGGATCAACTCATGAAATGCTTTGTAACGAATTCTCCAAACTCATGACAAGTGAGTTTGAGATGAGCATGATGGGAGAACTCACGTTGTTCCTTGGATTACAAATTTAGCAGACTGTAGAAGGTACATTCTTTCATCAAGAATAGACACTAAGCAGCTTCTGAAGAACTTCGCCTAGAAGGTACAAAACCTTTGTCTGCTCCAATGGGATACCCAAATATACAAGGATGAAAATGGTAAAGAAGTGGATAGTAAGCTCTTCAGAAGCATGACAGGTTCTCTTCTGTATCTTATAGCTTCTAGACCTGACATACTATTCAGTGTATGTCTCTGTTCTAGATTTCAATCAGCACCTAAAGAATCTCACATGACAGTGGTCAAGAGAATCTTTACATGTCTACAGGGTTCTATGAACCTTAGCATTTGGTATTCAAAAGAATCAAACTTTGATCTTATTGGATATTTCGATGCTGACTTCGAAGGATGTAAGGTTGATAGAAAAAGTACAAGTGGTACATGTCAGCTAATGAGAAACATGTTGATTTCATGGTGGGAAACGTGCAGTAGGTTACTGGCGTGGCCAACGTACAGTGGGCCGGAGAGAAGGGCAAATACCTCGGGGGTACAGAAGGTGAGGGACTCACTAGCTTCTGTGGTGTAACGTTCTATGTGTAGGATAACCTTGGGCACGGATTCTGTGTCTACTTAGTCATAGTCTCGAGGGGCCACGTCGGAGAACGTTGGGCAAGGGTTTTGTGTTGACTCAGTCGAGATCTCGAGGGATCGCGCAAGGGAAGTAGCAGCGGGTTGTTGTGCAGGTGGAGACGTCGCCGGAGTGAATAGTCTCGGAGGAAGTCACGGCAGGTTGCTGTGCAAGAGAGGACACCGCCTGAGAGAAACGTCCGACAAACGGTTACTTTTGTTAGCCACGTTAAAGCATGCACCGAGTCACTATGGTATAGAACCTTTGGTCTGTGCTGAAAATTTCAGTCACCTGTGGTACAGAGTCGTTAGATCTGTGCTGTACGGGGTTGAAACCTTTGGTACAGAACCTTACGGTCTGTGCTCTAAAATCAAGTCACATTTGGTACAGAACCTTCTTGTCTGTGTTGTGGAAGGTTGACATCTCTAGTACAGAATCTTACAATTTGTGCTGAAAAGCCAAGTCACCTTTGGTACAGAACCTTCTGGTCTATGCTGTAGAGGGTTGACACATTTGGTACAGAACCTTCTTGTCTGTAATTTGCAACTCAGTCTAATGTGGTGCGGAATCTTCTGGTCTGCGCTATAAAAGGTCTATTGTATATCACTTTCTGTAATCGTTGCTAAGTTACGGATGAGTGAAAACTATCCAAATTCTAGGTGAAGAGTGGATGTAGGCAAGTTGCCGAACTACTATAAAAGTCTTGTGTGCATCAAATAAATTGCAATCACATTCGTACGTTCTGTCTTTCAGAAACCTGTCTCTACAGTTCTGTTTTACAGAAGCTTTCTTCCGTTGCGGGGTTTGTTGAAAAAGAGTTAAAAATCCTTAATTGGGCTTTAACACTAATTCACCTCGCTCTTATTGTAACAATTGGTATCATAGCGGGTTCCAATAGTAGCTTAACCACTTGTTGTAGATCCACAGTCGTGCCACTACATGCTCTACTCCGCAGAAGCTGTTGGCTTTGTAAAAATCCATTGGCTACTATTCTATAGAAGCTTATGCTCTACCAGAATCCAATTGCTATTCCATAGACGCTTTAAGTTCTGTGAAAATTCATTTTCTATTATTCTATAGAAGCTTACGCTCTATCAGAAACCAATTGTTGTTCAACAGAAGCTTACGCTCTATTTGAATACAACGTCTGGTATAAGGTTTCTGTCTAATGGAAGCGTAATCGCCTATTGAGATCTTACAGAAGCCTTTATCTTTCACATTCTCTTTCACGGCTAGTATCTTAGTTCTGTTCTGCAGGAGCCTGTTGCTCTGCAAGAATTCAATAACTATTACCGGAAAGAAATTTCAGTTTTGTCATATTGACACTCGCGCTCTGGTTGACAGAGGCTTGATTGTTGGCTTGACAACTGATATCTACCCAACAGAAGCTTGTTGCTTGTCCAGGTTTTATACTATAATCGTCACAGTTCTGTTCTATAGAAGCGTAACACTCTATACGAGTTGAACTAATGGCCGATAACTATGTGCCAAAACCACATGATGGGAATGCTTCCATTTATGATGGTAAAAATCTTCCGCTACGGGGTTTGTTGAAAAAGAGTTAAAAACCCTTAATTGGATTTTAACACTAATGCATTCCCCCTCTTAGTGTAACAGAAAGCAACCTTTTACTTGAATGGGCATCTAGTGCGGAAGATGCTTTGCCTCTTACTATACTCACAAGTTGGGTTCTTGCTCAAAACCTTGTAGACGACTAGTAGCTCAACGTTGTCTGGGTACTCTTCGATCCCAAATAGGGACGAAGTCATCTTCGACTTTTATTTCTTCATTAGACAATTTTCTTGTCATTTCATTTTGCCTTGTTGGACACTTTGAGGCCATGTGTCACATCCCTTGGCTCTTAAAACATCTTCGCATAACCTCTTGATCACTTAACTTGACTCCAGGCTTTAAAGTTGATGTTGGAGTTCTCCTTGAGATGGCCGACAGAGGTCTTAATGCGAACCACTCCCCTTGCTGAATGACGGGGTGTTCGCCAACGATGGACTACTGCTGCTCGATCTTATGAAAGAGTCATCGAACATCTTCATATGTCTAATGCCGTTGAAGTTGGACTGCTTTAGAGACTTGGGGGTTCAATTCCTGCAAGTACCTCTACTATGGGTCTTCTTGAATGTCACACTAGAGCAATTTCGCTCGAACTCGCTGTTATATTTTGGTACGCTCGAGACTTCTTGGCTAGCTTACTTTCTCAACCTCAATGTAGTCATCTTACCATTTAATCTTCTAGCACTTCTTCATAGTTGAAGATGTGTTCAACTATGCATCTGTCGGAGAGCTCCTCAGGACCGAGATTTTCCTCGATCTCTAAAAATATAAACATTAATTGTTGGGGCTCTTCTTTCCAGTCGATTTATACGGTTGGCAACTCTCCTCGAATTTCTTCTCACCATGGATGTTCTCCATTGTTACTATCTACTCGACTGTGGGATTGTGAAGCTCAATGGACCTTAATTCCTTAAGCTGTCATTAGAGGTCATCCTTACTCTTGTCGATTGACGTGCGCGTAATGCACCGACTAACTAGTAAGATATCTTCTGGCCGTTTGTTCAATCGGGAGCTCTAATACCAAGATGCTACAAGGTCGGTGTGGAAGGAGTGATAGAGTGGACGAAAGGGAATATAAGAGGGAAGGAAAAATGAAGGGTGGATGAAATAAAACACCCAAACTCAGGGATTCAACTCTAACGTAGCTCCACTCACTGAGTGTAGGAAGGAGACACTTGATTGTACTCCAATTGCACTAGTCAGTTTCGAACATCTGAAGAAAAGTAGGAGTGATACTCAAGTTTTTACATTGTTAGAATTCTCAAAGATGTTCGAAGTTGAATTTGGTGCTTCAAGAATTAGAATGGGATGATTCTTGTTATAAGAAGAAAGGTGAATAGATTTCTTCAGTGAGAAACTCTGTGGGACTAGACTCAACTACTCGACGTACGACAACGAGTTCCTTGTTGTAGTTCGAGTGCTCAAGACCAGAAGTCATTATTTGTTGCCTTAAGAGTTCGTTCTGCACAATAACCATGAAGCCCTCAAGTACATTAATGGATAGTACAAGCTCAATCGACAATATGCCAAGTGGATCAAGTTCCTTCAAGTCCTCACTTTTGTGTTGAAACACAATTCTGGCCTAAAGAATGTTGCTATCGATGCCCTATTCATTTGAGAAGTTGTGCATACCCCAAAGTGCAACTCGAGTACTATTCATTTGAGAAGTTCATGGTGGAAGAATCATAGTACACCTTCAGAGTGGAGAAGACACTATTGATACTACAGAACAACTTATACTGACCTCGAATGGAAAGGCATGTTTGAAGCCTTACCTCAACATGTGTCGTTTATCAACAGTCGAAGAGTCAAGCCTAGTCCCAAGTTCTGTATACTCCACTGCAAGTACCTGAACGACCTTAGAAATATGTGAGTATGGATTTCATGCTAGGAATGATTCGTTCATGGTCGTAATCGACGAATTCCCCAAGATAACACATTTCATTGTCCTTCAAAATACAAACAATGCCACCAACGTTGTAGATTTGTACTTTCAAGAAGTATTGAGGCTGCATGGAGTACCTATGTCTATCTGGTCATATTGAGACATGAAGTTCTTAAGCTACCTTTGGAAGACAATATGGCATAAGCTTGAAATTAGGCTCGTCTTTAGCACCACCTGTCATTCACAGACAAATGGGCAGACAGATGTAGTCAATCAAACAATGGTAACCATTCCTCGAACGATGGCCTCAAAGATCCAAACGAACTGATATGACAATCTCTCCCATGTGGAGTTTGACCCATAATCGCGCACCATGTTCCACAACAAAGGAATGCAATATTATATGGCTTAATAGCTTAGATCCTGTAGAACTATTACATCTACCATATCGTGAAGTGGTCACTCAAGATGCTTATAAGCGTGCCAAGGAAATAAGGCTATTCCATGACAAGATTTGTGAACAGATCGAGAAAGCTAACCAATTCTATTAGGACAAGGCCAATCAACATAAAGAGAAGATATTTCAACTTAGGGATTTGGTTGGGATTCATCTTCGAAATGAGAATTTTCCAGCTAAAAGAAAGAGCAAGTTGATGTCTTGAGCCAAAGGCCCTCCTCAAACGCATCAGCGACAAAGCTTATAAGGTCGATCTTTTTAGAGAGTATGGGGTTTCGCCACCTTCAACATTCAGGACGTCGTGTCATTCATCGATGATGAAGACCCTCCAAGTTAGAGGACAAACTTCTCTCAACAAGGGAACTTGATGCAAGGAAGAATCATCTTTTGGCACTCAAACTCGAATCAGGTCAGTGGATCATCACCCTACTCACAATCGACTGATTGAGAAACAGGCTAGTTGACGTAGCCGACTATTCAAAGTAGGATTTCAGTCAAACAAGTTAACATGTTTGAGAAGCTTTCAACCACTCGATCCATGAAGGTGCAAAACCAGGTGGAGAACTCAGTCAATTGCAACAAAGCAGTTAAGAAGATTGTTCCTTACCAAAGACAACATCCAACAATCATTTACTTCCTAAAAAGTCTCCAATGTGGTCTTGCATGTCACTACTTAATACACTAACATTTAATTTTCTAGTTATTGTTTATGTTTTGACGACCTCTATATAAAGGCGCATGGTAATAGTTAGGAAAAGATAAGGTTATTCAAAATTTGAAGTGAAACCCTTTGTGAGACTTTGTCGTTCCACCTTCTTTCTTCATTTGGTGGATTCTAAGTGGAGTTCAATATGTCAATCGATGTTGTATATGTATCCCTTCATTGTCCCCCGCCATCATTACAATTCATAGTGGTGTATTCTTATCCGTGGATCATAGCCTATCATATTCACTTCTATCACGGTAATAAAAAATGTTTGTTAGGTGGTTGTTTCTCAACCTATTCTTTACCCTTACATTGTTCGTCTTTTCCATCCATCCATTCTTTTTCCCTTCCAACCATACTTAGTCACCCATTCTACACCATAATCGTATGACGTCCTCTAAGAGAAAATAACTAAGATTCTTGTACCATGCTCTTAGAGCTTGCTTGAGCTTGTACAAAGCTTTAGAAAACCAATAAACATGATTATAAAATTTTGGATCGATGAATCTGGTAGGTTGTTCAACATAAACTTCCTCTTTTAGATCGTCGATGAATGCACTTTCCACGTCCATTTAAATAATTTAAAATTATTATAACAAGCATACACTAAGAGTAATTGTATTGCGTCAAGTTGTGCCATAGGCGCGAACTTCTCGTCATAGTCAAACCCTCATCTTGATATTAACTATTGCTATGAGCCTGGCTTTATTTCTTATAGTGGCACCAAATTTGTGGAGTTGTTTCGGAATGCTCATTTTGTCCCATCGATAGAGCGATCGTTTGATCTCGGTACAAGAGTCCAAACATTATTCCTTTCAAACTAATTTGGCAAAATATCAATTTATGACCTCAACTTTGAGCCAACTTTCTGTTTTGTCCTTAACTTAGTTTGTTATATAATTTTGTCACCAACTTTTGTTTTTATTTTAATTTTGGCCAATCATGAATTTCTTTTAGCGAAAGCCAAACAAGGCCTTAATAGACAATTTTCATTTATCGACTAAAAAGAAAAAAGATTTTAAAAAATAAGAAATAATATTGAAACCTTCCATTTGTTTTTTTATTAGAAAATTTTGATGAACAAATCAAGTGAATTGGAAGCCGAAGTTAACGATAGTTGCTGATGTTGTCAAAAAATATGAAAAAATCGATGAATGTCGGATGATGTTCTATTAGGGGGCGACTATTACGGATAAAGTGGATTACGAGACGAATGAATGAGATGTCGAAACTCCACTATTATAGGACACATGTTAGACTATATTAAGGCCTTGTTTGGCTTTCGCTAGAAAAAATTCATGATTGGCCAAAATCGAAATAAAAACAAAAGTTGGTGACAAAATTATATAACAAACTAAGTTAATGACAAAACAGAAAGTTGGCTCAAAGTTGAGGCCATAATCGTATATTTTGCCAACTAATTTAGATCTTGGTGCATGGTAAGAATCCAATTTGAATCATCAAATGTATCATCAATACATTGAGATTTTCTTTAGAAAGAAAAGCAAAGTGTTCCTAGTATAAGCTTGATGTGTTTCAGGCTTCGAGTCTTGTATGATGTGATCCTATAACTTAGTTAATAAGATGTTGGTTTGTTATACAACGGACGTATCTTGTCCTCAACCAGTTTGTCTTGTTAATTGTTTGGATTTGCATATGAATTAATAGATGTTTGTGCATTTTCTACACTTCAATCAATTTCAACAAGCATCGATTGTATTTTTGCATCAGATTACACACTTGAGGAACGTATTACTTTTGCAATATCATTTTCCTCCAATGTAAGTGAATCATAAACTTTAATATTGATTGATTCCTCAATAGTTAGAGTTCTCTCCTTGAAGAGTTTATGTATTTTTCTCGTAAGAGAGTATCTTAAAAATATACATTGGTTTGATTTATCATCGAACTTCCCAATTCCATCCACTTTTGGTGTCAATATATAACATTTACTTCCAAAAGATATGGATGTATTAAATATTTAGTTTTTTTCCTTTATATAAATTATAAGGTATTTTACCAATAGAGTGCCTCAAATGAACTCGGTTTGAGATATATCGGATCGTGCCGGCAACTTCAAACTGGAGGTTTTGTGCAACCTTGCTTTCTAGCAACATTGTTCTTGTTATCTTCTGCAGATTTTATTCTTCTGCTAAATAACTCCATTTTATTTTATAATATGTGGAGATGATAAATTATTAATAATGCCATATTCCTCGTAGAATGAAACAAACTCATAGTTGTCAAATTCGATACTATGATCCGTTCTTATATTTCGAATAGAAACAAAGTTTTTCATTCTGAAGTTGTTCAACTAAGTTTTCGAATGACGTTAAAGCATCACTTTTATTAGCTAAGAGCATTACTCACGCCAAACTAGAGAAAACGTCAATGATGACTAATCTATAACATTTTCCATCCAAAATTTGAGAATTTTTCGAACCAAATAAGTCCATATGAAGTCATTCAAGCGGCTCATTACTTGACACCAAATTTTTGGTTTTGAGGTTCTTTTGTTTTCAAATGAGCAAGTTTTACAAAACTTGTCTTTGTCAAAGTATACTTATGTAACCCTTTAACAAGCTCCTTTTTGGCTAGTTTGGATAGCAGGTCATAGTTCACAGATCCTAAATTTATATGCCAAAAGGTACTTTCATCTTTAATGGATATGAGAAAATTCTCTCTGTCAAAGAAATTATTAGGAGAATGAACATAAATGTTGTTTCGACGGTCTCTAACGAAGCAAACAACTAGTAACGAGATAATCTTTGTCACATAGTTCACTAATATTCAATAGATTATGTTTTATTTTTAACATTTATGATATTATCAATTATTATGGTGTTAGAACAACAAAAGGTTCCTTACCCTTTGATGACTCATTTCCCATCGCCGCCAAATGTAACAAAATCGCCATCCTGTAATGTTAAGGTGAAGGACAAGGAAGGGTCTCCTAACATGTGTCACAAGCATCCATTATCCAAGTACCATTCATGATCCTTTGCAATGGATTTCAAGCAAATTTGAAATAAGAACTCATTTAATTTAGTTTTGTGTTCCATTTAACTACAAAGCCATCGTCTTTCAGTGTAAAGTGTTATGATTCATTTCTTCTGACTCAACCATTCTTAATGAAAGAACTTGGCCTCCGACAATATTAACAAAGAATTTTTACAAAACATGATTTAGATTCCATTTTCAGACTGAAAATATAATTTATTCTCGTGCAAGGCATAGTAACTTGCTATAGTGCATTGCGATGATGTTTATGCAGATTATTTTCAATTTCATACATGAAGTAGATCTCTATTGAAAAATGTTTATAACAACAAATTGTTGCACATCCTCGAACTTTGAATGAAGTCGAGAAGCCTAATCCTCTATCTCTTCAACTTTAGGTAATAGATTGTCTTTACGAAAATCATTCTTATGTCTAACGATTGATTATGCTTTTAAAAGTGTTCAATTACTTGAAGACAATGATTCAATTTTATCAAACATTTGAGAGATAAGATTTTCAATCTCATCATTAGAGAGATTAGAAGGAGAAAAATCTACTTCCTCATTAAATTCGGATTCGGTTTGAGACATGTGGTAAAGGTTTGATGTCTCAACGTCCTGTTCGAATTCTTGGATTTATAATAGTTTCACTTCTCGTTTAGGAGAGGAAAATTTGGTCTCATATTATCATGTTTTTTACATCTGAAACACAACTTCCACTTTGGCGTGATTTCAAGTTTTTTTTTCTTCAAGTCCTTTTCTCATTGAAGCGATTCTTATGAAGATACTTTTTAAATTTTCTTGCAATCAATGAGATTTTATCACTGAAATTATATCAATATTCATCTTCACATTCATCCAATGTGTTAACACTTAGTTTAAATACAATTATGTTAGGCTTGTTTTCTTCAGTAATCGTGTTCTCATTCTCATAAGTAACAAAAGACTGGAGCAGTTGTTGAATATTCAAACTTATCATGTCCTTTTATCGTTTTCTTGGCCTCCCAAATCTTAGGTATTCATGATAGTTGTTATTTTTGTGAGTCTATCAAATATTTTATTTATAAAGTCATTCTTTTTCCTTTTAAATGCCTTGTTTTGAATTAATAAATCATTCACTTTAGATTCCTTAACTTATTATGTTCCATAAAAGATCAAAGTAAATCAATCTCACATTTCTTTAGATGTGATACTTGTATAGTTGCGATTGAATTCACTTCCAGTAAGCTAACATGCTAAGTAGTGTTTTGCTTTACTATTTAGAGACTTAATTCTCTTTCTCTAGATTTTAACTTTGAGTTGATGGATTGTAGGAGGAACCTCACGATCGCCATGCATTATGATTTGCCAACAATAAAATTTTTTTGCTTCAATAAACAATTCCATCCTCATTTTTTAGTACAAGAAGTATTGTCCTGTAAAAGGAGTGAGAAGTTTGGTTGAATGGCCATCAGTTAGAAACATAGATATCTTATCTCATAGTTTGTTCAAGTATATGATCTAATGCTTTCAGAAGAACTTTAAGTCAAACAGCACCTTATTGGGATTAACTGACAATTTAGCAACATGTTATTATTACTGTTAGGTTTTGTAAACTGTTTTTGCATTCACTATGACACTAAAAACGTCTGACCAAAGCTTCTCTTATACTAATTCTTTGTTCCGTATAGTGCATTAAGCAAGAATGAATTAGTGTTTGCCACTTTTTCGCTCTTTTTTTGAGTATTTGAATGTTTAAAGACAAGCATCCACAAGTAAATTTACTGGAAACTGTAGGAATGTATCAGGACAACAAATCGCTGATTAGATCGCGTACAACACAAGTTTTTATAATGGTTTGACCATAATTGACCTCCGTCAACATTCCACCACCAAAATGATTGCACTATATAAAATAGTTTGTGCAATATTCCCTGGTATGAGGATTAGAGTTTCCCTCCCTAGTAGGATTTAAATCCTCAAACAGATAACTCTATCTCTCGGGGCAACGAATAATTCCTCAAACAAGAAAAAAAAATTATCGTTCTTAGTAAAGGAAAGCTCACACTTAGAGGATGATAGCTTATAGGATTGCTCACGTAGAACTTTATATCGTCCACATAATTTATATCTATAAACATTGAGATAACAAAAAGTTATAGTGACTAAGTGATCGGAAAATGGAATGGTCCATTGCATAGAACCACCTCACTTTTCATGGAGTGAAGTCGACATGTCCGTCTCCCACACAATAATGATGTGCATGGTTACAATAGTCGTAACACGCTATATTGCACATGTAGAGCCTAAAGTAGAATTTTCAACTCCAGCAACTTTTGCCCAACCCACTCTTGTTCTTCCAGGAGGTCGAGACTTCCACAATCATGCTCTACCTTGCTAGCACGAGACTTCTGATATGCACCCGCAAGTATGTGCACCAACTCTGTCACTTCATGACTTCTTGAAAAAGACAACACGAGATGGTTTCTTGTCAATGTTAGGAACTAGTTACAATAATTAATATTGAAGGCATAATGCAAACCATAGAAAACATGATTTTTATAATGTGGAGGAGTAAGTTTACGGGCACACCCATACGTATTCGCTTCTTTGATAGGAGGTATGTTGTTCACAGACAAGTCTGATAACTCATTGCATATGATGTGGCTGCCATTTATTTCTGATTTTGAGCACGTTGGGAGATAAATTTGGGGCTCGACATGGTTGCATAGAAACCTATGTCATGGTTAGCATAGACAGTCTAGTCAAATTGCGGTACCTCTCATTTTGCTTCATATTTGAGGTTGGGATTAGTTTCTCCATATTTTACATATCAGATGTAGGACACGATATATGGCAGATATGCCTCTTGCTTAAAGGTGAGCCATTGAATTCGACATGCATAGTATTCCCATGCATGTTTTGTTAGTGAACCATGAATGTTTGGATAGACAGAGCCCCGACCATGTAATGCCTTATTCTAATAATACCTTTACCTAAAAACACAATGTCAATTACATGTTTTTTCGAAGTAAGTATCCATTTTAGGTTGTTTGGCATCCGTATGCACATGGATGCCAATAATTGTAAGATGGAAGAGAAGCTTCATGGGATTGATTTACAGTGAAAGAATATGGATAATTGGGCACATATTCATTGTGCTTATGTGGCTTTATATGATGCCCATTTGGATATAATCATCTCGTTACCAGATAATGGTACAGATTTAGATTCGGATTCAGATGATGTTCATGACACCTAATATCATATGTAGTATTATGAACACAACAGACGACATATATCGCACGCGGGTGTTATGTTAGGTGCATTCGTGAGTTCAATTGTAACATCTTTTTTGTTTATTTCGTAACCTAATTATTGGCGTTTTACTAGGTGAAATCTTCTGCGACATCACAATATCGGCTAGAAGGATAAACAATGAAAAATTCTCTGAAATAATGGATCCATCGCGCGAGGGCCAACGAATATTGAGAGAATGCGCAATGTTACTCTTATAAGAGCAGATGATCTATTAGTAGAGGATGTAGAACCAGAGGGCATTTCGCCTAATGTCGATCAAGTGCAAAATGTTCAACCAGACGACAATCAACCAAAATATATTCAGCCGAAGTATATTCATCCGGAGGACATTTAGCCGGAGGATGACCACCATACAGAGGATGAGTACGTACCCATGTCTCGGATGACATTAATTTTATCGGGGTCTCTTTCTATTCCCCTGTGATGATGCACTAAGAAACCCAAAAATTTACCCACTCTAACACCAAATGCACATTTCATAGGATTTAACTTCATGTTATGCCTTCTCATCCGTAAAAGTGTTTTCCTGAGATCATCAACGTGGCATTCATCGGAAACTAATTCCACTACATGTCGTCGATGTTGACCTCTACTAGTAATCCTATCAAGAAATCGAAGAGGTTCATTGCCCTTTGGTAAGCTGTGCCTGCATTTTTTAGTTCGAAAGGCATGACAACTCATTCAAATATCCTAATAAGACATCGAAATGTCGTCTGATAGACACCATCCTCAACAATAAAAATTTTATTATACCCCGAGTAACCATCCGTAAATGACATTATACAATGGCCCGACGTGGTACCGATAAGTTCATCTGCAATCCGCATAGGGTATTCGTCTTTAAGGGAGGCTTTGTTTAATTCCCTAAAGTTTGTATACACCCTTGTTTTGTCATTCTTCTTCTTTACAGGTATTGTCGACAAAATCCAGCCAGTGTACCTCGATGATCGGATATATCCAGCGTCAATGAGCTTCTTAACTTCGTCGTAAACCTTCTGTTGATGTTCACTTGGTATTTGTCACGGTGCCTATTTCACAGCCTTAACGTTAGGATTTGTTTGAAGTTTATGTTCGCCTAAATGTCTATCCAATTCAGGCATTTCACTGTAATCTCAGGTGAAGCTGTTCTTAAATTCTTTAAGACCGTCAAAATTGACTGAAACAATTTATCATCGATCGAACTACTAATGAACGTAGGTCGAGGCACCTTCTATGTACCTAAGTTTACTTTTATTAACGAGTCATCAGCCATCATTAATGATTGTCGCTCCTCTATGGATCCAAATGAAGTTTTATCACAAACATTGTTTTATTCATATCAGGATGAGATACCACACTAGTTGAACCTGAACACACTAACACAATTAGGCCTGACTCATCCCCTTCAGCACAATGACCGACATTACACGCATCATCCACTAAACCGGAATAATCTAGAACAAATTTGAGGCTACTATATGATTTAGATGGCCTGTACAATCGCAATCGCTCCATAACTTTAGTTATTACTCCTTCCTTGTCGATGTCATTCATCGGGAGTTCTTGAGTGGAGTTTATCAAGCTCCAACATTGGGATCATCGACATTGTCCAGTTTGTCATCGTTATTTGCGGCAAGAAATCCTCAAGCCCAATGGTAGCTTTAATCGTTTGGAGTCTAGCAGCTAACTCCTCTCTCTTTGCTTTAGCTACGACTTCAACTTCGGGGGATACTTTATCAGAGTCCTAACCGGTAGGTGCATCAATAACAGGTAATTGAGGTTTTCTGTATGTAACTAGATAATCGAATTTCCCAAACAGTTCCCCAAGTGAACCAACATTTGGATCTCCAAGATCATATCTCCATTTCAGGCTAAGGTCCTCGACGGTGCCTACCAAGTCACTTATGAGGATTTCAATTATGTTAACACAAGAAGCGATAGTCGAATCCGCTTTAACAACATCGACTTCTGAATCGAGCCAGAGCATTAATTCACGATAAAGTTACCAGTTGTACGAGAGGAGAACCGTGAGCAGTTAGAGGGAATCGCAGCAGCATTGTGAAGCTAATCAATTTCTTACAAAGCAATAAATGTAGTCGCTGCATCTATTAAGAAGAAAGCAATATCCAGAATCAACCAACTTTCAACCGAATGGGGAATACCCCGACGCACTTAGACATTAAAACATTGAAGCTACTAATGGCGGCATCAATCGCCTATAGATTTCTTCGATCATACCCAAGTTAGTTCAGCGTTCGAAGGGGAAGCACATTAACAGTGGCCTTTTTATCAACTAGAAATAATTTAAGAGGAGTCCCTTTGAACTCAACCTCGATGTATAATGAATGCATATGCTATTGCATCATAGCTGTAGTCTTTGAAAACTAGTTAATAGAGAATCCCATAGGACAACGTACAATTTAAGGAGTCGCAGATCTAGGGTTACCTGCATTCTGTCAACCAACACTCCTACCGGCTAACTCCGTCGGCAACATAATCATGTTGCATTCGACAAGTTTATCAGTGTCTCGACATGGTGTACTATCCTTTGTAGGATTAAAATCCGAGTCATGGAAATCATCTTCATCGTCGACAGTGAGAGGGACTTTCGAAGCTTTTGGCTTCCAGAGCTCGTCGTCAACAATAGGAGGTGATTCTGTGTTGATCTTATGAACACCCTCGGCCACAACGTATGTAATTTTGAGTCTCTTTTCCTTAGCACGTCGATGACGTTTTTCCTTTCTTTTCTTGCTACTCCTAGACAAAGCAGTGGATTGATGGCCAACCACTTGTTTCCATTCATCATTGACGAGACGATTAACCTTATGGGTTCTTTGTCGATGCAACACATTATTAAATTCAAGATATACCGGAGTGGATCAAGCTGATGAGTGGATCTAGGATATACCTAAGTTTACAAAACTCGTTGTTAGAAGCCTTGCCAGCTTGATGAGTGCATCAAGCTTCACGCTCCATTGGGGTCAAGTCATCGTACGTGTTTAATGCAAGATCAGATGACCAGCTTCGACGTTGTGTCTTCTATGCCACAGTCAAATTATATCCCTTATCGATCCAGAGACACCTTCGATGAGTACTCCTCTTCCTCATCTATCCTTTCTGCCTTGTCCTCTTTGTCGAAACTTTGTACTTATCTGTTTACAAGGTAAAACGACATTTTGGGCAAGGTCGATGCCTAACATCGACGAGACCATATGTAATGACAAGCCTAGAGAGAAACGCCATCGATGATGAAGAACTCCACGGTTCATCGATGGACATCCTCGACTACATCGACAGCTGGCGTAGAAGCAGCTCCATTGACACTCGCGTAGAAGATGCACCATCGACTGCTGCGTAAAAGCTGCTCCATCTACAGCTGGCATAGAAGCTGCAGCATCGACGGCTGACGTAGAAGCTACTCCATCGACAGCTGGCGTAGAAGCAGCTCCATCGACGGCTGGCGTAGAAGCAGAGACGACGGAGAAGGCTGGAGCAGCGTCGACGGTGAAGGCTGAAGCAGCGTCCAAGTGATCTTCAAGACAAAGATTGATGCTTCAATAGGAGTTGATCGACGATACAGTTTCGATACTGGATCAATTAGTTAGTTTTATGACAATTAGCACGTGTTAATTGTACGTCAGTGGACAGTTATTTAGGCTATGTCTATAAATAAATCAGCCCCATTCAATTGTAAGAAACAAGACAATCATTCTATGACCCCGAAGGGCTGCTTGATTGTCAACTTAACTATTCGTAATCGTTTTAAGTGTTGTGCAATGGGTTTAAGTTCTTCTTTTTACACTTAGTAAAATTCTGATTGTTCCTTTGTTCATTTAATTTATTGGCGACCACATCTACATTCAACACTCAGAGTCCCCGATATCTCGCGACGTGTTTAGTCCCGCAACACGTTTTTGGCGACCACAGTGGGAGTCGGAAACGAGTTCGTATGAATACGCGAAATGTCAACATGTTTTTTGTGCGATGAATGGGACGATGATCCCTTCTACGACTAAGGGTTTGTTCGATCGCCCTTTGAACATTCGGATGAGGCTTTGAAAATTGCCCTTCGAGAGTCGGATGCATGAATATCTATAAGAAATGCCCTCCGTAGTGTAACGGAGCGATTAGAAAGTATGTGTCAAGAAATGGAAACTTTTCGTTTGTTGATTCTTAATCCGACGCATGTTCTTTTGGAAAACGAACAAATAATTGTTTAGGGTGATCCAATGGAACGTCCTCGGTCCGAAGGGCTGTGGATGGAGTGGGAACTTCCCTCGCCTCGAAAGAGAGTCGATGTAGAGGGGGCTGCCCTCGCCCCCTATGAGGGCCCGCTCTTTGGGGTTGAATGTTACCCCCTGATCAAACCTGATTACCACTTGATGGTTGATCGAGACATCGACCGATTCACCCCCTGATTGAGCTTCCACATCGTCAAGTCGAAGGGACTAAGAGGAGTGCCCTCGTCCCTCGGGAAATGCAGCCCTCAAATGTCGAAGGTCACCCACGATTGACACTGCTCTCCACTTTTGGTTAATTGTAACATCGATCCGAGTAACGTCGACCAGCCTCTTCACCACTTCGAAGAAGTGACCATTCTCGTCCCAAGGGTGGGGTCGCCCTCTAATACCGAGGCTCTCTCCTTGAAAGGTAGTGGTTATGGACCACCAAACATAGCTTATCTTTGGTTTAGAAGGAGGCAAAATGTTTACAAGGTAAAACGACATTTTGGTTAAGGTCGATGCCCAACATCGACGAGACCATGTGTAATGACAAGCCTAGAGAGAAACGTCATCAATGATGAAGAACTCCATGGTTCGTCGATGGACATCCTCGACAGCATCGACGGTTGGCGTATAAGCTGCACCATCAACGTATAAGCTGATCCATCGACGGCTTGCGTAGAAGCTGCTCCATCTACGACTGGCGTAGAAGCTGCACCATCGACGACTGGCGTAGAAGCTGCTCCATCGATGGCAGGCGTAGAAGCAGCAGCATCGACTGTTGGCGTAGAAGCAGCTTCATCGACAGCTGGCGTAAAAGCAACGATGACGGTGAAGGCTGAAACATCGTCGATGAAGGCTGGAGCAGCGTCGACGATGAAGGCCGAAGTAGCGTCGAAGTGATCTTCAAGACAAAGATTGATGCTTCAACAGGAGTTGGTGGACGATATAGTTTCGATACTCGATCGATTAGTTAGTTTTAGGACAATTTGCGCATGTTAATTGTGCGTCAGTTGACTGTTATTTAGGTGAGGTCTATAAATAAGTTAGCCATAGTCAATTGTAAGAAACAAAACAATCATTTTATGACCCAAATGGCTGCTTGATTGTCAATTTAACTATCCGTAATTGTTTTAAGTGTTGGGCAATGGCTGTAAGTTCTTTTTTTTACGCTTAGTGAATTTCTGATTGTTCTTTTGTTCATTTACTTTATTGGCGACCACATCTACATTCAACACTTAGAGTTCCCGATATATCGCGATGTGTTTAGTCCTGCAAACACTATCACTGCTACAATCCTTTTTATCTTTCGATGAGTCAAACGATGCTTAAGATATCGTTTCACGGTGTAACCATGATAATAATCTACAAGTCAGTGTATGATTAAAGATGGTTGATCCCATACCAAGTTTGCCTAAATCTATATCCTCATTTTCCCTCCTGTCTATCTTTTACCCATTTTGTTGCGTGGGTCTATCGGGAAAGTCGGTTCAGGTATATGTATATGAATAAGTATTTTGTCGAATTTGTTAAAATATAAAATGATTGGCCCTGTTGTTTATGCACGGCTTCCCCGTCCCCTGCCAATTTAAATCTAACGCCCCAACGCGTTTTGTTCGGGAGGGATTTGGTTGGTTTGGGCCTTTCCTTGTCCATGACTTCCCCCTCCCCCTAATTATCCCAGTATTTTCTACCCTTTCAAATAATTTACTAGTTTTTATTCGATGATTAATTATATTTTCTTTGATAAATATGTAAAGTAGGTAAACATAATTATACTGTAACGTTTCCCGACCGTCCACTTACACATACAAACAAAGCGAATGCGATCTGGTCGCCAAATTTCCACATATAACAAAACGAAAATAATAGTAATAAAACGAATAAAATAATATAGTGGGAAATCTAGAAGGGGACAGATTTTTTTTTTTTTTTTTTTAGGGAGGGGGGGTGGGGGTGGGAGAAGACGCGTGAATAAGTTGAAACTGGGGACAACTTTTGAGGCAAAATAATTAATCACAACCTCCCAAAATAATAGCCAATGACATAATAACAACGGACGACACCACACGTGGGGGGTGGGGAGAGAGATTTCCTGCTTTAGCCAAGCGTGGGGTTTTAGAGATTCATTGGTTCCGGACAAAAATAATGTAATTGTCAATTGGACATCATCCTGCTGCCGCATTGAATTGGATTATCTTTATTTATATATTTATTTATTTATCATTCTCATCAGAAACAGATGAATGTTAATGCTTTTATTTTTTATTTTTAACGAAACGAGATTTGGACATCCATCCCTTGAGAAAACATCAAAAGGAAAATGAAATGTAATTGGAGGACGGGAGAAAGGGGGGTTGATTGATTGATTAGTCTAAAACACTAACAAAACAGAAGAAACGGTCCAAAAAGGACAACCCAACCCCAACCCCCATACAAGGTCTTCTCAAAACTAGAGAAGGAGAGAGAGAGAGAGAGAGAGAGGGATAAAAGATGGTCGGAGTCGGAGGAGGAGGGAATAAGACGGGGATGGGGATGGGGATGGGGGTTAACGGGGCTGGGCCGGGGAGGATGCCGACATGGAAGGAGAGGGAGAACAACAAGAGGAGGGAGAGGAGGAGGAGGGCCATAGCTGCCAAGATATACGCAGGGCTGAGGTCTCAGGGAAACTACAAGCTCCCCAAGCACTGCGACAACAACGAGGTCCTCAAGGCCCTCTGTTCCGAAGCCGGTTGGGTAGTCGAGGACGACGGCACCACTTATCGCAAGGTCTATCCCAATCTCATCCTCCCTCCTCCTGGATTCTTCTTCTGATGGGATTTCTTTTAGCTGTTTGATTGATGGGTTTAATTTTTAGGACTCGCTTTCTTTCCATCATTGGAGAGCTTAATTTGTTGCTGAGAGAATGTGATTTTTTTATTTTTTGGTTGTTGGAATTGGGTTGCCTGAAGAAGAGCTTCTTGCCCTCCATTTGTTTGTTGTATTGACTCAGGGATGCAGGCCTCTACCTTCGAATGCGGAGACGGCCAACTTAGGAACTCCTACCAATATCAGTGCTTGCTCCTCAATTCAACCCAGTCCTCAATCCTCTGCCTTCCCAAGCCCAGCACCTTCCTACCCTACCAGCCCCACTTCCTCTTCTTTCCCCAGCCCCACTCGATTCGACGCCAACCCTTCCTCCTACCTTCTCCCCATCCTCCGTAACATCGCCTCTTCCCCTTCCAACAATCTCCCTCCCCTTAGAATCTCCAGCAGCGCCCCCATTACTCCTCCCCTCTCCTCCCCTACTAGAAACTCCAAGCCCAAGCCCTTGTGGGAGTCCATTCCCAGGATCTCCTTTTCCAGTTTCCACCAGCAGCCGTTTGCCACATCCGCTCCCTCAAGCCCCGGTCGTAAGCGCAACCACACCCCGCCCACCATTCCAGAATGTGACGAGTCCGAGATTTCTATGGTCGACTCTGGCAGGTGGACGAGGTTCCCAACTGTGGCTGCCATGGCTGCTCCTCCATCTCCCACATTTAATCTCGTGAGGTCGGCAAGCCAAAGCCTATCAATCCCTCTTAAGGATGTGCCAGAGAGGGGTTGGGGTTCGGAGTTTGAGTTTGAGAATGGAAGGGTGAAGCCTTGGGAAGGTGAGAGGATCCATGAAGTGGGAGTTGATGACCTGGAGCTAACGCTCGGAAATGGAAAGGCTCGTGCTTGAACATCCAAAGTTAGTGGCCTCAAAGATCCCATGCTTGATATGCCCCTGTCAACGTGGTGTGTCAGGATTCAGAGTTCATCAGAGAGTTACTCGCTTGCACACAAGACTTGTTTCCTGGTATATACAGCTGGCCGTGAATGTGGAGACTTAGCTAGAGAATGATGTCAATGGTCGAATTATCTTCGCACGAAAGCTGGTTCTTACTTCAGAGAAGGATCCTACTTGAGATTAGAGATGACACGAAGGTACACGTGATTGAGTTGGAAGTTTTAAAATTACTTTCAATTCTTTATTCGCAATGTATTGATTACAATTTTAGAAGGTATGCAGAACTAGAAATTGTAAGGTTGTTCTTGCTTGGACAAAGGCAATTGGTTTCCCCTTGAGCTTCTCCTACGTTTCGTTCTCTCCTCACCTTACTCCTGCAAGTTCCAAGTCTCAAGAATTTTCTGTCTTTTTTGCATTTTGAGGAAATATTCCCATTTTAATAGCAGGTAAATCTTTTGCACATGGTCTAACCTGTACAAAATCCTCCTATACGATGTATATATATTATTATCTTACTGGTCCATTTTCATATGCATTGCTTAGGTAGTTTCTTATGCCTTTCTGCTTATTTGAATCCGCCGGCGTTGTCTACTGTTAATTTCTTTGTTTTCTTTCAAAGGATATGGTGATTGACCCCATGATTTTGTGGAGCATTCTACTATGCTCTTTTCATGGTGGATGCATGATTTCTGATGATTTCATTTATTTTGTTGTCATGAGTCCTCAAAAGGGGGATGAAAACACCCACTGTTGGATTGGTTAACCCGGAAAGTATTTTTAAGCCATAAGTACTCTCAGAACCAAAAGCAGGAATGATGTGAGGAATGAAATGATTCTCGTCCACATTTGGTTGATCGGGGTGGGAGTGGGAGTGGGACCAATCCTTTGCCATCTGTAAGAAAATGGAAGCCAAAAGTTATTTCCTTTCTGCAGTTTCACTTCTGTAGAAGCGAATGTTGGTGTGGATCGATCAGATAATTTCTAGAGTCAAGTGGA
Organism: Melastoma candidum; assembly: GCA_023653495.1. Taxonomy (NCBI): domain Eukaryota; kingdom Viridiplantae; phylum Streptophyta; class Magnoliopsida; order Myrtales; family Melastomataceae; genus Melastoma; species Melastoma candidum. The sequence goes on along the minus strand of CM042888.1, from coordinate 8,170,389 downwards.
GATGCATCTTTTGCATAACGTTGGGCCCCTTGCCATGTGATGTTCCCTTGTATTAAGGGGGGGTGGGGGACATGGATAGCCTTTCTTGTCTTGTTCTTAGGGACTTTTAGTTCCTTGTGATAGTGACCAACCAAAGTCCATATTGTGAGTTTTGACTTGTAGGTTTCTTGGCTTAGGGCCAGCCACTTTCTTAATACGCTTTGGATTGGTTTTCTTTATTGACTTGCTTGGTCTTTCTCTGACAGATCATGATGTCGAGGATGGGGGGGGGGGGGGGGGGGGGGCGGGACATTGCCATTTCGGCAAAAGTACTAGTGCGAATTGGACGTTGAATTTCCGATACTTTGATATTCATCCCCGGGCTCTAAGACTTGCTTGTTGTCACGGCTGTGGAGACAATAGACAGGAGACTCCTGGTTGCGAGACCAGACAAGTCAAACTCGGCGGGTTGAGTGCATTCGTTACCCACCGGAGTCACCTACAGTGCTGCCTGTTTATGTTTTGCGGCCAAGTTCTGAATCTTCGTGGCCTCAGGTGAATCTTCGTCGGGTCTAAATTTCAAACGAGAAATGCTCGGCCCTCTGGGACTGAGTATATCACAAAGTGAAATCCCAATCAAGCTAGCAATGATGCGACGTATCCTTCGGGTAATTTGACCCCGCGACATTCAAAAAGTTCTGGCTATTTTTGTCTTTTCAAGTATTAGGAGTTGTGGCTCAGGGCGCCCTTTGATATGTTACTGACAGGCGTGCCAACAAAGACGAACACTTTTCTCTACCACTTAAATAAAACAACTACAAATAAAATTTATTATGTGATAAAACCGCGAGTAACTCGACCTCAAATATATAACTCAATGGATAGCCTTGCCGGATGAGTGTTCTCTAAATCTGTAAGTGCACGGGCCGGGTCAAGTAATATAGAGTAAGTAGAGTACCGTTCCCACGAGGAATTGGTACAAGAAACCCATTTATCGTTTAGTACCAACACTTTCAA
>CM042888.1:8009296-8168893 GCA_023653495.1 Melastoma candidum | reverse complement strand
AGTACCAACACTTTCAAAGTTAAGTCGAAATAGTGAGAAAATTGCAACTAATAAAGTAAATATCGAATAAAAAAAAAAGCGTGCAAAAAAGTAAAAGAAAAAATGTTTGATTAATGATAGAAAGCTTAAGACTATGAATCCTTCTGTTATTTCGCTACTGTCCTCTGTCTCTCCTCTCCGTATCTCAATTCCATATTCGTTTACAAATCGAAATCCTAAGTTTATCGTGTTTTTCTCCAAGTCCGTTGTACTACCTAAATAATCGATCACTATCTCTAGGCTCACGACTAAGTAGATACATTAAGTTCCGATCTCCTTTGGTTGCCTTTGGTGTATATCTCTATATCACCTTAAGTTCACACACTCTCACGACACAAACCATGCTACTTTCACCACTACTTCTTGTCCTTAAGATCCTCTCTCCAGCTCACTCAAGCATAACTTAATCAATACGAACGTCGGCCACACGCACACAAGCTTTACAAACAAGTGAAGTAAATAAAGAAAGCACGAACGAGATAGTTCAAAGGAATTCACTAAGAAAGTAATTACACAACCGAGTTCATCACAATCCAAGAAGAAAGATTTAGTTCGTGTTGAAAACAATCAAATACAAAACTAAAAAGAAGTGAAAAACACTTAAACATCGCTCAAGGATTCTCGAATGTCTTCGTCTCCGTGTGTGTCCCGGTGTGATCTCTCGTGTTCCAAGTACCCTCTTCCTAGAGCAAGTCGTCTTTTTTTGGCTTAAGGGGTTGCAACACCTATAAGATTTTCAAAATTGGAAAGTCGAGAGAATCTTGAAATAAAATATTTCTTCCTCGTCCGTACTTGAAGTTGCACGAAAATCTGGTGCAGCTGCACCAACTGATATTCCCACGTCTGACAATACAGTGCAGCTCCAATGACTTTATAGTGCAGCTGCATCGACTCTCTGTCTTTCATCTGACGCTCTCGTGCAGCCGCACTGGCTTTTCTCAAGCAGCTGCACCGAGTCTTTATAGGATTCTGATTTTACCTATAAAATTAATAAAACTGCCTGCAGTACCCAAGTTTAACTAATATACGAAATTATTACAAATATAACTCAAGGATTTAGCCAAATATCACGCAACTAGAGGAGTAAAAATCTATATTTATAACAAGTTATCAATGAGGTTCCATTCAATCTCAGTGGAATTTGAGTCTCAATTTACGGGGAGATCTAGCTGATGTTCATCCAACGTTACTAAATTAACTCATGTTTATACAAAAATTATTATAGTAAATATTAAAGAATGGCAAAATTTTCTAAAGTGTAATTTGTGATTTCGAGCTAGTGAAATATTAAATGCGTCTTGGAAGCTTGAAACATTGAAGAAGTCTTGGAACCACAAGGAGTAATAAGTTTTAAGTTTTTTATAGTAATTTAATACGGTATTTGATAATTTCTATAGTTAAGTCTATCAACTTTAGAATGTTACACTTCTTTCTATAAATAGAGGAGTGTGTAACCATTTCAGGCCTAGTAAAATTAAGTAAGAGTGAAGCTTTTGTAGCTCAGACACTCCAAATATCAACCCTAGTAGGTTGCAACATCACTATAGAAGATTTCAACTATCCTACAGATGCCTGTCGGCAGTACATAACCTACATTATGTTCGCACCTTTTCCTTTTCCAATCCAATCCTTTCCCATAACCCAAAAAAGTTTGGTATCAAAGCGCATAAGGTAATGTTTGCATCCTCCGACAATATGTTCAATTCCGTTGGTGATCATTTGAATGTATTTGGGTGTGTCGATTATGCACTCACACCTTCTCAAGTAAGAAAATAGTTTGATGAGAAATGTGAGAAGTTGATTTTCATCGGATAGAGTGTTTGAATCAAAGGGATATTGTTTTTAAAATCCAAATACTCACAAGTTAGTTCTATCAAGAGATGTTATCTTTGATGAACTTACAAACTTGCAAGTGGGAGGAAGTTGGCTTAATGTTCCAGCTTACAGAAGCAGTAGCAGCCTGCACTTAGTACATAACCATATCGGAAGAGACATAAGCAGCATCATAAGTTATTGTACAAAATTTCTCCTGAAACAACATCAGCCTAGTTTTATATAAAACCACTTCTAGTTGCAAAATGTCCCTATTATAGACACACCAACAAAGAGGTATCGATCATTAACTAAATATTTATGAGCAAGCTAACTTGGGTCTCACTTTTATTTGAGCCACAAAACTTTGAAGAGGCAACCCAAGAAAAAATGTGAGAATTGCCATGAAGAAGGATGATAACATCTATAGAGAAGATGAGGACGTGGTCATTGGTTTAATCTCTCAAAATGCAAAGAAGCTATTCAACCTTTATAGTGGGTCTACAAGATCAAATATAATGAAGATTGAAGTGTACAAAAAGCATAAAGTTTGCAACCGTCAGCAAAATGCTATTCACAAAAGCTTGGGTATTTATTTTACTAGCTAGGATGGCCGCAATACGTAATTTTCTAGCCATTGCAATACCGAAAAAGCTTGAAGATTTCTAACTTGATGTTAAGTCAGAATTTCATAATTGAGTATTAGAAGAAGAAGTCTACATATAACAATCATAGATTCATGATGAAAGGCAAGAAAGACAAAGACTACAGACTGCATACAGTTTCATATGGTTTAAAGAAGCACCAAGAGTGTGGAGTTGTATAATTGATTCCTACCTATAGAAGAAAGTATCTCTAGAAGCTCAATAGAATCTTCGTTATACATACGAAGGTTGGTGTCGATTTCTAACAGAGGCTTACCGTAAACGTTCAAGGAAGCCATCATGGCGAGTCGAGATTAACGATCTTGGTTTGGTGAAGTACTTTCTCGGATTTCAATTGAAGCAGAAAGAAATGGGAAAGCTTTCATTTCTCAAGAGAAGTACAAAGTGGATCTCTTGAAGAAGCTTCGTATGGAGAATGCCAAGTCAATATCTACTCCAATGCCACTCAATGAGAAGTTTCAAAAGGAATATTCTATAGAAGGCTTTAACTCGAAGATCTACAGAAGCCCGATAGGTTATCTTATTTATCTCACTCGCACTCGGACCAATATTGTCAGTGTGTGAGTTTTGCTGTCTAGACATGAGCAACCCCAGTAGATTCACAACAACAAAAGAGGGTTCTACGCTACCTAAAAGGCACACAGAAGGTCATACTAAAGTACACAGAAGAGTTAGAATGATGATCTGGTGGGCCATGTAACTAGTGATTGGGTTGGATGATCATAGAGGCACATCAGATTGCTTGTTCTACATAGGAACAAAGCACATTTCATGGAGTTCAAATAAGCAATGCACTGTTGCTCTCTCCTCCGCATAAGCTGAGTACATCTCAACAAATGAAGGAACAAGAGAAGATATCTGACTCAGAAGGTTGCATCTCAAGCTACAACCAAAGGTGGGCTAGCCAACAACAATTTTCTTTGACAACACCAAACTGCAAATACTTTGTCGAAAAATATGATCTTTCTTGCAAGATCGAAGCACATAGAGCTTCGCCATCATTTCATCAGAGAGTTTTAGAGAAGGAGAATCTTTTAGAGTTTATCAGCACCCATGATAAACCGACTGATGTTCTTATTAAGGCGGTATCTTTGGAGAAGTTCAAGACTTTCAAAGACTTCTTCAAGATCACAAATTAAGAAGGGGCGTTGAAGTGTAAATCGTGGTCCCAAAATAGTGGAGCATTGAAAGCATCTTGGAAGCATGAAACATTGAAGAAGTCTTGGAACCACGAAAGGGGTATAAAAATTTCCATGTTTTTATCGCATTTAATAAGGAAGTTAACATCTTCCTAGTTAAGTCTATCAACTTTAGATTGTTCCACTCATCTCTATAAATAAAAGAGCGTGTAACCATTTCAAGTAAAATTAAGTAACAGTGAGTCATTTGATAGCACAAACACTCCAAATATCAAACTATAATAGGTACAACATCTCTACGGAAGGTTTCAAACATAAAATTATCGATAATAAAGAACATACGTTCGCACCTTATCCTTTTCCAATCCAATCCTTTCATGCAGGCCCCAACAAAATCGACTTTTACATTTTACATCATTACAATTCGTTGATATATGTAGTTATAGTTTTAGCTTATTATTTTAATATCCAAATTATAATAGTTAAAATCTAAATTCGTACTCAAAACAAATTTCAAAATATTAAACCTTAAATTATAATTAAGTATTAACATAAACAGCCAACGGTAACAAGAAAAGTTAAAATAATAAGTCCTAGGTCATAAAAACTTAAACATTTAACTCTACATTCCAAAATCATAAAAATAAACCTTAAAAACTTGCATCATATTTTTAAGTTTTATTTTGTCATTCGTTTTTTGTACTATTTATTGTAAGAGTATTTTAGAATAGCCCAAATGGCAACCGTCCCTTTAGAATTCCACGAATATCCATTGTGAAATTAAGACTTTCCATTTTTCAAACAAATACCCGATCAGCCTATGGATGCAGGCATTCCTCTATGAACACCTGTCCTAGTCCTAATAATGCTTTATTTTGTTTTCGGAGGGTTTTAGTAAATAATGAAAACTTCCGCAAGACAAATTTAAATTTTGTGGGAATAAAGGGTTCGCTGATAATTCGACCATAAAAACAAACAAAGCCTAAATCTAGAAACAACAAACCTAAATATTATATATATATATTTTTTTAAATAACACCAAGACAGAAAAGAAAAGAGCAAAAGGTCATATTTATTATAAAACGAATAACAAAAAGGACGGAAAAATCTAGCAAATATGACGAGAGAAAACAAAGGAAGAAAAACAAATATGATAATTTTTATTTATTTCAAATATATCATATATAATGTCATCTACCTCTATTTATTGGGTAGTTACAACGGAAAGAATAAAAATTGTAACTGAGTGGAATAAATGATTTTACACTAAATAGGAGTCAATAATATTTATAATGACATTCATAATAAATAGATTTATGATACTCCTCTTTGAATTTTCATTATGATAATTACTCGTTAGAAACTTTTATAGGAAGGCCCTGTGGAATAAAATCATGGTAAAGGAAAAAAGAGTTAAGTATATTTACTACTTCTCTTCATAACATCACTTTAAATCTCTAAGTTGTTCGTTCTGACTCTATGTATCGGTCTTTCAAAAATTATTTTAGGCAAAGTTTTTGAGAATAAAGCAGTCAGATTTTCTTATGAATGTATTGGTTGAACATCAATATTACCACTCTTCTGGATATCATGGACGAAAAATAATTTCGGAGTATATGTTTCATTCGATCGCCTTTGATATCTCATCCATTTAATTGAGCAATGCAAATAGCGTTATCCTCATATAATATTGTTGGGGCACTCTTATTTACGGATAAGGCGCATGACCCTCGAATGTGATGTATTACAGATCTCAATCATACACATTCTCTATTAACTTCACGAATTGTTATAATCTCGGAATGATAAGATGATGTGGCGATAATCATATGTTTCATAGATCTCCATGATATTGCAATACCGCTACACGTAATAATGCCCCATTTGAGATTTACCATTATGAAGATCCGATAAATATCATGCATATGCATACACAATCAATTATGCTTCAAGTATTGTTGGCACGGAATTGTGTTTCTCGAAACACGTACCGAATTTTACAATGATTGTGGTCGCCATAAAGTAAATGAACATATATCGAACAGGAAAATGATACTTGAATTAATTAAATATTGCTGAATTATAAGGACACACTATGCTCAACACTTACAAACGTGATGCGAACTGAAATACAACAAAAGAAAACTTGAAAGAAATCACAGAGCGCTCCGTGATAACTTGTTATAAATATATATTTTCATCCCTTTAATTGAGCATTATTGGGTTAAATCCTTGAGGTATATGGTAATATATGAGTATATTACTTAGATTGGGGCACTGCGTGTAGTTTTATTAATTTTGTAGGTAAATTCGGAAGGAAGGAGGGTTGATGAAGTTTTGCAGAAAGTTGGTGCAGCTGTACCAAATTTCATTGCAGCTGAGCCACCGGGTCAGAAAAAGCTCAGAGAGTTGGTGCAACTGCACCAGAAATTATTACAGCCGCACAGGATGGACAAAAATTAGACAGAATGTTTAGTACAGTTGCACCATATTTTCGTGCAGCTGCACTTACAGACGCAAGGAAACAATTGAGATAGGGAGAGGGGAGACACGGGACAGTAACGAAACAATTGAGGGATTCATAGTCCTAAGTTGTCTCATTATTGATTTCACTTGCCTTTACTTTATTTACTTGCTTTTGTTTTTAGTTTTAGTTATAATTCTCACTACTTTCGGGTTTTGAAAACGTTGGCACCGGACGATAGAATGGATTTCAAGCATTGTCTCCCCGTGGGATCGACACATTACGTATTCTATATTACTTTGATGTGACCCGCGCACTTGCACAACCAAGGAGGACCATGCGTGACTATTCTCAGCCAACACCATTGGAGAACACGCCATTCCTTTTGCTCGCAATTCAGGTGCATAATTTTGAGACCAAGCCTTTGATCTTGAATATGGTTGAAAATAACAGTTTTGGAGGTTTGCTAAACGAGGACCTTCATTGGGATTTAACTCAATTTAATGATCTTTGTGACACTTTTAGGTTTAATGGAGCAACCCCTGATGCTATTCGACTAAGGCTCTTCTCGTTCCCATTGAGAGACAAGGCATGAGCGAGGCTCTATTCACTCCCGCCGGAGTCAATTCACTCGTGGGAAGATTTGACACGAGCATTTTTAGGAAAATACTTTCCACCGAGTAGGACTGTGAAGATTCGTAATGAGATCAAATCATTTCGCCAACAGCCGGTGGAGTCCAGGTACGAGGCCTGGGAAAGATTTAAGGAGCTGCTCAAATTATGCCCACATCACGAGATCCCAAGATGGATGCTCGTTGAAAGTTTCTATGACAGATTGACAGATTCTCTCTAATCTATGGTGGATTCAGCGGCAGGAGGAACCATCATGAATAAGACACCCAACGAGTCGTGGGACCTTTTCGAGCAAATAGCGAATAATGGCCAACGGAGAACATCTACCCGTGGATTTGATGGAAAACATCAAATCGATGCAGTAACATCACTAACTGCCCAGATGGAATTTCTAACGAGAGAGGTAAATGTTCTTCGATCATCACCACATACATCTAATAATGTTTACTCTAAAGTGCAGGCAGTAGAGCTACAGGAGGACATGCACGAAGTCAATTATGCAGATGCCTATAAACAAAACAATGTGTATGCCAATACATACAATCCTGGATGGCGGAACCATCCAAATTTTTCCTGGAGGAACAATCAAGGCCAACAAGAACAAACACAATCAAGGATTAATCAACCTCTTGGTTTCGTTGGCACATCACAACAGCCCGCAGGTGAGATTAAACCTAACGTGTAGGATTTGTTGAAACAGTTGATCACTGGCCAGGAAGAAGGGCGAAGGCAATAGGAAGAAGCGAGAAAACAACAAGAGGAGTTGAGGAAACAATAAGAAATAATCCTCCAAGATCATGCTACTTCTATCAAGCAATTTAGGCCAGCTCGCAAACTCTATGACGATGCCCACAAGGGACCCTTCCGAGCAACACGGAACCAAATCCAAAGCATGCATATTGTAATGAAGTAACCATTCAGAGCGGGTATGATTTGGAAGTGGCCTTCGAGAAAATGGAGGAGGAAAAAGAGCAGGCTCGTGAGAAGCGTCGTAGCCATAAGCTAAGTAGCTCTGAACCTGTTGAGACTGACAATGTTATGGCCACGCAGGTACACCCCACACCGCTGCCTTTTGTCCCTATGATCCCATTTCCACAAAGAATAAAGAAGGCCAATGATGAGATAACAGTTCAAGAAATTTCTAGACATGTTCAAGAAGCTGCAAATCAACATCCCTTTCGCAGAGGCATTGGAGCAAATGCCAAAATACGCGAAATTTATGAAGGAGATGTTATCCAAGAAGCATCGGCTAGGTGATCACAAGACCATTGCCTTGATTGAAGAGCGCAGTGCCATCCTTCAGAAGAAGCTACCTCCTCAACTCAAAGATCCAGGTAAATTCACGATTCCTTGTAAGATCGGTAATGAATTTTCTGGACAAGCACTTTGCGATGGGGCAAGCATAAATTTGATGTCATATTCGGTATTCCAAAATCTTAACATCGGCGAGGTACGTCCCACTTTCGTGACACTTCAATTAGCCGATCACTCCAAAAGGTGTGATTGAAGATGTCTTAGTTAAAGTGGACAAGTTTATATTCCCTGCTGACTTTGTGGTTTTGGGGTAAGAGGAGGATCGTGAGATCCCGATCATTTTGGGCAAGCCATTCCTCGCAACTAGAAGGACTCTCATAGAAGTGCAAAAGGGCGAACTCACCAGGTGCATGATCAGGAGGTAAAGTTTAATATTGGTGACACATTGCATATTCCTAACGACAATTATGAATGCAGTTATATGGACATACTCGAAGACATTGCATACGAATCCTTCTTGGAGATGTATGCCAATATTTCGCTTGATGAGATGATGTATATGTTGGATATACAAGCAGTTAAGGAAGAACCAGTTGAGGCATCTTACATCCATCGCATTCTAAGAGTGGAACCATTAGATCGTGTGGCTACTTGTGCTAAACCATCTGTGGAAGAGCCACCATAGCTTGAACTCAAATCACTTCCAGAGCATTTGCGATACTCCTTTCTAGGTAAGTCTAGCACCCTACCTGTTATAATTTCAGCTTATCTAACCAATGAATAGGAGGAATTGTTGCTACAAGTACTACGACAACATACAAAGGCAATTGGCTGGAGTATTGCAAACATCAGGGGGATTAGCCCGTCCATCTACATGCACAAAATCATCTTAGAGGATGATAAGAAGACATTAATAGAGCAACAATGGAGGCTAAACCCTAACATGAAGGAAGTGGTGTGCAAGGAGATCATCAAGTGCCTTGATGCGGGCATTATCTACCCATTCTCGAACAACTCATGGGTTAGCCCTATTCAGTGCGTACCAAAGAAGGGTGGAATGACGGTCGTGAAAAATAGTAAAAATGAGTTGATTCCCACAAGAACTGTGACCGGATGGAGGGTATGTATGGACTACAAAAAGCTGAATGCAGCCACAAGCAAGGATCACTTCCCATTGTCGTTTATCGACCAAATGCTTAACAGGTTAGCAAGTAAAATATTTTACTGTTTTCTTGACGGATATTCAGGATACAATCAGATTGCAATAGCTCCAGAGGACCAAGACAAACAACCTTTACCTACCCTTACGGAACATTCGCATTTAGGCGCTTGCCATTTGGCTTATGCAACGCACCAGCTACATTTTAAAAGTGCAAGATGGCCATCTTTTCTGACATGATTGAGCGTTACATAGAGGTATTTATGGACGACTTCTCAGTGTTTGGAATTTCATTTGGTAATTGTCTGGAAAATTTGTATGATGTTTTACTACGTTGTGAGGAGATAAACCTCGTGTTAAATTGGGAGAAATGTCATTTTGTGATCCGAGAAGGTATTGTCTTAGGTCACCGGATCTCCGAGAAAGGAATCGAAGTGGATAGAGCCAAGGTTGAAACTACTGAAAGGCTGCCCCCACCAACTTCAATCAAGGGAGTGTGAAGCTTCTTAGGACACGCGGGATTCTACAGACGTTTCATCAAGGATTTCTCGAAGATCACCAAACCATTGTACAATCTTCTGGAAAAAGATACAATATTTATCTTCAATAGTAAGTGTATGGAGGCATTCTTAGAACTCAAGAAGAGGTTAGTTTATGCTCTTATAATTGTTGCCCCAGACTGGTCTTTACCATTCGAGTTAATGCGCGATGCAAGCGATTTCGCTGTGGGAGCAATTTTAGGACAGAAACGAGACAAAGTCTTTCACGCCATTTTTTACACTAGAAAGACTTTGGACGGAGCATAGGTAAACTACGCAACCATTGAGAAGGAGAGGCTTGCAATAGTCAATGTTTTTGATAAGTTTCATTCATATTTGATTGGTTCCAAAGTGATAGTGCCTACTAATCATGCAGCTATCAGGTACTTGATGCATCAGGCGAATGCAAATCCAAGGCTAATCAAATGGATTTTGTTGTTACTAGAATTTGACCTTGAGATTGTAGACAGGAAAGGAGTAGAAAATCAAGCTGCCAATCATCTATCACGCTTGGTTGGTAATGAGCGACTTGTGGCCACAACGATCATCAACGATACTTTTCCAAACGAGCAACTTTTTGCGATTGAAACAATAGTGCCCTGGTACGCTGATTATGTCAACTATATTGTGCCTAACGTAATTTCTCCGAAGGTGACATCTCAACAATAGAAATTTTTTTACATGATGTTCGCTTCTATTTGTGGGATGAACCGTTGTTATTCACGAGATGTGCATATCAGATGATCCGCAAGTGCATACCGGAAGAGGATATGACATCATTGGTCAGCACAAGCTCAGTCGACGACATGCGAAGTGGGTCGAGTTTCTACAAGCTTTCACCTTTGACTTAAAAGCACAAACCAAGAGCGAAGAATGTAGTTGCCGATGCTCTCTCCAGGAAGATGACTCTACTATCCGCAATGGAGTCAAAGTTGATTGGATTTGAGTATCTGAAGGATCTGTATAAGGACGATGAAGACTTTGGAGGGATTTTCATCCAATGCACCAAACAAGCCGTCGATCGATTCCATAAGGTGAATGGATTCTTACTTTGAAATTCTAAGTTGTGTATTCCCAGGAGTTCGACTCAAGAGCTGCTCATTCGAGAAGTCCATGGAGGAGGAATCGCTGGGCATTTTGGAATCGACAAAACATTGCTGATGCTTCAGGGGCACTTTTACCGGCCGCAAATGGAGAAACGGGTGAGAAATCTTGTTTTGAGATGTGTGGTACGCCAACAAGCGAAGAGTCGAGTTCAACCTCAAGGATTGTACATTCCCTTGCCTGTCCTGGAGCCACCATGGGAACATGTGAGCATGGATTTTGTGTTACGATTACTCAGACGCAGCGATAGAAAGATTTCGATCATGGTGGTGGTCGATAAATTCTCGAAGATGGCGCATTTCATTTCATGCAAGAAGACAGATGATGAAACCAATGTAACAGATCTGTATTTTTGTGAAGTTCCGAGGTTGCATGAGTGCCGAAGACGATCGTGCCAGATCGATACGTCAAGTTCTTTAGTTACTTTTAGAAGACGTTGTGGCATAAGTTGGGAACGAAGCTCGTCTTCAGTACAGCTTATCATCCGCAGAACGATGGACAAACGGAGGTTGACAATCGTACCATGGCTGCAATCCTTCGAACCTTGGTCTCGAAGAATAAGAAAGATTGGGACATCAAGCTTGCTCATGCGGAGTTTGCATACAATTGAGCTCCAAGTTCGACAACGAAGTCATCACCTTTCGAGGTAGTTTATGGACTCAACCCTTTTGTCCTTATCGAACTAATTCCTATGAGTGATGCGAGAACAGTTAGCCGGGATGCTGAAGAGCGAGAATGTTTCATAAGAAGATTCGCGTCCGGATCGAGAAGGCCAAAAACCACTATGAAGAGATGGCCAATCGATGATGTAGGGAGAAGATTTTCTAGCTTGGAGACTTAGTTTGGATCAATCTGAGGAAGGAAAGATTTTCAGCCAAAAGGAAGAACAAGTTGATGCCTCAAGTAGAAGGTCCTTTAAGGCCATTGTGCGCATCAATAACAACGCCTACAAGATTGATTTCTTAGGAGAGTTTGGTGTTTCAGTCACCTTCAATGTCCCGGACCTTATTCCATTCATTGAAGACAATGATCCTGTGAGTTTGAGGACAAACTCTTTTCAACAAGGCGAGGATGATACCAGGACCATTGATGGACCATTGAGTAGAGCTGTTAGCTTGCTCGTCATTGACTAATTTAACCACCGTCGAAGTACAGACACGTTGAAGTATGAACAAGATCGAGACCCCGTTGAAGGAAGTACCCGTCGAAGCAAGCCAAGTCTCTTAGCAGAAGCAACTCCACATTGAATGACAGCGGTGAAGTTTAAGAGTCGCGAAACCGAAGAGTCGCTTGGAGAAGCTTAATCGTTTCCCTTTCCTCCATTCATACATCTACTCATTAATGCGTCTGCATTTAAGTTTGTGTCATTCCAAGTAAGTCATTTATGGTTCGTCCATGAATCTGGCCATGCATGCATCTTATCTAGGTTCATTGCCTCGCGTTTATGCTCTTGTTCAGGTGATCCCTATATAATGGGCGCCCTTGTAAGCATTTGGATAGATTATCTCAAATTGAAAAACCCATTTGTTAGACTTGTGTCTTTCTATCTGAGGTGAGTGGATTCTCCTTCAACCTCTTTCTTCATTTAGTAGATTCCAAGTACGGATTGAGTTGAGTGTTCAACCGGTGGTGGTGTTTATGTATCCTCCGCGTCGTTCCTCACCTTCGTCTTGTTCGTGGTGGTGTCTCTGTGTCCACGGTCAAACGAGTTTATCCGAGTCTTCTTTTACGATGGTGCATCTGTATCCGTGGAGGTTGATCTCAACCCTTTCTTTTCATCATTCAGCCGCCTATCCTACACACCTTCCATCCATACCCTACGTCACCCCATTCCACATCTTTAGTGACATCCCCTTTACCCTTTCGGTATTGGAAACATCTATTCATTGCTATCCCCGTATCATCTTGGTAATAGAGCTCAAGGTTGTTGTTGAACACACAATTATCAATGGCTGGAAGATTCCAACACAGTATGACTCTAGATGAAGCATAAGTTAATCAGCTTGAGCAGCACATCGTCTATCTTCAGCAACAACTACAGTCGTTGCGGACTCATAGAGCTGTAATGGTAGCTCCAACTTCTCGATCATATAGCTCGAGGCAATGTTGGTGATATGACCCCACATCATCCTTCGAGTTTGTGAACACAAGATCCGACAAGTCATAAAATAAGACCCGACATATCATACTTCTAAAAAGGGTTTCCCATATGTATATATCTGAGGTGTCAAAAGAAATTTCATGCATGACATCGCACACCCATACAGACTGACAAAACACAACATAGATAGTTTTCCCACATGACTATGCCTCATATTATGTGTCAGGAAGTCTTTTCCGGACAAATGCACGCCACCTTGACTTTTTCGGTCCAAGGACCTCAAAGTGCACTCAACCAGTCTTTCCATACATCCAGTCACAGGCGCACTCAATCTTAAGTGCAAGTCAGAGTTCATTTTTTTCATCATCATCAACAATATATAGCAAACCACACACAAATGTAACGCATCAAACACAACCACGTATAACACATCAACCAAAACAAATGAAATGCATCAAGCAAAAACATATACTCTGCGATGTAATGCAAGAGACCCTATCTTTCATTTTATTAGCAACCATTCACTGGTAACAACAATAAGTCCCCAAACTCAAACGCCTCGTCAACCTCCTCCGTTGCAAGGGTGCCCTCCACAACTCTATGGCAAGCATCCAAGGGAACTCCTCTGGCCTTGTCCAATAAGACTCATGGTTAGTCCACACAATGATGTATGCATATTGTCCAAGCCACAAGGCTCACGCTTATTTCAACCCATGCTCAGTACACACCATCATGCATATGCAACCAAATAGTACAACTCACACTCACTCCACATGCGTCCAGTTTACCAATCCGACACGACGACTCGTCAGATCCATCTCATGACGACCTCATTGCGAATGTCGGTCCACATTAAGCACACGCCACATTAAAGGCTGTCCAACAACACATGTTATGACAAATCATCACAAATTCATAAAATACAACAACCCTAAGACATATGATATCGTATGTTAAAAAATGTTCACATATGTCACTCGACCTCGAGAACGATTAACTCATTCTCAATCCGCCTAACTCGCTTTTACCCACAACCTCAAACCAACCACAACAACTAAAATCATATTACCAACAAGTTTTTCGCATGTCAAACAAGTCCCTGCTCTTCTGCAACAATAATATGGCCAGTTCTCCTCCCCCTTTTCTCATCTCTTCTTTCTTTCTTCTCCTCCTTTCCTCCTTTTCATCTCCTTTATTTCCACGTTCCTTCCCCCTAGTCAGTGATATTTTTCTAAAGGACGTGAAAGAGCCTACATTGCCTCTTCTCCATCACTCAATTTGACAATAATTTATGATAAAATTAAGAACCCACTGCTTATTCCCCAAGTTTTGAACATTCTTAATGATCAACTTCAGAGTTGTACGATTGAAATCGTACATGTTAACTATCAGAATCTCAACGTTTGCCTCTTCACTCGTGGTATTTCTTTCGCTAATCCAACACATATATCATAAACTCATTTCTCATTAATAATTCACTCGGGGCCATAATTCATTTATTACTAATCTCACTCATTCGCAACTAGTAACTATCGGTTATTATTCACTCGACCGTAAACTTAGTCGCTAATGTACACCATTATTCTCCGATTTTATGCTAATACCTCTCAATATCGAATATTAAAGAGAAAGAGTCAAGACGTCCCTTTTTCATTTTCCTTAGTATCTCGTATCGAGAGCACTTGGCGTACATCCTCCAATAATGCATTCACACACAATCTAGGACTATAGCACGCCACACCCAACATATCATACTCAATAGTAGCATTCATCAAGCTTATAAATCCCGTTAATTTCACATTCACGAATGTACATCGTGACGTTACAAATTTAGTTTGAGATAATATTATCAATCTATTAAATGTAGTTCATTTTTATTTTCAGTTGACATATTATGTTAAAATCAAATCGCTAAAGTTAATATTCTGGATTGTTTATATTTTTAAAATGAAACGCTTTAAAGATATTCAGTCCTTGTGGAGCAGAATGAGGTACAAGAAACAAATAAAGGAGCGATGACAATTTTTAATTTTAGAAAGAAAGAAGAACGTTCTCCTTTTGGTAAGAACAGCTCAGCTGCCAAAAGCACGCGTTATCTCTAACAGTGTCAAGGAAAAAAAATTAAAACACGCGGAGAGCTGTTAACTTTTTTATAAAATAAACTTAAAATAGTTTCGTTTTATTAACTTAATAATAAAATAAAACCAAAATAATTATGAATAATGCACTCCCATGGAATGATGCTCAGACAGAAGCGGTCAAGTTTCTAAAAACCAAACTGCAGACATTACCTCCACTCCCGGATTCACAAGAAGAGATTGTTCTTTGGGTTCCCATTATTGGATGTTGGTTGAACTTACTGGTCTGAATATATTCAAGGGCCGTTGAAGAGGGCTGTCTGATTAATGTCCTGATGCTCCTTATTGGTCCTGTCAAAGGCTTAGTGTATGCAGCATATGGATTAAGCAGTGGGAGCTTTGTATTAGCAACTTGGTTCTCATCACAGTCCTTATGAGTTATTTCATAAAGTGATTCTATACTAGAATTGGATCTTCGGGAGGATGAGCTGAGGTCAAGGCAGATTGGGCTTGGGCTATCCATGGTGGCAAGGCAGGGCAATAACATCAGGCAGGAGTAAAGATCTCTATTTCTCTCTCTCTCAGAAAAGAAGAAGAAAACGAAGGGAAAGCATGTAGCAGGGAGCAAGCGTACTCTTACGCGTACTGGCTCTAAAGACAGAGCACTGGCTCTGATACCAACGGTACTGCCGCGTACAACACAGCACACAACAAATACCAAACATAAGAGTTATGCAGCGGAATAGAAGAAAGGTTTTGGACAAAACACTTGAAATAGAAATACTGAAAGTGGATTGATTACAAAAGCTGGGTCGTACACGAAGAAAATACAGGATTATACGAAGAGTACAGAGTAAGTACAAAGACTAGACACTTGACAAGTATTGAAGCCACTTGCCGTACCATACAAGATATTTGCGGTACTTAGCATAGTAACGGAGGGTGATCCATCCGTAATAAAGATCACAAGAGTCAGGGGATGCCTGTTCTTGTCCTGGCTTCATTTTCTCATAAGATGAAAGCTGTGCATCTAAGGAATAGAGAATACAACTCTTAACCTTATAGTCTATGAAGACATCTAAAGAAGACAAAGTTGTTTTGACTCTTCCTATAGTGTTTCGTTTCTTCCACATAGGTTCATTGTGGTGATGATGGAGATTGAGGAAGTAACGTCTCAAGACAAGACTATCAGGAAAGGGAGGTTTGTGGAAACGCTGCTGTTTCAGTGGAGGTCTCATCCTTCACCCTGCTATCAATATCAAGCCTGGCCGAAACGCCCTCCCTGGCTCAAGTGGCACTTATGGCGAAGTAGATAGCCTTACAGTCTTTTAGGACGACCTTACCGAAGTAACAGCATACAACAAAGTCCGTTTAAGGATAGGAGTCTGGGAAGAGAATTCCAAAACGTTAATCATCAAGACAGTAGACCATAGATGGAAGAGGATATCCTAAGGATAAAGTCATACAACCTATCAGACTCTAGACCAAGGTTAAGGGTGCTTTAAACAAACATGAGGATAACTGGAGTGAAGACATACAAACAGAGGATAAAACAGAACTTAAACAATTCTGGAAATAGAAGTGAAAGGATAAATACAATCACAAACATATGATGAATACTGGAAAACATGAACTGAAATGTTTTTTGGTTTTCTGGGTTTTCTGATTTTTTTGGGTTTATCGAAAGTAGAGAGATTGAATGAGAGATCTAGAAGATCTTACTGCCTGCCCTGGTTATTGCCCCTGATGTGTTTAGAAAGCCATAGATGGAGTGCTCGAAAGGTTTTCTGGGAAACTTTGTGTATTCGAGACTTGATTTCCGATGTTACAAATGAAGGCTATTTATAGCTAAAACTTGAAAGAAAACTAAGTGGTGGATGAGCTGTCCACAGTCTAATCTCTTA
This sequence comes from Melastoma candidum, assembly GCA_023653495.1. Classification (NCBI taxonomy): domain Eukaryota; kingdom Viridiplantae; phylum Streptophyta; class Magnoliopsida; order Myrtales; family Melastomataceae; genus Melastoma; species Melastoma candidum. Next base: position 8,152,002 of record CM042888.1, on the reverse strand, counting down.
GTGCGCAGATGAGCTGGAAGATTCGTTCTTATCTTCTGGTGGCGAGTGCTGTCTTTTCTTCTTTCGGTGGCTGTTGAGAGATTCTTTCGTATCTCTTTATGTTTGCAGCATGTGTTGTTACTGTTGAGTTTTTGGCCTTTTTCCATGTGGGTCCCTGCTTTTGTCTTTGCTTCTAGAAGTCCGTTTGGGAGTTGTAGACGGGCCGGCTGACTGGTCTTGTGTCGATCCTGGGACCTGTGAGTCTGGGCCATGTGATGTGTCTGGGCTTGTGAGATCTATGCTATGGAGCATATCTTCTGCGACTTCATCCCAATCAGTGCGGGCTTGTTCAAATGCGTGTAGGGCATTTGAGAGATTCCAGACATGGGTCATGTCTATTCTTGTAATCCTTTGGGCCAAAAGGTCTTCATCTGTTGGTAAGGGATAAGCATTCAGGGAACAAAGCTTCTCTGTGAGGCATTGACGATTGTAGGAAGCGTCATGATATTCTGGTGTTCCTGGATGGTAGGATGGAGGAACTGCATGTGGTAATAGAACTGTTAGGTCTTCCATTTCTCCAAAGTGTAATGCTATGGAGTGAGGTAAACATGAAAATTCATCAACGATGTTGATGGAGACCAATGAATGAGCTTCGTCGCTATAGTGCCATTTCCTGCAAAACAGAAAAATTGAGTTAGCAGTAATCCCGGGCCACTTCTGATAGCGGTATGCTTGTTCCTCGAACCAGATCTTCCACTGGACTAATGGTGCGAACCATGAGAGTACTTCTGCCAGATAGGCATGTGGATACTTCTGTGGAGAGTATGTAAACAGATCTCCAAAACCTTCTAAATACTGCAGCATCTCTGCAGCTGGGAATTCCAATGCAGCTGTGTGTGAATGGAAGAAGTACCAAAAGAACCATTTAAGGTCTTTAGGAAAAGCGTCTTCCGGTCGTATCGGGAAGAGATGCAAGAATGGATAGATTGGATGCAAGCCTTCAATTGGGAAGAATAACTGGCCATAGTTCGAAAGACTTGTTCCATGTAGTACTGCATCTTTGAATATGGCTGGGAGAGAAGTTCCATCACATAGTCGAACCTAAATAGTTCATTCCACCGATGGATCTCTGGTGGCATAGCAGTGGCTTGAGCCTTTCGTGGCTTAGCTTGGATATGAGTGGTAAACATGGCTTGTAACTTCGGATGTTCTAGCAGCATGGGGTTAGCTGTGTCAAATGGTCTTGACAGAAAATCAGCAACCACATTAGATTTTCCTTTAATGTGCTTGACTGTAAAGGTGTATTGAGAAAACCATTCAGACAGTCTTAACAGTTGAGCGCTTGGCACAATCTTGGTGTTGAAGTTCATCATAGAGCTGAAGGACTTGAAATCTGTCTCAACTTGAAAATGGTGTCCTGCTAGATGAAACTCAAACTTCTTTATTCCATACTTAACTGCTAGAATTTCTTTGATTGAGGAATGGTAGTGCTGTTCAGCATGGCTGAATTTTCCTGACTTATACGCACAGACCTTTCTCTGTTCGTCCTTTTCCTCAAACAATATTGCAGCCCAAAATTCATTACTGGCGTCTGTCTGCAAAATTCTGATTCCATCAGAGGAATCTGGAGTGGAGGTAATGTCTGCAGTTTGGTTTTTAGAAACTTGACCGCTTCTGTCTGAGCATCATTCCATGGGAGTGCATTCTTTTTCAAACTCTTCTCCAGCTGGCTCGTATACTGGCTAATATTTGGAACAAAATTTCTTAGATAGTTGACAATACCTAAGAACTGTTGTACCTGCTTGACTGTCAGGTGTGAGTCAGGGAACTTCAGGAGTTCCTGAGCGATATGAGGTCCAGGGTGGTATTGTCCGTCTGCCAGTTTCATTCCTAAGAAGTCAATTGTGGTGGTACACAGTTGTACCTTCTTTTCAGCGAGCATAATCCCGTATTGGCTCAGGAGTCCTGCAAACTCTTTGAGCAAGGCTTCATGGGATGTCAGATCATTGCTGAATAACAGGATATCATCTATATAGACTAAAGCAGATGATAAGAGAGGTTCAAAGATTTGAGTCATTGCCTTTTGGAAAAGTGAGGGAGCAGTCTTTAACCTGAAAGGCAGAACCTTCCACTGATAATGACCATTGGGAATACAGAATGCTGTTTTCCATCTATCGTCTGGATGAATTCCAATTTGCCAGAATCCACTCTTCAAATCAAACTTTGAGAATACCTTTGCCTTGGCTAGGGATGAAAACAAAGCTGTTTTGTTTGGAAGAGGGAAGCTAATGTCCATGAGGAAATGGTTCAACGGTTGGTAGTTGATGACCATCCTTTTCTTTCCTCTGGCTTGTTCGGATCTTTTGTTGACATAAAAAGCTTGGCATGCCCAAGGTGACTTTGATCGCTCAATTAGGCCTTGTTTCATAAGCTCTTCGCATTCTTCAAGAATTTTGGCCGCATCCTCAGGATTCATTCCTGGATGAGTTGCTCTGGTAGGAGTGACGTCTTCATTGAGCTTGAATGGAAGATTGATAAAGAACTGGGGATTCTTCCATAGGGGATTTGGGCATTTAGCTAAGAACTCTTGATGGTTGTCTGCAAACATCGGTTTGAAGAGTTCCTTGAGCTGTTCAGCAGGCTGGACTGAATAAATTCTCTCTTGCTGAACAAATGGCTTGAAACTTGACTTGAACCTTACTCCAGTTGAGAGTAATCTCAGACTTGGAAGTTGTTGTAACAAGTCCCATCCTAGGACAAGATCTTTCCCTGGAAGGTCAGTAGCAACAATTGCAGAGCTAATTGTGCACGTAGGGAAAATCATAATTGTGATTGGCTTTGTCCTTAGGTAAGTTGAGAATGTCTTGCTGGAGGCTGCTTTGTATGTGTTAACTTCCGGAACTAGGAAGCTTGGAGGTATCATTGCTGGATTAATCAGGCTTTCAGCAGCTCCTGTGTCAAGGAAAGCAATTGCTTGTATTGGTCTATGCTTCTTAGAGAGGTAGATCTGTACCTTAATGTGTGGAGAAATTCTGGTGGTAGCAATGATTGGTGGAGCTTGTGGTGAATCAACTTCCATGCCTTGATCAGGATTAGGCTCCTGATGTGATTCTTCAGGTCGGGTGCCGGATTCACAAGAAGAGAATGTTCTTGTGTATATTGAAGGAATCTTGTCTGATGATGGAGGATGTTTCGTGACTGTCTTGAAGGCATAGATTTCTTGATAGTCAGGGTCTTCTGAGGAGTGTCCTCGAATATCTGTGTCTTCCAGGCAGCAAATTGTTGGTTCATCATCCATAGAAAATATTGACTCAATATCAGCATCCTTCAATGTTACTCCAGTAACTGCTTCTAGCTGTGCTACGAACCTTTTCTCGCTCTTAGGACATTCCCTTAGCATAATGTCCTTTCTTCCCACAGACATAGCACCTCGATGACTTGGGTCTAGAAGAAGTTCTTCCTTTGAACCTTAGGAATCTTTTCCTTCTCTGTGGAGCAAACCGGACTGGGTACCTTTTACCTTGTTTCCGGATTGGTGGTTGTTTATGAACAGTCTTACCGTAATGGTGCTTAGTATTCCGATGTCTCTTTGGGAAGCTCTTGGATTTTCTAGTGCAATCACATGATTCTTTCTTGCACTTGGTTTGGTACTTTGGAGGTCTGCAAGCAATTTCCAGCTTCTTGTCATGCTTAAGGAAAGTTCGAATTACTTCCTTCCTTTGGCATAATTCTCTGACAGCGAAATGAACTGCTTGTACAATTTGTCCCATGGTTAACTCTGTAACCCGAAGGTTCTTGGCAGCAAGCTCCTTTTCTACTAAGGAGGATATTTCTTCCAATACTGAGGCTAGGAAGACTGGTTTAAGGGCATTGTCAGCTCCAAGATTAAGGAACAAATGTATCATTCTTTTGAAGTGGCGGTTCAGCTCTTTCTTATCATGGGAGCAGCATTTTCGCTTGAAAAACTCTCTCCTCATGTCATCCATATCATTATCTGGATTTCCAATGAAGTGAGCATGGATATGACTAAGGAATTCTGGGAAATTCAAGCTTATCAACTGGATTTGAGTTGGCTCAGGAATTAGATCCCACCAGGTCTTGAGTATTCCGGTGAATCTGGCTGTTAATTCAGATAGAATCTCAATTGTGGAGAAAACTGAGAGTCTCTTGAATAAACACCAGGAGTGAAATTCCTTTATTCTATCTGCCCATTTATCCCATCGAATGTCATCAAAGGTGAAGCGTAGGGAGTGTTTTCCTTCATGGTTGGGATTTTGTCGTGGTTCAGGAGGATCAGAGAAATCAGTATCTTCAGGTTCATAAATCTCTGGTTCTCTATCTGCCATCAGTATATGTGGAGTATCTTTTTCTGTTGAGGAGTCTGATAACTCTTCTACTGAACTGTCATCTAGAGAAGTTGGGGAGAACACTGATTCTTCACTAGTAGTCTCAGATGTATGTTCTGAAGATGATTCTTCCAGAGTGCATTTGGTCATATAAATCTGAGTCGCGTATTGATCTTCCTGATCTGAGGTTGTCTAGTTGTAACCATCAGAATCTGTATAGTTTTCAGAGGGGGTTGCCTCTGATTCTGTGGTACTGATTAAATGGCCTAATCTGTTCATTGTGTGGGGCAGATGTTCAGGGATTACTCTCTCTCGAGTAATCAGGTGCTGTTTGGGCAACGGTTGACTTGGAGAGTTAGTAGAGCTAGATCTACTTGGCTGTCGTTCTTTAGAAGCCGAAGAGCTAGGGATTTTCCTTTTTCCGTCCCTAATATCCCTTTTCTTTTGTTCCTCCTTTTGTTGGCGTTTGGCTATATCCCTGAGTTCTGCAATATCTCGCTTGGTTGTAGGGGCAAACAAGCTATAGCCTTTAGCATGCTCTTGTAATGGAGAGTAGAAGGAGTGTCTGCTGAATCCAAAAGGATCAGGTGGCGGAGCAGGAGGGGTAGTAGAAATCCTGGTAGAAGTTCTTTCCTCTACTGCTTTAATCTTCCTCTTTAGCTTCTTGATTTCTTCATCCGGATCTGTTCTAAGATATGAGGGATATCTTCCTTGAACAAGATCATCCAAGTTTCTTTGAAGAACACTCAGAACCTCAAGCAGCTGTTCAGCGTTGGCATCCATCCTTCCATAAAGAAGCTCTTGACGATTGTCGAGCTTTTCATGTAATGTTCTTTCAGCCGTTAAAAATTGGTTCTGGAATGTGCTGATCTTGTTATCAATACTAGATAAAGCATTATTCTGGGCCAGCGCATTCTGACTTTGCCAGTTCAAAACTGTTTCTGCCATACTATTTTCCATAGGCCTTCCAGCCTGATCTCTGGCAGTTGGAACTGGAATTTTAGCCATATACTTCACATTGTCAACTGTGTATTCTTCAGTTGGAGGGAATGTGTAGTTCTGTTGGTGAGGCTCTGGCCGTAGCATCATGACCATTGGAAGAACAGGAAGTGGCTTGATCACTGTTTGGGAGCAAGGTCCTGTTGGCTTAGTCAGGACTGGTCGAACTTGGTCTTTTTGAGAAGTAGCGGGCTGAATTTGGTCCAGCTGAGAGGAAACTGGCTGGATCTGATCCATAATGGCTACTACAGGCTTACTTTCTTTCAGCGTATCACTGTTGATACAGCTGGAAAGGACCTGTTGTTCCGGATGCTTCTTCTGCCATTTGATGATCGGTTTGTAGCAAGGAAGAATCTTCTGAGGAGGCTTCAGAGGCCTCGCTTGATATATCTTAGTCTTCGGAGGTGGAGTTGGAGGTGTATTCTGTCCATCCCATCCAGTAGGGATAATAGGACTATTATTGAGACTCGGTCTTGGAACATCATAATTGACTATATAGTCAAACTTTCCTGAGGGTTGTCCAAGGAGTCCGGGTCGGTCCAACTTACGCATGGGCTTGCGTACAGGCTTTTTGTGAGAGTCTTCATCATCACTATCACTGTCGGAATCTGAGTCATAGCAGCGAGCGGTATGACACGGCCTTCGTTTTCTTCGTCTGGTTTCTTCTTCTTCTGACTGATCGCAGTCACAGTTGGGATTGCACCTGGCATCATCCCAGAAACAGTGACCAGAGTGTTGGTCTCTGAAGAAGTAGCAAGGGTCTCCATATCCATCAAAAGAATGGATGTGCTTGTTGAGAGGGTCAGGTTTCCGTCCCTTTGGTACAGGTTGTACCATGAACATACTCGGGAACAGAGGGGGTGCAGTTGGTTCCTTGTCTGATGACCTGTCAAACTTGATGGTGACCGTACCATCTTTGCTTCTTGTGAAGGAAGAGGTGGTAGACTGAATAGGAGTAACTGGTTCAGTCCGCCTCTTGATCTGCTCGTAGTCTGTAACCCATTTCTCAGGCAACAGTCTTATCAATTCTGCTCGAGGAATTTGTCTGGGAACATGGACACATGTTGGGGCCTTATGGCTGACATAGTCAGCAGTGATCAGTAGGGCATCTTCTGAGGACTCATGCATCTTGAGGTCCAGGGCATGATTCTGGACTCTGTATGTGTACGGCAAGTGGCTTCAATACTTGTCAAGTGTCTAGTCTTTGTACTTACTCTGTACTCTTTCGTATAATCCTGTATTTTCTTCGTGTACGACCCAGCTTTTGTAATCAATCCACTTTCAGTATTTCTATTTCAAGTGTTTTGTCCAAAACCTTTCTTCTATTCCGCTGCATAACTCTTATGTTTGGTATTTGTTGTGTGCTGTGTTGTACGCGGCAGTACCGTTGGTATCAGAGCCAGTGCTCTGTCTTTAGAGCCAGTACGCGTAAGAGTACGCTTGCTCCCTGCTACATGCTTTCCCTTCGTTTTCTTCTTCTTTTCTGAGAGAGAGAGAAATAGAGATCTTTACTCCTGCCTGATGTTATTGCCCTGCCTTGCCACCATGGATAGCCCAAGCCCAATCTGCCTTGACCTCAGCTCATCCTCCCGAAGATCCAATTCTAGTATAAAATCACTTTATGAAATAACTCATAAGGACTGTGATGAGAACCAAGTTGCTAATACAAAGCTCCCACTGCTTAATCCATATGCTGCATACACTAAGCCTTTGACAGGACCAATAAGGAGCATCAGGACATTAATCAGACAGCCCTCTTCAACGGCCCTTGAATATATTCAGACCAGTAAGTTCAACCAACATCCAATAATGGGAACCCAGAGAGAACAATTTGTGACATTACAATGGCCCAGTGAATTTCTGGAGGCCTGGTTACGAAAAGGATACACCCATCTCCATTTTGGAGCTATAAGACTGGCCCTGACTTATCATGGACGTAAAGGACTGCCTGTTACGGCCCGAATGGCCCTACTGGACACTAGATACATGGAATATCAGCATGCCGTTATTGGGACAATAGAGACCACACTAAATGCAGGAACTGTATTTGTTACTCTTTACCCCAATTTCTGCATGTCTCTCAGGGATAACAAGATTCAGGAGGCCTTACAGGTGCAACTCCAGATCTGCGGAGCACCTATTGCATCAGACTCCATTGAGGCAACTCTGCACTACCAAATGGCATACAGAGTCCAGAATCATGCCCTGGACCTCAAGATGCATGAGTCCTCAGAAGATGCCCTACTGATCACTGCTGACTATGTCAGCCATAAGGCCCCAACATGTGTCCATGTTCCCAGACAAATTCCTCGAGCAGAATTGATAAGACTGTTGCCTGAGAAATGGGTTACAGACTACGAGCAGATCAAGAGGCGGACTGAACCAGTTACTCCTATTCAGTCTACCACCTCTTCCTTCACAAGAAGCAAAGATGGTACGGTCACCATCAAGTTTGACAGGTCATCAGACAAGGAACCAACTGCACCCCCTCTGTTCCCGAGTATGTTCATGGTACAACCTGTACCAAAGGGACGGAAACCTGACCCTCTCAACAAGCACATCCATTCTTTTGATGGATATGGAGACCCTTGCTACTTCTTCAGAGACCAACACTCTGGTCACTGTTTCTGGGATGATGCCAGGTGCAATCCCAACTGTGACTGCGATCAGTCAGAAGAAGAAGAAACCAGACGAAGAAAACGAAGGCCGTGTCATACCGCTCGCTGCTATGACTCAGATTCCGACAGTGATAGTGATGATGAAGACTCTCACAAAAAGCCTGTACGCAAGCCCATGCGTAAGTTGGACCGACCCGGACTCCTTGGACAACCCTCAGGAAAGTTTGACTATATAGTCAATTATGATGTTCCAAGACCGAGTCTCAATAATAGTCCTATTATCCCTACTGGATGGGATGGACAGAATACACCTCCAACTCCACCTCCGAAGACTAAGATATATCAAGCGAGGCCTCTGAAGCCTCCTCAGAAGATTCTTCCTTGCTACAAACCGATCCTCAAATGGCAGAAGAAGCATCCGGAACAACAGGTCCTTTCCAGCTGTATCAACAGTGATACGCTGAAAGAAAGTAAGCCTGTAGTAGCCATTATGGATCAGATCCAGCCAGTTTCCTCTCAGCTGGACCAAATTCAGCCCGCTACTTCTCAAAAAGACCAAGTTCGACCAGTCCTGACTAAGCCAACAGGACCTTGCTCCCAAACAGTGATCAAGCCACTTCCTGTTCTTCCAATGGTCATGATGCTACGGCCAGAGCCTCACCAACAGAACTACACATTCCCTCCAACTGAAGAATACACAGTTGACAATGTGAAGTATATGGCTAAAATTCCAGTTCCAACTGCCAGAGATCAGGCTGGAAGGCCTATGGAAAATAGTATGGCAGAAACAGTTTTGAACTGGCAAAGTCAGAATGCGCTGGCCCAGAATAATGCTTTATCTAGTATTGATAACAAGATCAGCACATTCCAGAACCAATTTTTAACGGCTGAAAGAACATTACATGAAAAGCTCGACAATCGTCAAGAGCTTCTTTATGGAAGGATGGATGCCAACGCTGAACAGCTGCTTGAGGTTCTGAGTGTTCTTCAAAGAAACTTGGATGATCTTGTTCAAGGAAGATATCCCTCATATCTTAGAACATATCCGGATGAAGAAATCAAGAAGCTAAAGAGGAAGATTAAAGCAGTAGAGGAAAGAACTTCTACCAGGATTTCTACTACCCCTCCTGCTCCGCCACCTGATCCTTTTGGATTCAGCAGACACTCCTTCTACTCTCCATTACAAGAGCATGCTAAAGGCTATAGCTTGTTTGCCCCTACAACCAAGCGAGATATTGCAGAACTCAGGGATATAGCCAAACGCCAACAAAAGGAGGAACAAAAGAAAAGGGATATTAGGGACGGAAAAAGGAAAATCCCTAGCTCTTCGGCTTCTAAAGAACGACAGCCAAGTAGATCTAGCTCTACTAACTCTCCAAGTCAACCGTTGCCCAAACAGCACCTGATTACTCGAGAGAGAGTAATCCCTGAACATCTGCCCCACACAATGAACAGATTAGGCCATTTAATCAGTACCACAGAATCAGAGGCAACCCCCTCTGAAAACTATACAGATTCTGATGGTTACAACCAGACAACCTCAGATCAGGAAGATCAATACGCGACTCAGATTTATATGACCAAATGCACTCTGGAAGAATCATCTTCAGAACATACATCTGAGACTACTAGTGAAGAATCAGTGTTCTCCCCAACTTCTCTAGATGACAGTTCAGTAGAAGAGTTATCAGACTCCTCAACAGAAAAAGATACTCCACATATACTGATGGCAGATAGAGAACCAGAGATTTATGAACCTGAAGATACTGATTTCTCTGATCCTCCTGAACCACGACAAAATCCCAACCATGAAGGAAAACACTCCCTACGCTTCACCTTTGATGACATTCGATGGGATAAATGGGCAGATAGAATAAAGGAATTTCACTCCTGGTGTTTATTCAAGAGACTCTCAGTTTTCTCCACAATTGAGATTCTATCTGAATTAACAGCCAGATTCACCGGAATACTCAAGACCTGGTGGGATCTAATTCCTGAGCCAACTCAAATCCAGTTGATAAGCTTGAATTTCCCAGAATTCCTTAGTCATATCCATGCTCACTTCATTGGAAATCCAGATAATGATATGGATGACATGAGGAGAGAGTTTTTCAAGCGAAAATGCTGCTCCTATGATAAGAAAGAGCTGAACCGCCACTTCAAAAGAATGATACATTTGTTCCTTAATCTTGGAGCTGACAATGCCCTTAAACCAGTCTTCCTAGCCTCAGTATTGGAAGAAATATCCTCCTTAGTAGAAAAGGAGCTTGCTGCCAAGAACCTTCGGGTTACAGAGTTAACCATGGGACAAATTGTACAAGCAGTTCATTTCGCTGTCAGAGAATTATGCCAAAGGAAGGAAGTAATTCGAACTTTCCTTAAGCATGACAAGAAGCTGGAAATTGCTTGCAGACCTCCAAAGTACCAAACCAAGTGCAAGAAAGAATCATGTGATTGCACTAGAAAATCCAAGAGCTTCCCAAAGAGACATCGGAATACTAAGCACCATTACGGTAAGACTGTTCATAAACAACCACCAATCCGGAAACAAGGTAAAAGGTACCCAGTCCGGTTTGCTCCACAGAGAAGGAAAAGATTCCTAAGGTTCAAAGGAAGAACTTCTTCTAGACCCAAGTCATCGAGGTGCTATGTCTGTGGGAAGAAAGGACATTATGCTAAGGAATGTCCTAAGAGCGAGAAAAGGTTCGTAGCACAGCTAGAAGCAGTTACTGGAGTAACATTGAAGGATGCTGATATTGAGTCAATATTTTCTATGGATGATGAACCAACAATTTGCTGCCTGGAAGACACAGATATTCGAGGACACTCCTCAGAAGACCCTGACTATCAAGAAATCTATGCCTTCAAGACAGTCACGAAACATCCTCCATCATCAGACAAGATTCCTTCAATATACACAAGAACAATCTCTTCTTGTGAATCCGGCACCCGACCTGAAGAATCACATCAGGAGCCTAATCCTGATCAAGGCATGGAAGTTGATTCACCACAAGCTCCACCAATCATTGCTACCACCAGAATTTCTCCACACATTAAGGTACAGATCTACCTCTCTAAGAAGCATAGACCAATACAAGCAATTGCTTTCCTTGACACAGGAGCTGCTGAAAGCCTGATTAATCCAGCAATGATACCTCCAAGCTTCCTAGTTCCGGAAGTTAACACATACAAAGCAGCCTCCAGCAAGACATTCTCAACTTACCTAAGGACAAAGCCAATCACAATTATGATTTTCCCTACGTGCACAATTAGCTCTGCAATTGTTGCTACTGACCTTCCAGGGAAAGATCTTGTCCTAGGATGGGACTTGTTACAACAACTTCCAAGTCTGAGATTACTCTCAACTGGAGTAAGGTTCAAGTCAAGTCTCAAGCCATTTGTTCAGCAAGAGAGAATTTATTCAGTCCAGCCTGCTGAACAGCTCAAGGAACTCTTCAAACCGATGTTTGCAGACAACCATCAAGAGTTCTTAGCTAAATGCCCAAATCCCCTATGGAAGAATCCCCAGTTCTTTATCAATCTTCCATTCAAGCTCAATGAAGACGTCACTCCTACCAGAGCAACTCATCCAGGAATGAATCCTGAGGATGCGGCCAAAATTCTTGAAGAATGCGAAGAGCTTATGAAACAAGGCCTAATTGAGCGATCAAAGTCACCTTGGGCATGCCAAGCTTTTTATGTCAACAAAAGATCCGAACAAGCCAGAGGAAAGAAAAGGATGGTCATCAACTACCAACCGTTGAACCATTTCCTCATGGACATTAGCTTCCCTCTTCCAAACAAAACAGCTTTGTTTTCATCCCTAGCCAAGGCAAAGGTATTCTCAAAGTTTGATTTGAAGAGTGGATTCTGGCAAATTGGAATTCATCCAGACGATAGATGGAAAACAGCATTCTGTATTCCCAATGGTCATTATCAGTGGAAGGTTCTGCCTTTCGGGTTAAAGACTGCTCCCTCACTTTTCCAAAAGGCAATGACTCAAATCTTTGAACCTCTCTTATCATCTGCTTTAGTCTATATAGATGATATCCTGTTATTCAGCAATGATCTGACATCCCATGAAGCCTTGCTCAAAGAGTTTGCAGGACTCCTGAGCCAATACGGGATTATGCTCGCTGAAAAGAAGGTACAACTGTGTACCACCACAATTGACTTCTTAGGAATGAAACTGGCAGACGGACAATACTACCCTGGACCTCATATCGCTCAGGAACTCCTGAAGTTCCCTGACTCACACCTGACAGTCAAGCAGGTACAACAGTTCTTAGGTATTGTCAATTATCTAAGAAATTTTGTTCCAAATATTAGCCAGTATACGAGCCAGCTGGAGAAGAGTTTGAAAAAGAATGCACTCCCATGGAATGATGCTCAGACAGAAGCGGTCAAGTTTCTAAAAACCAAACTGCAGACATTACCTCCACTCCAAATTCCCTCTGATGGAATCAGAATTTTGCAGACAGACGCCTGTAATGAATTTTGGGCTGCAATATTGTTTGAGGAAAAGGACGAACAGAGAAAGGTCTGTGCGTATAAGTCAGGAAAATTCAGCCATGCTGAACAGCACTACCATTCCTCAATCAAAGAAATTCTAGCAGTTAAGTATGGAATAAAGAAGTTTGAGTTTCATCTAGCAGGACACCATTTTCAAGTTGAGACAGATTTCAAGTCCTTCAGCTCTATGATGAACTTCAACACCAAGATTGTGCCAAGCGCTCAACTGTTAAGACTGTCTGAATGGTTTTCTCAATACACCTTTACAGTCAAGCACATTAAAGGAAAATCTAATGTGGTTGCTGATTTTCTGTCAAGACCATTTGACACAGCTAACCCCATGCTGCTAGAACATCCGAAGTTACAAGCCATGTTTACCACTCATATCCAAGCTAAGCCACGAAAGGCTCAAGCCACTGCTATGCCACCAGAGATCCATCGGTGGAATGAACTATTTAGGTTCGACTATGTGATGGAACTTCTCTCCCAGCCATATTCAAAGATGCAGTACTACATGGAACAAGTCTTTCGGAACTATGGCCAGTTATTCTTCCCAATTGAAGGCTTGCATCCAATCTATCCATTCTTGCATCTCTTCCCGATACGACCGGAAGACGCTTTTCCTAAAGACCTTAAATGGTTCTTTTGGTACTTCTTCCATTCACACACAGCTGCATTGGAATTCCCAGCTGCAGAGATGCTGCAGTATTTAGAAGGTTTTGGAGATCTGTTTACATACTCTCCACAGAAGTATCCACATGCCTATCTGGCAGAAGTACTCTCATGGTTCGCACCATTAGTCCAGTGGAAGATCTGGTTCGAGGAACAAGCATACCGCTATCAGAAGTGGCCCGGGATTACTGCTAACTCAATTTTTCTGTTTTGCAGGAAATGGCACTATAGCGACGAAGCTCATTCATTGGTCTCCATCAACATCGTTGATGAATTTTCATGTTTACCTCACTCCATAGCATTACACTTTGGAGAAATGGAAGACCTAACAGTTCTATTACCACATGCAGTTCCTCCATCCTACCATCCAGGAACACCAGAATATCATGACGCTTCCTACAATCGTCAATGCCTCACAGAGAAGCTTTGTTCCCTGAATGCTTATCCCTTACCAACAGATGAAGACCTTTTGGCCCAAAGGATTACAAGAATAGACATGACCCATGTCTGGAATCTCTCAAATGCCCTACACGCATTTGAACAAGCCCGCACTGATTGGGATGAAGTCGCAGAAGATATGCTCCATAGCATAGATCTCACAAGCCCAGACACATCACAAGGCCCAGACTCACAGGTCCCAGGATCGACACAAGACCAGTCAGCCGGCCCGTCTACAACTCCCAAACGGACTTCTAGAAGCAAAGACAAAAGCAGGGACCCACATGGAAAAAGGCCAAAAACTCAACAGTAACAACACATGCTGCAAACATAAAGAGATACGAAAGAATCTCTCAACAGCCACCGAAAGAAGAAAAGACAGCACTCGCCACCAGAAGATAAGAACGAATCTTCCAGCTCATCTGCGCACTAAGAGATTAGACTGTGGACAGCTCATCCACCACTTAGTTTTCTTTCAAGTTTTAGCTATAAATAGCCTTCATTTGTAACATCGGAAATCAAGTCTCGAATACACAAAGTTTCCCAGAAAACCTTTCGAGCACTCCATCTATGGCTTTCTAAACACATCAGGGGCAATAACCAGGGCAGGCAGTAAGATCTTCTAGATCTCTCATTCAATCTCTCTACTTTCGATAAACCCAAAAAAATCAGAAAACCCAGAAAACCAAAAAACATTTCAGTTCATGTTTTCCAGTATTCATCATATGTTTGTGATTGTATTTATCCTTTCACTTCTATTTCCAGAATTGTTTAAGTTCTGTTTTATCCTCTGTTTGTATGTCTTCACTCCAGTTATCCTCATGTTTGTTTAAAGCACCCTTAACCTTGGTCTAGAGTCTGATAGGTTGTATGACTTTATCCTTAGGATATCCTCTTCCATCTATGGTCTACTGTCTTGATGATTAACGTTTTGGAATTCTCTTCCCAGACTCCTATCCTTAAACGGACTTTGTTGTATGCTGTTACTTCGGTAAGGTCGTCCTAAAAGACTGTAAGGCTATCTACTTCGCCATAAGTGCCACTTGAGCCAGGGAGGGCGTTTCGGCCAGGCTTGATATTGATAGCAGGGTGAAGGATGAGACCTCCACTGAAACAGCAGCGTTTCCACAAACCTCCCTTTCCTGATAGTCTTGTCTTGAGACGTTACTTCCTCAATCTCCATCATCACCACAATGAACCTATGTGGAAGAAACGAAACACTATAGGAAGAGTCAAAACAACTTTGTCTTCTTTAGATGTCTTCATAGACTATAAGGTTAAGAGTTGTATTCTCTATTCCTTAGATGCACAGCTTTCATCTTATGAGAAAATGAAGCCAGGACAAGAACAGGCATCCCCTGACTCTTGTGATCTTTATTACGGATGGATCACCCTCCGTAACTATGCTAAGTACCGCAAATATCTTGTATGGTACGGCAAGTGGCTTCAATACTTGTCAAGTGTCTAGTCTTTGTACTTACTCTGTACTCTTTCGTATAATCCTGTATTTTCTTCGTGTACGACCCAGCTTTTGTAATCAATCCACTTTCAGTATTTCTATTTCAAGTGTTTTGTCCAAAACCTTTCTTCTATTCCGCTGCATAACTCTTATGTTTGGTATTTGTTGTGTGCTGTGTTGTACGCGGCAGTACCGTTGGTATCAGAGCCAGTGCTCTGTCTTTAGAGCCAGTACGCGTAAGAGTACGCTTGCTCCCTGCTACATGCTTTCCCTTCGTTTTCTTCTTCTTTTCTGAGAGAGAGAGAAATAGAGATCTTTACTCCTGCCTGATGTTATTGCCCTGCCTTGCCACCATGGATAGCCCAAGCCCAATCTGCCTTGACCTCAGCTCATCCTCCCGAAGATCCAATTCTAGTATAGAATCACTTTATGAAATAACTCATAAGGACTGTGATGAGAACCAAGTTGCTAATACAAAGCTCCCACTGCTTAATCCATATGCTGCATACACTAAGCCTTTAACAGGACCAATAAGGAGCATCAGGACATTAATCAGACAGCCCTCTTCAACGGCCCTTGAATATATTCAGACCAGTAAGTTCAACCAACATCCAATAATGGGAACCCAGAGAGAACAATTTGTGACATTACAATGGCCCAGTGAATTTCTGGAGGCCTGGTTACGAAAAGGATACACCCATCTCCATTTTGGAGCTATAAGACTGGCCCTGACTTATCATGGACGTAAAGGACTGCCTGTTACGGCCCGAATGGCCCTACTGGACACTAGATACATGGAATATCAGCATGCCGTTATTGGGACAATAGAGACCACACTAAATGCAGGAACTGTATTTGTTACTCTTTACCCCAATTTCTGCATGTCTCTCAGGGATAACAAGATTCAGGAGGCCTTACAGGTGCAACTCCAGATCTGCGGAGCACCTATTGCATCAGACTCCATTGAGGCAACTCTGCACTACCAAATGGCATACAGAGTCCAGAATCATGCCCTGGACCTCAAGATGCATGAGTCCTCAGAAGATGCCCTACTGATCACTGCTGACTATGTCAGCCATAAGGCCCCAACATGTGTCCATGTTCCCAGACAAATTCCTCGAGCAGAATTGATAAGACTGTTGCCTGAGAAATGGGTTACAGACTACGAGCAGATCAAGAGGCGGACTGAACCAGTTACTCCTATTCAGTCTACCACCTCTTCCTTCACAAGAAGCAAAGATGGTACGGTCACCATCAAGTTTGACAGGTCATCAGACAAGGAACCAACTGCACCCCCTCTGTTCCCGAGTATGTTCATGGTACAACCTGTACCAAAGGGACGGAAACCTGACCCTCTCAACAAGCACATCCATTCTTTTGATGGATATGGAGACCCTTGCTACTTCTTCAGAGACCAACACTCTGGTCACTGTTTCTGGGATGATGCCAGGTGCAATCCCAACTGTGACTGCGATCAGTCAGAAGAAGAAGAAACCAGACGAAGAAAACGAAGGCCGTGTCATACCGCTCGCTGCTATGACTCAGATTCCGACAGTGATAGTGATGATGAAGACTCTCACAAAAAGCCTGTACGCAAGCCCATGCGTAAGTTGGACCGACCCGGACTCCTTGGACAACCCTCAGGAAAGTTTGACTATATAGTCAATTATGATGTTCCAAGACCGAGTCTCAATAATAGTCCTATTATCCCTACTGGATGGGATGGACAGAATACACCTCCAACTCCACCTCCGAAGACTAAGATATATCAAGCGAGGCCTCTGAAGCCTCCTCAGAAGATTCTTCCTTGCTACAAACCGATCCTCAAATGGCAGAAGAAGCATCCGGAACAACAGGTCCTTTCCAGCTGTATCAACAGTGATACGCTGAAAGAAAGTAAGCCTGTAGTAGCCATTATGGATCAGATCCAGCCAGTTTCCTCTCAGCTGGACCAAATTCAGCCCGCTACTTCTCAAAAAGACCAAGTTCGACCAGTCCTGACTAAGCCAACAGGACCTTGCTCCCAAACAGTGATCAAGCCACTTCCTGTTCTTCCAATGGTCATGATGCTACGGCCAGAGCCTCACCAACAGAACTACACATTCCCTCCAACTGAAGAATACACAGTTGACAATGTGAAGTATATGGCTAAAATTCCAGTTCCAACTGCCAGAGATCAGGCTGGAAGGCCTATGGAAAATAGTATGGCAGAAACAGTTTTGAACTGGCAAAGTCAGAATGCGCTGGCCCAGAATAATGCTTTATCTAGTATTGATAACAAGATCAGCACATTCCAGAACCAATTTTTAACGGCTGAAAGAACATTACATGAAAAGCTCGACAATCGTCAAGAGCTTCTTTATGGAAGGATGGATGCCAACGCTGAACAGCTGCTTGAGGTTCTGAGTGTTCTTCAAAGAAACTTGGATGATCTTGTTCAAGGAAGATATCCCTCATATCTTAGAACAGATCCGGATGAAGAAATCAAGAAGCTAAAGAGGAAGATTAAAGCAGTAGAGGAAAGAACTTCTACCAGGATTTCTACTACCCCTCCTGCTCCGCCACCTGATCCTTTTGGATTCAGCAGACACTCCTTCTACTCTCCATTACAAGAGCATGCTAAAGGCTATAGCTTGTTTGCCCCTACAACCAAGCGAGATATTGCAGAACTCAGGGATATAGCCAAACGCCAACAAAAGGAGGAACAAAAGAAAAGGGATATTAGGGACGGAAAAAGGAAAATCCCTAGCTCTTCGGCTTCTAAAGAACGACAGCCAAGTAGATCTAGCTCTACTAACTCTCCAAGTCAACCGTTGCCCAAACAGCACCTGATTACTCGAGAGAGAGTAATCCCTGAACATCTGCCCCACACAATGAACAGATTAGGCCATTTAATCAGTACCACAGAATCAGAGGCAACCCCCTCTGAAAACTATACAGATTCTGATGGTTACAACCAGACAACCTCAGATCAGGAAGATCAATACGCGACTCAGATTTATATGACCAAATGCACTCTGGAAGAATCATCTTCAGAACATACATCTGAGACTACTAGTGAAGAATCAGTGTTCTCCCCAACTTCTCTAGATGACAGTTCAGTAGAAGAGTTATCAGACTCCTCAACAGAAAAAGATACTCCACATATACTGATGGCAGATAGAGAACCAGAGATTTATGAACCTGAAGATACTGATTTCTCTGATCCTCCTGAACCACGACAAAATCCCAACCATGAAGGAAAACACTCCCTACGCTTCACCTTTGATGGCATTCGATGGGATAAATGGGCAGATAGAATAAAGGAATTTCACTCCTGGTGTTTATTCAAGAGACTCTCAGTTTTCTCCACAATTGAGATTCTATCTGAATTAACAGCCAGATTCACCGGAATATTCAAGACCTGGTGGGATCTAATTCCTGAGCCAACTCAAATCCAGTTGATAAGCTTGAATTTCCCAGAATTCCTTAGTCATATCCATGCTCACTTCATTGGAAATCCAGATAATGATATGGATGACATGAGGAGAGAGTTTTTCAAGCGAAAATGCTGCTCCTATGATAAGAAAGAGCTGAACCGCCACTTCAAAAGAATGATACATTTGTTCCTTAATCTTGGAGCTGACAATGCCCTTAAACCAGTCTTCCTAGCCTCAGTATTGGAAGAAATATCCTCCTTAGTAGAAAAGGAGCTTGCTGCCAAGAACCTTCGGGTTACAGAGTTAACCATGTGACAAATTGTACAAGCAGTTCATTTCGCTGTCAGAGAATTATGCCAAAGGAAGGAAGTAATTCGAACTTTCCTTAAGCATGACAAGAAGCTGGAAATTGCTTGCAGACCTCCAAAGTACCAAACCAAGTGCAAGAAAGAATCATGTGATTGCACTAGAAAATCCAAGAGCTTCCCAAAGAGACATCGGAATACTAAGCACCATTACGGTAAGACTGTTCATAAACAACCACCAATCCGGAAACAAGGTAAAAGGTACCCAGTCCGGTTTGCTCCACAGAGAAGGAAAAGATTCCTAAGGTTCAAAGGAAGAACTTCTTCTAGACCCAAGTCATCGAGGTGCTATGTCTGTGGGAAGAAAGGACATTATGCTAAGGAATGTCCTAAGAGCGAGAAAAGGTTCGTAGCACAGCTAGAAGCAGTTACTGGAGTAACATTGAAGGATGCTGATATTGAGTCAATATTTTCTATGGATGATGAACCAACAATTTGCTGCCTGGAAGACACAGATATTCGAGGACACTCCTCAGAAGACCCTGACTATCAAGAAATCTATGCCTTCAAGACAGTCACGAAACATCCTCCATCATCAGACAAGATTCCTTCAATATACACAAGAACAATCTCTTCTTGTGAATCCGGCACCCGACCTGAAGAATCACATCAGGAGCCTAATCCTGATCAAGGCATGGAAGTTGATTCACCACAAGCTCCACCAATCATTGCTACCACCAGAATTTCTCCACACATTAAGGTACAGATCTACCTCTCTAAGAAGCATAGACCAATACAAGCAATTGCTTTCCTTGACACAGGAGCTGCTGAAAGCCTGATTAATCCAGCAATGATACCTCCAAGCTTCCTAGTTCCGGAAGTTAACACATACAAAGCAGCCTCCAGCAAGACATTCTCAACTTACCTAAGGACAAAGCCAATCACAATTATGATTTTCCCTACGTGCACAATTAGCTCTGCAATTGTTGCTACTGACCTTCCAGGGAAAGATCTTGTCCTAGGATGGGACTTGTTACAACAACTTCCAAGTCTGAGATTACTCTCAACTGGAGTAAGGTTCAAGTCAAGTCTCAAGCCATTTGTTCAGCAAGAGAGAATTTATTCAGTCCAGCCTGCTGAACAGCTCAAGGAACTCTTCAAACCGATGTTTGCAGACAACCATCAAGAGTTCTTAGCTAAATGCCCAAATCCCCTATGGAAGAATCCCCAGTTCTTTATCAATCTTCCATTCAAGCTCAATGAAGACGTCACTCCTACCAGAGCAACTCATCCAGGAATGAATCCTGAGGATGCGGCCAAAATTCTTGAAGAATGCGAAGAGCTTATGAAACAAGGCCTAATTGAGCGATCAAAGTCACCTTGGGCATGCCAAGCTTTTTATGTCAACAAAAGATCCGAACAAGCCAGAGGAAAGAAAAGGATGGTCATCAACTACCAACCGTTGAACCATTTCCTCATGGACATTAGCTTCCCTCTTCCAAACAAAACAGCTTTGTTTTCATCCCTAGCCAAGGCAAAGGTATTCTCAAAGTTTGATTTGAAGAGTGGATTCTGGCAAATTGGAATTCATCCAGACGATAGATGGAAAACAGCATTCTGTATTCCCAATGGTCATTATCAGTGGAAGGTTCTGCCTTTCGGGTTAAAGACTGCTCCCTCACTTTTCCAAAAGGCAATGACTCAAATCTTTGAACCTCTCTTATCATCTGCTTTAGTCTATATAGATGATATCCTGTTATTCAGCAATGATCTGACATCCCATGAAGCCTTGCTCAAAGAGTTTGCAGGACTCCTGAGCCAATACGGGATTATGCTCGCTGAAAAGAAGGTACAACTGTGTACCACCACAATTGACTTCTTAGGAATGAAACTGGCAGACGGACAATACTACCCTGGACCTCATATCGCTCAGGAACTCCTGAAGTTCCCTGACTCACACCTGACAGTCAAGCAGGTAGAACAGTTCTTAGGTATTGTCAACTATCTAAGAAATTTTGTTCCAAATATTAGCCAGTATACGAGCCAGCTGGAGAAGAGTTTGAAAAAGAATGCACTCCCATGGAATGATGCTCAGACAGAAGCGGTCAAGTTTCTAAAAACCAAACTGCAGACATTACCTCCACTCCAGATTCCCTCTGATGGAATCAGAATTTTGCAGACAGACGCCAGTAATGAATTTTGGGCTGCAATATTGTTTGAGGAAAAGGACGAACAGAGAAAGGTCTGTGCGTATAAGTCAGGAAAATTCAGCCATGCTGAACAGCACTACCATTCCTCAATCAAAGAAATTCTAGCAGTTAAGTATGGAATAAAGAAGTTTGAGTTTCATCTAGCAGGACACCATTTTCAAGTTGAGACAGATTTCAAGTCCTTCAGCTCTATGATGAACTTCAACACCAAGATTGTGCCAAGCGCTCAACTGTTAAGACTGTCTGAATGGTTTTCTCAATACACCTTTACAGTCAAGCACATTAAAGGAAAATCTAATGTGGTTGCTGATTTTCTGTCAAGACCATTTGACACAGCTAACCCCATGCTGCTAGAACATCCGAAGTTACAAGCCATGTTTACCACTCATATCCAAGCTAAGCCACGAAAGGCTCAAGCCACTGCTATGCCACCAGAGATCCATCGGTGGAATGAACTATTTAGGTTCGACTATGTGATGGAACTTCTCTCCCAGCCATATTCAAAGATGCAGTACTACATGGAACAAGTCTTTCGGAACTATGGCCAGTTATTCTTCCCAATTGAAGGCTTGCATCCAATCTATCCATTCTTGCATCTCTTCCCGATACGACCGGAAGACGCTTTTCCTAAAGACCTTAAATGGTTCTTTTGGTACTTCTTCCATTCACACACAGCTGCATTGGAATTCCCAGCTGCAGAGATGCTGCAGTATTTAGAAGGTTTTGGAGATCTGTTTACATACTCTCCACAGAAGTATCCACATGCCTATCTGGCAGAAGTACTCTCATGGTTCGCACCATTAGTCCAGTGGAAGATCTGGTTCGAGGAACAAGCATACCGCTATCAGAAGTGGCCCGGGATTACTGCTAACTCAATTTTTCTGTTTTGCAGGAAATGGCACTATAGCGACGAAGCTCATTCATTGGTCTCCATCAACATCGTTGATGAATTTTCATGTTTACCTCACTCCATAGCATTACACTTTGGAGAAATGGAAGACCTAACAGTTCTATTACCACATGCAGTTCCTCCATCCTACCATCCAGGAACACCAGAATATCATGACGCTTCCTACAATCGTCAATGCCTCACAGAGAAGCTTTGTTCCCTGAATGCTTATCCCTTACCAACAGATGAAGACCTTTTGGCCCAAAGGATTACAAGAATAGACATGACCCATGTCTGGAATCTCTCAAATGCCCTACACGCATTTGAACAAGCCCGCACTGATTGGGATGAAGTCGCAGAAGATATGCTCCATAGCATAGATCTCACAAGCCCAGACACATCACAAGGCCCAGACTCACAGGTCCCAGGATCGACACAAGACCAGTCAGCCGGCCCGTCTACAACTCCCAAACGGACTTCTAGAAGCAAAGACAAAAGCAGGGACCCACATGGAAAAAGGCCAAAAACTCAACAGTAACAACACATGCTGCAAACATAAAGAGATACGGAAGAATCTCTCAACAGCCACCGAAAGAAGAAAAGACAGCACTCGCCACCAGAAGATAAGAACGAATCTTCCAGCTCATCTGCGCACTAAGAGATTAGACTGTGGACAGCTCATCCACCACTTAGTTTTCTTTCAAGTTTTAGCTATAAATAGCCTTCATTTGTAACATCGGAAATCAAGTCTCGAATACACAAAGTTTCCCAGAAAACCTTTCGAGCACTCCATCTATGGCTTTCTAAACACATCAGGGGCAATAACCAGGGCAGGCAGTAAGATCTTCTAGATCTCTCATTCAATCTCTCTACTTTCGATAAACCCAAAAAAATCAGAAAACCCAGAAAACCAAAAAACATTTCAGTTCATGTTTTCCAGTATTCATCATATGTTTGTGATTGTATTTATCCTTTCACTTCTATTTCCAGAATTGTTTAAGTTCTGTTTTATCCTCTGTTTGTATGTCTTCACTCCAGTTATCCTCATGTTTGTTTAAAGCACCCTTAACCTTGGTCTAGAGTCTGATAGGTTGTATGACTTTATCCTTAGGATATCCTCTTCCATCTATGGTCTACTGTCTTGATGATTAACGTTTTGGAATTCTCTTCCCAGACTCCTATCCTTAAACGGACTTTGTTGTATGCTGTTACTTCGGTAAGGTCGTCCTAAAAGACTGTAAGGCTATCTACTTCGCCATAAGTGCCACTTGAGCCAGGGAGGGCGTTTCGGCCAGGCTTGATATTGATAGCAGGGTGAAGGATGAGACCTCCACTGAAACAGCAGCGTTTCCACAAACCTCCCTTTCCTGATAGTCTTGTCTTGAGACGTTACTTCCTCAATCTCCATCATCACCACAATGAACCTATGTGGAAGAAACGAAACACTATAGGAAGAGTCAAAACAACTTTGTCTTCTTTAGATGTCTTCATAGACTATAAGGTTAAGAGTTGTATTCTCTATTCCTTAGATGCACAGCTTTCATCTTATGAGAAAATGAAGCCAGGACAAGAACAGGCATCCCCTGACTCTTGTGATCTTTATTACGGATGGATCACCCTCCGTAACTATGCTAAGTACCGCAAATATCTTGTATGGTACGGCAAGTGGCTTCAATACTTGTCAAGTGTCTAGTCTTTGTACTTATTCTGTACTCTTTCGTATAATCCTGTATTTTCTTCGTGTACGACCCAGCTTTTGTAATCAATCCACTTTCAGTATTTCTATTTCAAGTGTTTTGTCCAAAACCTTTCTTCTCATATTATTTATTATTTATTTTTATATAACGCTCGTAACGTGGCACGTGTCTACCCGCCTCACCGCGAACAAAGCCCAACCCAATTTCCTACACAGCCCTTCCCTACCTTCGACACGCTACCCTTTCCCCGCATGTGTTTCTGTTTTCTTTTTTTTTTCATTTTCTTTATTTTATTAGTTTCTTCTTAGTGTCAGACTGCAGCACCAGCACCACAAGATAACACCGCCTCGGTTCGAGTTAACCCACAAATCCTTTTCCAGCAGTACACAGTAAGTCCCAACCCCTTAAATGCTCTTCCTTCTGTTTACCAGAAGCCCTACCAAATCTTCCCTTGTCCTCCTTGTTTAATTTATTAACCCCCATTTTTACTTGTGGTTATTATCTTTCTGTGTTGCGTGGTGTACTTTTTGTTTGGTGCCGGGGGGAGTTCGACCGCTACGATTATTGGCGTTGATTTTTTCCTTTTTCTCTTTAAGAAAATAAAATCCATTTTGTTGTTGTTAGCTTGAGTCGTGTTTTTTCTTTCCTATAATTCCAGCTAGATTTCCACCTCATCTTCAAAACTCAAGCCTCCATGCCCTCTCTCTTCCGCCCCGGTCACGGTATGAGTCTCTGCCCTCCCTTTTCAAAAATCTTTTTCGGTCCCAGTCCCACCGTCTTTAACTTTTTCTTTATCAGTTTCATCTGTTTTATGTTTTGGGTGTCGGTGTTATGCCAATTTCTTCACTTTGGTCTTCACTATTTTTAAGTAGCAGTAGTAGCGAGATGAATCTGGGATTGCGAGTTTGAGTTTCTGGTTGGAGTTGTGATCTGTGTTTGGTGATTTCCCAGATTGTTATTCCTCTGCTTTAAAAATAATATATATATATAATATAATAAAGGGGATGTTGTGGATAGGATTTGCATTACTTTTGCATGTTGGGGTTACTGCCCCTATCTTGTGTTCCCCAGAACAGGGTTGACTTAATTTGGAAACAGTTGGGAATTGGGTCTCTAGGTTTCGGATGATTTTGTTTCAAACTATCTTCTGAATATGTGTAGTTGTCATGATTGATTGGCTTCTGATTTTTTTTTTAATTAACTTGTGTATGGGTAAAGGTTCTTTGTTTAAAACCCTGAGAATATGATGATTTCTCTGTTTCTGCTCTCATTGATTCTGGGTGGACAGAGCATTTAAACAGCGCTCTATCATGTTGCTCAGATACTTGGTTCGAGGGCTCGATTTTTCTTTGTTCATATCCTGAAGCCTAATAATGTTGCCGATGAATTCACTTCCTTATATATGGCTTCAAGTTGCTGCCTTGATATTGGTGGTTTGTCCTTTGTGGTATCTGAGTTTGTATGTCCCCTGTGAGTTCTTGTTATGTTTGCATTAACCTTGGATGCCCTTGTTTGCACTACTCTTCGCATCCAGGGGCTGGAATGATTTCATATGTTCTGGAAGAAGACTTTTGAGTTAATGGGGGCTGAATAGTTCCCCATCAAGTTCTAACGAACAAATATTGTTCTGCAAATTTCTGGACTTTTGTACCCAATGGTGCTCGAGTTGTGTAAGTGGGAGCTTAGTGTGATTTTTCTTGTTCTCTCAGGACTCTTCATTGATTGATCGAGCAATTTTTTGCCGATTTGGTATTGCTTTCAATATTATCCAAGTGCTGATTACCTCTAAATGGGGACCGGGGATGAAAGTACCCCGGCCAAGCCTTCCAAGGCTCCCCCCTCTTCGGCCCAAGTAAGTGTGGAGCTACTTGACTGGGTGATTGAGTCACTCGTTACTTCTGATAAGAAGTTTCCTTGAACCATATTTTAAGTGTTATATGTTTTGTATTGCAATGTGGATTACTGGCAGAATTGCCTGTTTAACTTAAGTTGTTAGCTTTATGATACATTTATGATTTGAAACGCAAAGGCTGCTCTAGCCTGGAACAGGGTTGTTTAGGATTTTGAGAGTTCTATTGCTCTATAGAATGTATTGTCAAGTAAAATGTGGAGTTTGAAACTGTATCTGTCCTTCTAAGGATTCATTGGTTATGTGAATTGTGTGATTCTAGAATAAAAAACAAAGCATGTTCTTAAGGGAAGGCGTATTTGTTTTTTTTTTACAAGTAAGGGAAGGTGTATTTCATATTTAAAGTTTGATGTTCTTCTATTTTACCCTAGTTTATAATCTTGTGTACATATGCAGGAGGCCCCAACTATACCCACGTATCCTGATTGGTCGAGTTCAATGCAGGTTTCTGATACATTCATCGAATTTCCTTGTCTAATTGAAATTTTTGCATACTGGCTGGCATTGCCCAGGACTAAGTAGTTTCACGAGAAGAAACCGTTCATTTATTGTTGTCAGGCTTATTATGGTGTTACTGGCGCCACGCCACCTCCTTTTTTCCCATCAGCCGTCACCTCACCCAGTCCCCATCCTTATATATGGGGAACACAAGTGAGTATATACGATACATGAATATACCGTATAATCTCTTCCTACGGTTTCTAGCGATGTTCTCATTGGACGAGGCTACAGCATCCCATGATGCCTCCGTATGGGACCCCGGTGCCGTATCCAGCTATTTATCCTCCAGGGGGAGTCTATACCCATCCCAATATGGCCTCGGTAATGTTTCTTTTCACTTTCCATTATTCAAGCCATTTTTTGTTACATGTTTGCTGCTGTGCCAGTAGAATCTTGAAACAGGCAAGCCAATATGAGATGTTGATGTCCAAATTCCTTACGGTTTAGGCTCCTGTAGCATCACCACCAGTGACTTTGGAGTTGGACGGAAAAGGCGGGGATGGGAAAGATGGTAACTCAGTGAAAAAACCGAAAGGGATTGCAGGTAACAGTAGCTCAGCTGGTGGAAAGACCACAGACTCTGCGAGGGCAACTTCTGGTTCCGGTAACGATGGGGCGTCCCAGAGGTTAATGTTGCAATGTAGTAGTTGGTTTTGGAGATATTTGTTGCCCAAGGACTTAAATATCTACTCATTCCTTTGCAGTGGTGATAGTGGTAGTGAAGGCTCCTCGGACGCAAACGAGGAGAATAATCAACAGTACCACTCTGCCAGCAAGAAGGGAAGTTCCAATCAGAGGCTTGCAGATGGTAAGTTTCAGATATCATCTATTCAATTCGTTAAATTATATGGAAGTGATGAAATCTGCCTGGGCTGATTTCTTA
The DNA here is from genome assembly GCA_023653495.1 of Melastoma candidum. Taxonomy (NCBI): domain Eukaryota; kingdom Viridiplantae; phylum Streptophyta; class Magnoliopsida; order Myrtales; family Melastomataceae; genus Melastoma; species Melastoma candidum. The sequence goes on along the minus strand of CM042888.1, from coordinate 8,125,166 downwards.
AAATCTTGTAATGGTATATTACATCAGGGAAGCCAGCAGCAGCATCAGATCCTGCGACAAACTTAAATATTGGTATGGACTTGTGGAACGCGTCCTCTGCATCTGGGGCTGCGAAAATGAGACCAAACCTAGCCCCTGCTTCATCGGGGCTCATCCCAGGTGGGATGATACCTGATCAGTGGATGCAGGTATCCCACCCGCATATTTGACTTGTTAATAGTGGCATTGAGTAACATTGCATATCCCATAGGTTGTTCTAATAGTTTGTTTTTGTATCCTTAATAGAAGGCGAATTCTGTGGGTCATTTAGCAATTGTAGCGGGCTGTTCAATTTTAGCACATTGCTTCTCCCGAATTGATTCTCTTTTGATTGGTTTATTTCTGTCAAAGCAATTGGATTTTATTTATGCATCGCACTGCAATAGTACTAACCAAAGGTTGAGTATTATTGTCTGATAGGATGAACGAGAGCTCAAACGGCAACGAAGGAAGCAATCAAATCGGGAGTCGGCCAGGAGATCGAGATTGCGTAAGCAGGCAGGGCTATCTGATCTGCTCGACGAGTATTGTAGATACAGCTTCCCGCTGGTCAAAGCAGGCCAATGTAATGCTGAATTGTTTTTGCATGTTGGTTAGGTGGAGTGTGAGGAGTTGCAGGCAAGGGTGGAGACATTGAGCAATGAGAATCGCTCGTTAAGAGATGAACTCAAGAGACTCTCGGAAGAATGCGAGAAGCTTTCCTCGGAAAATTCCGCAATCAAGGTTTGTGTACTTGGTCTAGTGCTTTCTTTCTTCTTGAAAGGGGGAAAGCTACGGATGCCTTTTAACCTCAGAGGCTTGTCCAAGCAGGGTGAATTGATGGGGGCCGGCGGGTCAGATGGAATGGGAAACCTCGAGGAGAACCCAACTGTGGAGAAGCACTTAGGTGACCTCTCTTGAGGATATTAATTCCTAGTCAAGCATAGGAATCACGTGATGATGATCTGACTTGAAAGAGGAGATTTCCAAGTTGTCTTCGGCTAATTAACTTCTTATTTTTTTTTTTTTATAATTTCCTTCTGATGTGTCTCTTCCAGTCAGTATACGCCAAAGTTTGTCTAAGGTCAGGAAGAATTTTAAAAGTGTTTCGTAACTCAATGTTCATTTTTTTTTGAGAAAATTGAATACAGAAATTTTGGATCATGTTTTTTTTTCTTTCCTATTATTTTCTTCCTTCTATGCATCTTTTTGCGTCCTTTGGGTCTTGTGGTCGTGGCAATGTGCGGAGCTAGAAAAATCCTCGCAAAGTAGGACAAAAATCTGATACCTAAATTTGGAACCGTATGAATTTTTAGAAACCATTTTCTTAAGGAAAAAAATTAAAATATATATATGCAAAAGGCAAGGGCACTCTTGCATCTCTGATGTCAAAAAATAATGTCATCGTGAGGGGGTCGGCTTCAAGTGACACAATTGGTTGGTGTTACGTATTCATTTTCATGTTCTAACATTAGAATCACCATAAATCTGTCACATAAAAATCCTGAACGACCGATCATATCAACAGGCAATGCCGTATCTAAAAAGAGGTGCCTCGAACTCGTAGGTTCTATTCATTTCTTCCGTCTTAGAGTTTCACCCGACCGAGTATTCATTATTCAATATTTTTTCACTAAAAGCTGTCTTTCTTGCTTGGAAATTCTATTAATGTATAAATGTGTGCTATGAAATTACAATACATAATAGTTTTATTTTCTTAAATGTGTGCTTAAACATATCCACTAAGATTGACAAAGAAGCCAATCATAACCAATGATGTGACGCAGTGCATAAATGCGTATGTAACAACGTGCGAGACAATTACCCTTGACTATATCGCCTTGCTGCCTTCATATCATCTAATAGAGAAAGATGTACTCAATTCCTCGACTTGTCTAGACATATAACTCCCCTTATAAAGCTGACCCCATAGAAATAACTACGATTCCCTCCTTTCCCGGCTTCCCTTCAAGCATCTACTCGAAGGAGTCATACCAAATATTGTCCAAGTAGTAGTCTTGTATGTTCATGTAAATCGCATCGCTGTTCCAAGTTGGTCCTCCTTCGGTTGGCTCCCCGGTTTGAGCCCCAAAGAGTTGTGGAGAAGGATGATGTTGATCCATCTGTTCTTCATAATTGGGCTTACTTGAGTTTTGTTGACACATGAATTTTGGGCTTCGTTCTAAATGGGTCGAAGAGGCAAGACTCAAGATGAACATTACTCGAAGAGCGCCTCTCGGGCATGAGCCTAAGATTAACGTTTCTCGAGAAGTGCTTCTCGAGTAGCTTACAAATAACATGACATAGCTCGAGACCCGGATAGTTTGCCATTGCTCGAGAACCCGTAATATCTCGAGTGGACTTACCCTAAACATGTCCAGTTACGTTAATAGAACAGGACACGTGGCACGCTTAAAGAAGCCAATTAAGACATGACGTGCATGGTTTCTCTAAAATAGGGATCCAATCGTGCACACGATCTAGGAAGATCGTGTACTATCTAAATAACTGCAACTACAATATTCTGAAAATATAAAAGACAGAAGGAAGGATGAAGAAAGAACGATCAACTCCACAAACCCAAAATTTGTCTAAGTTGGTCTACATATTTTGCTCTCTTCACCAGAGTCTTGAAAGCTTCCTAAACCAGCGTCCTGAAACCACCACTACCTTCACTACATCCGACCATTAATCCACCAAGGTAGATTCCATTAAAGGAATTTGTCGTAGCCGTCATTCGTCCGCCGCCCTCCGTTTGAAGCATGTCGTCGTCATTCTCCAGTTTTTTTTATTTTATTTCAATTCGCATCATGTCGGTAAGTGTTGTAGAAACCTTGTCACTGCAATTCAAATTGTTTCATCAATTCAATTGTTGTTTTCTGTTCAATTTACACTTGTTTATATTACGGCGACCACACAAACACTGTAAAATTCGATACGTGTTGCGAGGAACACAATTCCGAGCCAACACGGTTTTGGCGACCACAGCGGGAGCAAATTTATTAAGAATTCAAAGAGCTTCTGATAACTCCATGTATGTAGAGTTATTTGGGACTCTTAACGAGGCTTTACATGGCTAGTTAGACGATTATGTTAGAGTTTTACAAGTTTTTATCGTGTTTTTACTTCATTTTAGTTTTAAGTTACTTTTGTTATTTTATTAAATAATTGGAACCTAGTTGATGCATCTTAGATTTGTTTTGATTTGATGTAAGTAAATGAAGAGAATCATAAGGTTGGCAAGTGAAAATTGGACGAAATTTGATAAAGTGCTGAAAACCTACAGAGAGCAGAGGGACGCGACCTTCGACAATCTGCACAAGATCTCGCCAAATCACTTGATTTCTTCATTATCATGATTTGAAGAGAGAGAGGGCATCAATTAGTTACCATTTTATTATTCTTAGGATATTTTGGTATTTATTTATTTTCTTAGGCTCTTTAGGATCTGAGAGAATATTAGGAAATCTTTTAAGGGAACAATATATTCTCTAGGATAGCCTAAGAAGGGGGGAGAGTTTTTCATTTAGTTTGAGTTTTTTTTAGAATTTTGCTTGGAGGAAGAAGGGGAGGTGCCGACTAGGGTTCGAGAAAAGATCCGGACGAGGCGACTAGCAACCAGATCGGTAGATCGGGAGGGCGTTCCTTTTCTATTTTTCTTGAGTTTTATGTCGACGCTATTTTCTTCTGAACCTTGGATGTTTTCTTATTTTAGCATGAACTAATTTTCTTATCTAGGGTGCTAAATTTGCGAGACTTGTCAAGGTGATTTTGAACGTGATTTATTTTAATTGAAAGTCCGGTGTTCTTTAATGTGCTTGCGTGTTTATCTTTCTGAAATACGATTGGCGTCGGTTTCTGAAATAACTCGGGTTACCTTAGCATCGGGAGGTGTGAGATTAATTCGAGAGGAAAATCAAAGAATAGGTTAATAGAAACTGGAGATAGGGATATCACAGTTGATATTAATTGGATTGACTATTGGGAGTAGATTAATAGAAATCGTAGATAGGGATATCACGGTTGATGTTAATTGAATCGAATGCTAGGAGTTAATTGAATATAGATCGTAGGGATACGTCTAACATATAGGAGAGCATGATTTAAATCCTCGGATAATTTTATCTAAACGTTCAATTGATCCACAACAAGTTAAGTAAATTTAGTTGCCCTAGGCTTTCTCATTGATATTTTCTCATAATCCTTGCTTATTTTATTTTAGTAATTTTCATTTAATCCATCGTTTATTCGATTAGTCTAGATAATATTTAGTGGTTTAATTGGTATTCAGGAACAATTAGTCCTCGTGGGAACGATATCTTACGTGCTATAATTGATTCGTGTGTATACTTGCGCACAACACATTTTTAGCAGGACAAGTTTTTGGCGCCGCTGCTGGGGACTAATTGTTATTTCTTGATATCATAGCAGACTCACTGATATTAGACTAGATTTTTTTATTTTCGCTTTTCTTTCTTTGATTTTTTTTTCAGGATTACTCTCGGTGGATGCGACGTAGCCGAAGTGCTAATTCTTTGGAGTATAACCCCGAGATCGTGCGGACATGTCTTGCTCTAAGGAAAGAAACAAAGCTTAGAAAACAACAAGAAAAGATGGCTCTTGAAAATAGAGACATGGAGAATCATAAGGCACTTGGAGACTATACAATTCCATCCGTGGGTGATGTCCAGACAGGCATTCGAAGACCCGCAATAGCAGCAAATAATTTTGAGATCAAGCCGGCCATCATCCAACTGGTGCAGAATCAATGTCAATTTGGTGGAAATGTCAGCGATGAGCCGAATGCCCATATTGCGAGTTTTCTCGAGATCTGTGATACGTTTAAGAGTAATGGTGTGTCCGATGACGTAATCCGACTCAGATTGTTCCCATTCAGCTTACGGAACAAAGCGAAGGCGTGGTTATATTCTCTCTCGCCAGGTTCAATTACGACATGGGATGACTTAGCTCGAGAGTTCCTCACCAAGTTCTTTCCACCTATGAAGACGGTGAAGTTGAGGCGAGATATTACTACTTTTATGCAACTCGATGGGGAGAGCTTGTACGAGGCATGGGAGCGATATAAGGAATCACTCCGGAAGTGTCCACATCACGGCCTTCCGAAGTGGCTGATCGTGCAGACATTTTATAACGGATTGCTACCTACAGTTCGGACATCGATTGACGCAGCAGCTGGTGGGGCATTAATGGCAAAACCAACCGATGAGGCGTACACCCTGCTGGAAAATATGGCGATCAACACCTACCAATGGGGCAATGAACGAGGACAGATGAGACAACAAGGCATGATGAACGTGGATTCGCTCACACATATAAACGCCAAGATTGATGCTCTCACAAAGATTATGCAAGGGCAACTGAAGATGAATGTTATGAGTTGCGAGGTCTGCGGAGGAGAACACAACTCTGGCGAATGTGTGGAGACGGCAAATTATATGGGTAACTTCAACCGAGGGGCAGGTAATCCATTTTCTAATACTTACAATGCAGGTTGGAGAAACCATCTCAATTTTTCTTGGAGAGAGACACAACAACATGGACAGCCTGCTGGACCAAGTTCAAACATGCACATGAAGCAAAATTTTGAGCCTCCGGGGTTTCAAGCACAGCCACAACAAGTTGCAAAGGAAAAGGTAAGCATTGATGGCATGTTACAATTGATTTCTTTACAAAACTCTTCTATAAAAAGTCTTGAAGCATCGATGAGGTCCATGGAGAACCAGATGGGTCAACTTGCATCTGGGATCGCCGCGAGGCCACCGGGAATCTTACCGAGTGACACCGAGATCAATCCAAAGTCAAAGGAACAATGTAAGGCAATGAACCTCAGAACCGGAAAGGTAATCAACAAATATATTGGTTCCTCAAGCCAGGAAAACAAGACGTCGTTTGAGGAGGAACTCAGACAAGGGGACATCAAGCAATCTGAAGATGAAAGAAGTGCATTTGAGCAAACTCTTCTTGAGGGTTCTCCTTCAGAAAATCAACCCAACAAGGTAATATCTGATCTCAATGAAGGACAAGAAGAAAAGAGAAGTCCTGAACTCACTAAGGAGTTGAAAGCATGGAACCGTGAATGGCATAAGAAACCAGCCCAGCCGCAACAAGTGACTCACCCGCCACCACCGCTTCCACAGCGATTGAAAAGAATGGAGGACGAGAAGCAATTCATGAGATTCTTGGAGCTTTTCAAACAGCTACACATCAACATTCCATTAACGGAAGCAATCGACAAGATGCCCACGTACGCAAAATTTCTCAAGGATATTTTATCAAAGAAGCGAAGTTGGGAGAAATTTGAAGTGATTCCGTTGTCAAAGGAGTGCAACATGGCATTGCATCAATCACTTCCGCCGAAGCTTGCCGATCCAGGGAGTTTTACTATCCCTTGTCGCATTGGTTCTAAAAGTTTTAGTAAAGCTTTATGTGATCTTGGTTCTTCAATTAATTTAATGCCGTATTCGATTTTTCAGGAACTAAGACTTGAAGGAGCAAAGCCAACAACAGTCACGTTACAACTGGCGGATCGATCGATTACACACCCATGGGGAGTAGTGGAGGATGTGTTAGTTAACGTAGCTGATTTGATTTTGCCAGCAGACTTTTTAATTCTAGAGATGGAGGCTGATAAAGAGGTGCCGATTATACTTGGTCGACCGTTCCTTGCAACTGGTCGAACATCCATTGATGTAGCAGATGGAATTCTAAAAATGCGAGTTCATGATCAGGAAGTGACTTTCAATATTTTTAATACTCTGAAATGCATTGATACTACTGATGAATGTTTTACTATTGACCAAGAGTAGAGTTTTCTGATTCAAGAGACAGAGCATGATGACTTCTCGCCGATGATAGAAGATGATTCCATGGAACTGAAGTACATTCAACAAATTGAACCACTCGGAGTCGACCTCTCAAAATCTTCAATGAAGCCATCCATCATAGAGCCTCCCGTGCTGGAACTCAAACCCCTGCCTTCACATTTGAAATATGCATTTTTGGGTGAATCGAATACTTTACCAGTAATTGTTTCTAATCGTTTAGATGACATGCAGTTGAATCAATTATTGGACTTACTACGAGCACATAAAGAGGCAATCGGTTGGAGTTTAGCGGACCTCAAGGGGATTAGTCCATCAATTTGTATGCATAAGATCCGACTGGTGGACGAAGAAAAGCGAGTGGTTGAAGCACAACGACGACTTAACCCAATAATGAAAGAGGTAGTAAAGAAAGAAGTTTTGAAATGGCTCGATGCAGGTATAATCTATCCTATCTCTGATAGTAATTGGGTGAGTCCCGTTCAATGTGTTCCAAAGAAAGGAGGTATGACTGTAGTTTCCAATGATAAGAATGAATTGATTCCTACTCGGACAATAACAGGTTGGCGCGTATGCATGGATTATCGCAAGCTGAATAATTTGACCAAGAAGGATCACTTTCCGTTACCCTTCATCGATCAAATACTTGATAGATTAGCTGGACATTCATTTTATTGTTTCCTTGATGGGTATGCAGGTTATAATCAAATTGCCATAGCACCGGAGGACCAAGAGAAAACTACTTTTACGTGTCCGTATGGAACATTTGCCTTCAGGAGAATGCCGTTTGGACTCTGTAATGCCCCAAGCACCTTTCAAAGGTGTATGATGGCGATATTCTCCGATATGGTGGAGAAAGATATCGAGGTATTTATGGATGATTTTTCTGTTTTTGGTGACACTTTTGATCTATGTCTCCAGAATGTAGAGAAAGTGCTCACACGTTGCAAAGCGACCAACCTCGTGCTAAACTGGGAAAAGTGCCACTTCATGGTAAATGAAGGTATTGTGTTGGGCCACAAGGTATCTGAGAAAGGACTTGAAGTAGACATGGCGAAAATCGAAGCCATTGAGCAGATGCAACCTCCGACAAATGTTAAGGCTGTTCGAAGTTTTCTAGGACACGCTGGTTTTTACAGACGTTTTATTAAAGATTTCTCAAAGATTGCTAAGCCTCTTAGTAAATTACTTGAGAATGATGTTCGTTTTGAATTGACTGATGAATGTTTACAGGCCTTTCAGGAGTTAAAAGGGCGTCTAGTCACCGCACCTATAGTGATAGCTCCAAATTGGAGTCTACCGTTCGAGATTATGACAGATGCGAGTGATTTTGCTGTTGGAGTCGTTCTTGGCCAAAGAAAGGATATGGTGTTTCACACCATATACTATGCCAGCAAGACGTTATCGGATGCCCAGCTCAATTATGCAACAACGGAGAAAGAGTTTCTTGCTGTTGTTTATGCTTTTGATAAATTTCGTTCTTATCTTCTCGGTACACATGTTGTGGTTTATACAGATCATTCGGTAATCAAATACTTGATGGCGAAGAAAGACGCAAAACCGAGATTGATAAGGTGGATTCTATTACTCCAAGAGTTCGACATCGAGATCCGCGATAGGAAGGGGGTTGAGAATCCAGTTGCAGATCATCTTTCAAGATTGGAATCTAGAAAGGCCGAAACCGAATTGAGCAAAAGAAAGGATGAAAAGCAGGTGGATGACAATTTTCCAGACGAACATTTATTTTCCATAATTGCAGCGATGACTTCAAGCACTCCATGGTACGCAGATTTCGTCAACTTTATTGTAAGTAATGAACTTCCTCCAAACTTAAATTTTCATCAGCGAAAAAAATTTCTTCATGATGTGCGATATTATTTTTGGGATGAACCTTACTTGTTTAAGTTGGGAAAAGATAATTTGTTTCGACGATGTGTCCCAGAAGAGGAACAACTCTTGATACTTACAGGTTGTCATGCAAGCTTGTATGGAGGTCATTTTGGAGGCATAAAAACAGCCTCAAAGATACTTCAAAGCGGATTTTATTGGCCGACTCTATTTAAAGATGCTCATGAGTTTGTCATGAAATGTGATGAATGTCAAAGGGTTGGAAATATTTCTCGAAGGCATGAGATGCCATTGACTAACATTCTTGAGGTTGAATTGTTTGATGTTTGGGGAATAGACTTTATGGGTCCATTTCCCTCGTCGTTTGGGAATTCTTACATTCTGGTTGCAGTGGATTATGTCTCAAAGTGGGTGGAAGCATGTGCATGCCCCAAGAATGACGCACAGGTGGTGACACGATTCTTGAAGAGGAACATATTCACTCGTTTTAGTACTCCAAGAGCTATCATAAGTGATGGAGGTACGCATTTTTGTAACAAATTATTTGAGAAGTTGCTTATGAAATATGGAGTGAAGCATAAGGTCACAACGGCATACCACCCGCAAGCCAACGGACAAGTAGAAGTGACAAATCGGGAGATCAAGCGGATTTTGGAGAAAACCGTTAATCCATCTCGCAAGGACTGGGCAATGAAGCTAGACGATGCACTTTGGGCTTATCGAATAGCATTCAAAACACCCATTGGGATGTCACCATACCAGCTGGTTTTCGGAAAGAGTTGTCACTTACCGCTAGAACTCGAACACAAGGCATATTGGGCGGTAAGAAAGTTGAATTTAGATCCACAATTGGCTTTTCAGAAACGTCTTTGCAGGTACATGAGCTAGAAGAGTTCCGCCTACAAGCATACGAGAGTTCACGGATATACAAAGAGAAAACGAAACTGTGGCATGACAAGAAGATCTTGAATAAAGAATTCCAAAAAGGGCAGCAAGTTCTTCTTTATAACTCTCGTCTTAAACTTTTTCTTGGAAAATTTAAGTCACGGTGGTCCGGACCATTTGTGGTTAATCGTGTGTTATCTTTTGGAGCTGTGGAATTGCAGGGAAATGAAGGACTTTTCATGGTGAACGGACAACTTCTCAAACCATATTTTGCAGGAAAAATTGAGCGGCAACCCAGCATGGCCGCACTTGCCGAGCCAATTTATACATGAAAAGGGAGACAAGAGTCAAGCCGACGAGCTACCCCAGGGGAGTATTACGTTCCATTTATTCTTTTATGCTTTATATAACATCGGGACGATGCATAATCTAGGTTTGGGGGTGTCGACTCTTTTATTGTCTGCTCTACTTTGATTTAGTAGTTATTGTGATCGTTTATTCTGAGTTTGGATGATCTTTAGAAGTGCACTTTTACTTTCGCTTTCAATATTTCTTAGTCGTTTTTTTTTATGTTGAGTCAAGTTTGTCAATCTCCTCAGTTAAACTTGATGAAATCTTTGATGAGCTGACCCTGATTCAAGGATGACTATTAATGCATTTGCTCACAACCTATGGAATAGTTAAAAAAGAATCTTAATTGTTGATTGGACTTAAAGTGTTTTCTAAATTGAATAAATTCTCGGTATGAAGTGTTAGTGAATGAAAACAATTTTAGAAATCTAATAACGCATGGTAGTTGGCGTTGAGTGGTGCTAGTCACACATTGACTGAAAACGAGTCTTGGTTAAAGAAAAAGAAAAAAAAAGAAGAAAAAGAAAAAGAAAAAGAAGAAAACAAATAGCGGTTACCAAGGCTCTGAGTACCGATGTTTAGGTGCGGAAAAAAAAAAACAAAAAGAAAAAAAAAGGAGAGAAAAGTTGTTTGATTTGCACCTAATTATGTACTTGTGGTGTGAGTCCTTTTCGGTGTACTCGAGCATGGGATCCGAGGGGTGCTTCATCACCTAGTGCCTTGGTCCAACTGGACTGAGAGTCATTGATTGAATGCTCGTTACATGGGTGCACTAGATTGTGATGATACATTTAGAGTCATGTAACCAAAATAAACTTTTGTTGAAGAAAGTGATAAAAACAACCTATGGATGAGTGGACGGTTGGTGTTTGACGTGTTTTCCGCAAAGTGCTAATCTAGTGTGTTTTATTGGAAGTCTTTAATTGTTGATTTCACTTCATGACATACCGAATTGATCATTTTTGGGAAATTGAATAAAGTTTTTTTTAATAAATGACTTGACTATGGGAAGTGAGTAGATGCATTGCTGAGAATATAATGGGAGTGCTTCGAAGGGATTGATTCGGGTGTTGCTGAGGAACGTCGTTAGCTTTATTTTTTTGTTTTGTTTCTATGCATTTGCTCGAGGACTAGCAAATATTAGGTTTGGGGGTGTTGATAACTCTATGTATGTAGAGTTATTTGGGACTCTTAACGAGGCTTTACATGGCTAGTTAGACGAGTTTATGTTAGAGATTTACAAGTTTTTATCGTGTTTTTACTTCATTTTAGTTTTAAGTTACTTTTGTTACTTTATTAAATAATTGGAACCTAGTTGATGCATCTTAGATTTGTTTTGATTTGATGTAGGTAAATGAAGAGAATCATAAGGTTGGCAAGTGAAAATTGGACGAAATTTGATAAAGTGCTGAAAACCAACAGAGAGCAGAGGGACGCGTCCCTCAATCTCAAGGACACGACCTTCGACAATCTGCACAAGCTCTCGCCAAATCACTTGATTTCTTCATTATCATGATTTGAAGAGAGAGAGAGGGCATCAATTAGTTACCATTTTATTATTCTTAAGATATTTTGGTATTTATTTATTTTCTTAGGCTCTTTAAGATCTTAAAGAATATTAGGAAATCTTTTAAGGGAACAATAACTCGGGTTACCTTAGCATCGGGAGGTGTGAGATTAATTCGAGAGGAAAATCAAAGAATAGGTTAATAGAAACTGGAGATAGGGATATCACAGTTGATATTAATTGGATTGACTATTGGGAGTAGATTAATAGAAATCGTAGATAGGGATATCACGGTTGATGTTAATTGAATCGAATGCTAGGAGTTAATTGAATATAGATCGTAGGGATACGTCTAACATATAGGAGAGCATGATTTAAATCCTCGGATAATTTTATCTAAACGTTCAATTGATCCACAACAAGTTAAGTAAATTTAGTTGCCCTAGGCTTTCTCATTGATATTTTCTCATAATCCTTGCTTATTTTATTTTAGTAATTTTCATTTAATCCATCGTTTATTCGATTAGTCTAGATAATATTTAGTGGTTTAATTGATATTCAGGAACAATTAGTCCTCGTGGGAACGATATCTTACGTGCTATAATTGATTCGTGTGTATACTTGCGCACAACACATTTTTAGCAGGACAGCTTCTTAAAAAGATGCCTCGTGCTAAAAGTGGAAAAAAAATCCTACAGAGGTTGACCCTAATGATATAGGAGAAACTAATGAAAACCAGACTAAGGGTAATCAAGATGTGCTCATAGGGCATATGAATACCCGTGGCATGCTTATTCTCCTACTGATTTTGTAACCAAACAGGAGTTTGGTAGCGCTATAAGAGAACTGAAAGTGGAATTAGCAGATAGTCATAGGGAACTAAGAATGTGAATAGATGAAACACATCAGGAACTCATAAATATGATAACTCTTCTTAAGAGTGACAAATCTGAGAAGAAGAATGAATCCTTAGGGGAAAAGTCATTTATGGGAGACGCTAAGGCTGCTGGAAAGCATAAGGTTAATGGAGGTCTTTGTAACGATCGTGTTGAGTCACATCCTGAGAATTCTAATGGAGCGTTCGGAGTTGGTGTGGGAGTTCAAAAAGTCTAATGCCTGAGCCAAACAGGAATCTAAATTCTACGTTCGTAGATCTCGAACATAATATATACCCAGCTTATTCACCCCCAGGTCGACGTAGGGAAGCTGAGAGTTTTTATTATAAACCTAAGAAAAGTGAGATAAATCCAAAACATATCCTACCCCTGTTCCCGACTTAAGTGGGCAAATAGCTCGAGTTGTAGCCTAGATGGTTCCCGGTGCATGGACTGAAGAGGTGTGCCTATATAGGAGTACAATTCCTGACTATATAGAACGAGGGATAGAGATACCTTGAGGATATAGGATTCCTAGCTTTACCTTGTTCTCGGGAGAAGATGAAATGACTCCTGTAGAGCTTATAGCTAGATTTACTCATCGGATGGGGGGAAATGTCAAACAATGATATGTTAAAGCTTAAACTATTTCCTAATTCCCTAACTGGAGACGCATTTGGCTGGTATTCGAGACTTCTCCCGAATTCCATCTTAAATTGGGTCGAGATGCATACTCAGTTCCTCAAAGCATTTGATATACTAGATTCAGTGACTTCTATAGTGGAGATCATGAGAATGAAAAACCGACATGGAGAAAGTCCTGCTTTGTTTCTAGTCAAATTTAGGAGAAATCTATTAAAGTGCACGACAACCTTGGTTGAAAGAGATCAACTCGAGATAGCGTAGAACGCTCTGTCATTAGAGATAAGGAAGAAACTCCAGGGAGAACGTTTTCAAGACATCCATGATCTCTCGTGAAGAGCAACTGAGTATCATAATCTCTTGTTAGAAGAGCTCCATGCAGTGAGAAATTGTCAAGTAGAACCTTGGGCGGAGATTGATATAGTCGAGTTCATAAAAGGGGAACCAACAGTGTGTGATCCCTTAGTAAAGAAAAATTCTAAAGGTCGAGTTTCTCAAAAATCTGACGAGGAATGGAAATTCTCTTTTGACATAGATTAGATGGATAAAATCTTGGATTGGTTGCACCAGAAAGGGCGCATAAAACTTAGACTTGGGCATAAGTTGCCACAGAATGATCGAGAGAAGTGTAGGTATTGTAAATGGCATGGAACGTTTACTCATGTGACTCAGGAGTGAATACATTTTAGAAACCTAATTCAGGACTTGATCGAGTCAAAGGAATTACGATTTACTGAAGTGAATTAGTAGAGTATCGTAGATGATAATCCCTTTGGCGAAGAACCTATAATTCATATGTATTCTCTCGAGTCTGAAAACAAGTGTTTAAATGTAATACTGATGAGGATACTTCTGCATTTTATCTCGAGACTGACGACCGTAATACATCGCAGGGAATCAAAGTGTCCGGAGAGACCACTGTTGCCAATGGGCTCTTCAAGCGCCTGGTCAAAAAGAAAGTGGTGAACTGTCCAGTTCGAAAAATTCAAGATGGACGTTGTCACTGACATCTGGATTCCACCCACACTACGGATAAGTGTCATAATTTTCACATGTAGTTGTAGATAAATAAAGAGAGTTTGTGGTATGATTTAACCCAGCTCGAGGAGGTGGCAATGGGAATGGTGCCATAAATTCTCGCTTCGCCCCGAGGCATCCTCCAGGGAGCTCCTCATCTAGGTCTGTTGGGAATGAACGTCGACAGAGGTATTATGATTATGGTAATCAGGTCAGCAAGTCTCGTGTGCGCGAACGAACGAATGATCTTGCGAAAATGGGACTTCCAATTCAAGAGCCAAGCATCCGTGGAAGGATGTCCTGGCTCTTGATTCTGACAAAATTGATAAAATATCTGTTAAAGCAAAAGGGAAGGAGATAGCCCAAATCAATCCAAAGATGATTCAGGAAGGCCCGCAAATTGCCCGCTTCCTCGAAGAAGGGGTGCTTTGTGAGAAATGCAAGTTGATTGCCTCGAACAAGTTCCTTATTCCACATATGTGCACCAAATGCTGTGTGATGTACTTCCTGAAGTTAGTTCAGATGTCGACCAATGAAGAAATCGAGATCAAGCTTAAAAGCGAAATCACGGGTAATCTTACCACGAACTTTATTTATGCTATGGTGATTGAACCTAACATGCAGGAAATTCAGGGTTATTATCCCGAAAAGAAAGATTTTGTTTACGTAAAACGCACTGTTAAAAGTCTTGGGCGAATTATAGGAGAGCTTGCGAAGGACCCACAACCAGAATGGCAACAAGTGTAGGAAAGAGGTAATCCCGAAGTCACTACGCAAGAGAATTCTAGGACGTACTAAGAGAGAGATTAAGAAACGCAAAAGTGTTCTGCCAAGAGAGGCAAGCGAACCTCAAGATGGGGTGCAACAAGCAGAAAGCAAGGAAGAGGAAGATTATGATGAATATGTAGCTTACACTCCAATACAAGAGGGGTCTCCTTATGAACAGCAAGAAGATGGAGATCCCATGGTGACTTGTAATGTGGTCGAGCTACCCGCCTACTCGAGAGAAGGTAAAAGAATCATGCTTGCTAATGGCACAGTACGTAAGGTTCCTAAGCCGGGTGTTAAGTACCCAAAAGGATCCCTATTCCATTGGTTCGAGAAACCTTCTCTTTGGATGAGGCAACACATTCATTCTTTGTACATCACGGTAGACTTTGATGGAGTAAAGATCAATAAGGTTCTAGCCGACAATGGAGCTACGGTCAACATTCTTAATTTTGTTACTTTTCTTGCAATGGGCAAAGAAAGGTGACAACTGACAGACATGAGGATGTCAATCACTGCCTTTAATGGGAAGAGGTCAGAATGCATGGGAGTGCTTTCAGTGAACCTCCAGATCGGGAGACATGAAATGGAGACAGCCTTTTTCGTGCTAGATATACCCTCGGCCTTTAACGCTCTCCTAGGTTGAGATTGGCTCCATAAAGCGGCGGTGGTACCTTCTACTCTGCATAAAAAGTTGATGATATGGTTTGATGATGAAATGGAGCTTGTATGGGCCGATAAGAATTATTGTTCTTGTGAAACTAAGTCTCTGTATTTCATTGCAGAACTCGAGAAAGAGAAACAGGAGAAGGACAATATGAAAACCATTTGTTGAACACTGAAGTCGAGAAGGGCATCATCCAAGCTGAGGCAACAAGAGTTGAGCCTCCCATAGTCTCGACTGGATAGGGAAGCAAAGAGGACATCCCTCGAGTTAGAAGCTTCACACCATTGTTCAACTTTATTATAGAAGCTCTTAGCAACAATTACTTATCAAAAAAAAACTTTATTATAGAAGCTCCCGGAGATGAAGAGCTCGAAAACAACCGGGATGTTTGTACTCGAGGAAGGAATTCCCATCACTTGGATGGGCAAAAGACCTCAAGGATTGCCAAAAGGGAATATTGTCCTTACTCAGGCCGAAATCACGATTGGTGTTATAGAGGTCGAGGTCGAGAACTGCTCAGGTCATAATGAAGAAGGAAATCAAGATCGAGGTGATACAGAATTGGGGCCCAATAGATTCCTACGAGAGGGCACCTATGAAAATTGAAGAAGAAGAAGAAGAAGATATGGTCGATATGCACCAAGAAAAACATCCCTTAATTTGTTTAATTTGTGATAAAAAAGGGCGTTGTATCGCACCGTTGTTATTTTCTTTCAATTCTAGGCCATCTTTAGGTGTTTTTTCTTTGTAACTTGATGATCATAGTCGAGAAACTCTACTTTCAGCATTAGATCCTTTGGTTAGCATTAATCTTAGTTCAGAAGAGATTCTCCGACTCACTTATATTAGTGCTATTCTAAACAATAAGTTAGCTTTTCCCTTAAGAGAGGTATTATGCGAGTTTTGAGATTGCTTTGCTTGGGATTACACGGAAATGTCAAGATTCGATAGAAGCCTGGTAGAACATAAACTCTCGATTCGATAGCATTTTAAACCTATCCAACAGGTCCCGCAGAGAATGGAGGGAGAAGTAAATATGCTCATGTATGAAGAAATAAGAAAACTTTTTCAAGCTGAGTATAGTAGGACATCATCTCGATACACGGAATGGATCTTGAGTATCGTTCTTGTGATAAAAAAAATGACAAGATTCGAGTATGCATGGACTTTCGAGATTTAAATAAGGCAACTTTAAATGATGAATATCCCATGCCAATAGCCGATGAACTAATTGACAAAATAGCACGAAACGTTACCATGTCATTTGTGGATAGTTACTCGGGTTATAACCAAATCTTTATTGTTGAGGAAGATGTTTACAAGACAGTCTTTCGTTGCCCGATTGGTATATTCGATGGGTAGTAATGTCATTGGATTAAAAAATATTGGAGCCACTTATCAGAGGGCTATGAAAGCTATTTTTGACTTTCTAATAGGAAAAAAGGTAGAAGCATACATTGATGATATAGTTGTAAAATCAAGAATGAATGATTAGCATATCGGGGACATTCGAGGTGCATTCCTTCATATAAGAAAACATCATTTAAAACTAAATCCTTTGAAATGTGCTTTAGGAGTCCAAGCTTGGCAATTCCTCTGATTTCTAGTGCATCAAAAAGGGATTCAAATTGACCCGAGTAAAATCAAAGTAGTACAAGAGTTGCAGCCTCCAGAAAACAAGAGAGAATTACAAGTTTTTCTTGGACGAGTCAATTACTTGAGAAGGTTCATTGGAAATCTAGTAGGAAAGGTAGATGCTTTCACAACATTATTGAGAGGAAAGAACAAATACGTCTCGACAGATAAACTTGAGGAGTCGTTCGAGAAGATAAAAGAGTATGTGACGAAGCCTCCAATCTTAGCTTCTCCCCAACTGGAGAAACCTTTCATCCCATTTGTAGCGGTAAACGCTATCACAATAGATGCTCTTTTGGCTCAAGAAGATGATAAGAAGAGAGAAATAGTTGTGTTTTATTTATCCCGACTCTTGAATCCTGGTGAAATAAGGTACACAGCTTCAGAAAGGTTGTGTTTATCCATATATTACGCGGTCTCGAAATTGAGACACTATATAGGAAGTAGCAAAGTGTATGTGGTCTTAAAAGCACAAGTCTTGAAGACATTTTTCGGGAGTCTTTTACTTATTAGAAGAGTTAGCAAATGGAGCCTGGTACTTTCTACATATGACTTAAAATTAAAACCTCAAAAGGCTATTAAAGGACAAGTTCTGGCGTATTTCTTAGCAAAGCACTCAAGTGAGACTTTGGTGGACCAAGAAGAAGAAGTGCAAGAATTATGGGAAGCCTAGTTTGACGGATCATCGAAAAGGCTAGGAGCTAGAATTGGAATTGTTATGAGGTCACCATTAGGTTTCGAGAACAAATTAGCCTTTAAGTTGGCCGAACATGCAACTAATAATGGTACTGAGTATAGTGCACTCATTGTTACATTGGACACCTTACTAAAAGAGTGAAGTAAAA
Source organism: Melastoma candidum (assembly GCA_023653495.1). Lineage (NCBI taxonomy): Eukaryota > Viridiplantae > Streptophyta > Magnoliopsida > Myrtales > Melastomataceae > Melastoma > Melastoma candidum. Next base: position 8,107,266 of record CM042888.1, on the reverse strand, counting down.
GTTGTATTAGTCAAAGGTGATTCACAGTTGGTTATAAACCAAGTAAATAGTTTTAGTCTATGTCACACTCATGAATTAAAGAAATACCTGACTATAACTTAGCAGTTAATTTAGAAATTTCAGCAAGTCACCCTAGAACATGTGGGTCGACAAGATAATGTAATGGACAATTCACCGGCCCAACTAGCATCAGGATACAAACTGAATGATGCGTTACAAGGAGAAAGAGTTGAATTTGCCTATCGCAAAAAAGGAAGAAGGTAAGACCACTTTGAATCATAAGGTAGATATTACGAAGGAAGATGAGGATTGGAGGATACCGTACACCAAATTCTTAGTGAATCCTAACTCACAGGTTAAGAGAAAGATTAAATTGGCAGCCAGCCAATATGTGCTCTTGGATGGCCTGCTATATAAGAAAACTCGAGATGGCGTTTTGTTGAGATGTGTCGATATGGATGAAGCTAGACCAATCATGTTGGAAACACACGAGGGGTTTTGTGGAACTCCCCAGTCTGGAGTAAAGATGCACTAGATGATTCAAAGACATGGATTTTATTGGATGTCTATGAAGAGAATTGTATCGAGATGGCTAAGGGTTGTAGGAAGTGCTAGAATTTTGGCTTATATCTCTAGCTCTAGCAATAGAATTAAATCCAATAACGCAGCCATTTAAGTCATGGGCTTTAGATATAATTGGGAAGATTAGACCCCACTCGAGCAAAGGAGACGCCTACATATTAGTAGCCGCCGATTATTTCACTAATTGGGTGGAGGCTAAGGCCTATAAAAAAATCGACCAGAAAGAGGTAATCGAGTTCATCAAGGCAAACATCTTTTTTTTGTTTTGGGCTTCCATACAACATAGTAGTTGATAATGGAACCGTGTTCAGTGGAGAGCAGATGTAGGTATTCTCGAGAGAGTTCGGATTTATCATTAACAACTCTTCACCATATTATCCACAATCTAATGGCCAAGAGGAATCTACTAATAAACTTATTAAGAACGTAGTCCAAATAATGATTAAGAATAATCCTAGGAGGTGGCATGAATTCTCCTCGAGACACTGTGGGGTTTGAGAGTTACTAAAAGAGACAGTACTGGGGAAGCGCCTTACAACTTGGTGTATGGACAAGAAGCCGTTGTACTCATCGAAGTAAAATCTAAGTCCTTTCGGGTTAATCAGGCAAGTCAAAACATGGGTCGAGAAAATAACACCCCTCGCGAACTTGATTATCTCGAGGACTTACGCTCAAGAGCAGCGAACAAAATGGAAGTTCAAAAGCGAAGAATAATGAGATATTATAACAAAAAAGTCCATCCAAAAAATTTCAAGGAGGGAGAGTTGGTATGGAAAATCATTCTCCCAATAGGCACTCGAGATTACTTCTTCAGAAAATGGTCACCTAATTGGGAAGGTTCGTTCCGAGTTAAAGAAGTGTTCCCAAAGAACGTATATCTTTAGCCGACCTCAAAGGGCATTCGCATGAGTTGAAAATTAATGGAAAATATTTAAAGTCTTACAAGGCAACCATCTGGAAACTCACAAAGAAGCTTTAAAGAGGAGATTCCCGAGTTTGTGGTTGTAGTTGAAAGAGTAATATTTTTTTAGCAGTATAGGCCATTACATATTATAGTTCTCATTATAGAGGAAATAGCAATATTCAGAAGAGAAATGCATGATATTTGATTTTCGAATGTCTAGGTGATCGACATAGGCAGCATCTATTATCCGGTTCGCACACCCTATTAGTCAAAGCAGTAAACAGGCAGTTCTCCTCATGAGCCATCTATGATCAAGAGGCCCGAACACTAGGAAAGAACTCTTCTCTTTGCCTACTGCTTCTCTCGTAGGAAACCGGAGCATAGAGAGGAGTTACAACGAATGCCTTCATCTCCATGGGCCATCAGATAAGCCAACTCTCAGGCGTCTGACTAGTGGTCTCATTCCTTCTCCAAGGTCATCTGACGGAGAGGAGTAGGCGAGTTATAATATGCCTGGATAAGCCCACAGGATGCCATAAGAAGCTAGAAGCCTAAGATTGTGAACCTAGGCTTTCATGGAACCAAAGGTTGTGAACATAGGCTTTGAAAACAAGAAGAGATTTTGAGATATAAGAGTTTTGTGAAAGAAGAACGGCATCTCGACAAGACATGTTTGATGTGAAGATGTGTGTTTTTTCACATAGAAATCGAGTCTATTTATAGCCAATTAAAAAGCACAATCAAGCAGAGTCCTGTAAGACCCGTGAAGAAACTGTAGAGAATCTTAAAAATTGTTGCTTTGTAGAGAATCTTAGCAGCTTTACTTTTATAGTATTAAGTATTAAAACTGTTCAAAGGAAATGAGAGTAAATGTTGCATTGAAACAACTCAAAAAACTTCAAAGCGTTTTTGGAAAAGAAGACTAATAGAATTCAAGGAACTAAATGTTACTAAATATCATTAAAGACAATAGAAAATTCAGTATGGCTTAGGTTGAGAGTCAATGAAACGCTTAACAAGTTCTAAGCATTGCTCCTCTCGAACTTTGCTTTCTTTTAGAACAACTTCAGCTAACACAACTTCCCGCCTTCGAGTCTCATTCTATTTCGCAGCATCTGACTTCATAACTCAGCTATTCTTGAGTTTAGATAAGGGTTTTAAGAGAACTTTCTCCCACTTGGCGAGCTTCTGCATTTTTTCTTGAACAACACTCAGGCGATGACTTTTGCACTCAATCTTTGCATCTAGGAAGTAACTCTTGTTGAGCTTCAATCTCTTGAGCCTTGTGTCTAGTGTCTTAGTCATGCCAGTGAAGCGAATAACGTTTTTGAGCAAGGTTGCAGGCAACGATTTGGTCCACTGTCGCTAGAAGAGAAAGGGCAATCCTTCTCAGCGCAGCTCTGTATTGTTCAAAGTTGTTTTCCGTGTAGATGATGGCAGTGCAGAGGAAGTCAATAACAAACTGGAAGTCCACTTGAAACTGTTGAACATCATTCAATGGTTCTTCATTAACTACCTCCTCATGAATGAAGCTATCATCCACAAGACTTTCATTGATGTTTGCTGCTGGAGGTTGAGAACCAAGACTTCGCTGAAGGACAAACAAATAGTTAGAGAAATCCTAAGATTAGAAAGTTTAAAGCAAAAACGTCTGATCTACCTCGGTGGGGATGTTCTCTCGAGATAAACCATCTAAAATGTCTCTAGAAGATGACTCCGCGGCATCTACCATGAAGTCTATTGTTTTCACTGTAGCAGCTGGTTTAACGTCACCAGTACCGGTAGGTGGGGCGTCGGCAAACTCCTTCATTCCCACCTCGTCGATGCCTCGAGTTGCCCAACGCACTCGAGAGGCGAAGCGTCTCGAGTCTCTAGAGATGGTATATTGTCTTGAGCTTCCTTAGCGTCTCCGAGAGTTGGAGCATCCTTCACTACGGCATCACCCGATTGAACGTTGTCCCGAGTTGCTTCCATACCCTCAGGAAACGAAGCACCTCGAGCTCTTTCTATTTCAATTGTCCCAACATGCAGGGCATGTTTCATTCTCTAATGTGAAGAATATGAGAAATCATAAGTTCATAGAAAAGAAAGTTTGAAGAAGAAAGAATACCTTATCTTCTTGGATTCCAGGAATCATGACCGTTGGAATTTCTGCAGATGGCAACTTCTTAGCCGTCTCGAGGTTCTCTAGTTGTTCAAAAGGAACCTTAGCTGATGACACCTCGGGAAGATATGAAGTGGATATGTTCACTTCAGAACTCCCTTCCAAGACCTGGACAATAGGTTCTTTGAGTATAGGCTTTACCAGCCTCGAGAAGCTGCGCTTTTGTCTCTTTAGAGGAGGCATTCTTGCATGATTCGCTTCCTTACTCTGTTGCCTAGAAGGGCGATCTTCTCAAGCTTTAGATCGTCCTTCCCCAAGACTTGCCTCTTTAAAAGACTTCGAAATCCAAACCTTGTGTTTCTTCTTTGGTTCTAGAGACTCCGGCTCGGAGGTGGCCTTGGGCAGAATTCTTGTCTCAATCTTTACCATAGCTGCAAACTAGACAGTTTTTTAGGAACAATTGATGACATAAACCTAAGTTTTCGTAACTTACTTTCTGGATGAGGACCAAGCACATAAAGGTCATTTAGAGGGGCATCTAGAATGGCCATAAACCCTCGTAACTCAGACCACGTCATGGTCCAGTAGACTTGGAAGAGCTCAGATGCAAAAATTCTACCATTCCTCATGAAAGGGAACTCGACTGGAGATAAGGAAGTTCGAGACAGCACTTCATCTACTTCCTTAAAATGCCTGGTCACAGTTTTCCCGTGTATAAAACCATTAAATGATCTTGAGAAAGGAACAATGACATCTTGGAGGAAGCTGAGTTCTCTAGCGCATAATTGAGGGTTATACATATCGTATGTAAGCTTGTCTCTTGGGCAGACTCCCATTAAGTCTCGAGGTGTCAAGGCACGGTCCCAATAAAACCACTCAATAAAGTTGGTTCGAGCAGCATAAAACTTATTGGGAGGATATGATTCTCATTCTTGCTCTCTCTTGGGATCAACTAACTCACTCATCAAGAGAGATACAGTCTTAGAAGACCAATTGCTCGGGTTGTTGCGCATATGTGTGCACTAGTTTGTCAAAGGAAGTCAGTCGAGAAAACAATATGCGTGCCCATAAGTGTAATAACCATATAGGACCCCCAAACGGATGGCTCGGGAAACCCTTGTCTTTCCCAAGAACAGAAGCAATCCAGAGGCTTCGATATAACAGTTGAAGAAGGAAATGTGCAAAAGCTACAGTCCCATCAGTTTGAACCAAGAAATTGTTGATTCAAGACATGTAGATAGCAGCTTGCTTCCCAGGACTGCAAAATATATATTTGTCGAGCCACACGAGATAAAAGTCAAATTTTTATTCTGATTCCCATTTGTCAGTTTTTCCTCCTGCAGCGCGAAATAGTTCCATATGAGCGCTAACCGTGTTGCGGATATTGTGACCGTTGTATTAGAACTTGTCTTCCTCTACTTTATGAAGACGCATATTAATACCCGAGGCTGAACAGCCCGTCAATAAACATATATCTTCTATTGTGACGGTCATAGGTCCCTTGGAAAAGAAGAAAACATTCAATCTCGAGTTCCAAAAAGGGAACAAACTATAACAAACTTTGGGATCGCAGAATCTCATCCTCCTCGAGATGGCCACTAAATATTTTAAAACCAAGCAACGGAACTTCCGGTCTAACTTTTCTTCTCATAGCTTAAAACACTTCTTAGTAAAAGCATCGGCTGGGGAAACCCTACATGCTCTTTCATACTAAGCCAGATGACAGGAGTGCAAAAAGTAGGATGAAATACCAGAATAGATGGATTGGTAAGGAGATAAGCTGAGGAATCTCATTTTCCTTGAAAGCAATCAACGGTATCAAGGGACCCAACGCCATAAGCGGAGGATCACAATTTGGAATGGGAATGACCACCCGTTGATGAGCAAGGTCATACTACTGGCTAAATCGAACCTAATCGGACATCTTCTTGGGTGCCATTGCTTGAATATCTTGCTTCGAGGAAGGAAGTTTTGAACTTTGGGAAGAAGAAAAGCAGAGGACGAACTTTGATCGGAGAAAGGTCGAGCTTTGATAAAGTATCATTTTCTAGAAGATGAAAAGAAATGAGGGTTTCGAAAGATAGAGGACGGTTAATATTCTCGAACCCTGACAACAAATGAGCAGGAAAAGAGATTCTTGATTAACAAGTTTTGTCTACAGTACAATGTTAAAACGTGTTACAAAAAATCTTGGATTTCGGCATTAATGACTTAAGGACATGGATCTTAATGGAAGAATACACATAAAGTTTTCCACATTATGTTTAACATGGGTCTTAATGTTGACACATGAATTTTGGGCTTCGTTCTAAATGGGGCGAAGAGGTAAGACTCAGGATGAACATTACTCGAGGACTACCTCCCGGGCATGAGCCCAAGATTAATGTCACTCGAGAAGTGCTTCTCGAGTAGCTTACAAATAACTTGACGTAACTCGAGACCGGGACAGACTGCCATTACTCGAGAACCCGTAATTTCTCAAGTGGACTTACACTAAACATGTCCGGTTACGTCAATGGAACAAGACACGTGGCAAGCTTAGAGAAGCAAATTGAGACATGACGTGCATGGCTGCTATAAAATAGGGATCTCATCGTGCATACGATCTAGGAAGATCGTGTACTAGCTAAATAACCGCAACTACAAGATTCTAGAAATATAAAAGACAGAAGGAACGATGAAGAAGGGACAAACCCAGAATTTGTCTAACTTGGTTTATAGTTTTTGCTCTCTCTACTAGTGTCTTGCAAGCGTCCTGATCCAGCATCCTGAACCCATCGCCACCTTCACTACATCCAACCACTAATCAACCAAGGTAGATTCCATTAAAAGGATCCATTGTAGCCGTCGTTCGTCCGCCGCCGTCTGTTTGAAGTATCCCATCGTGTTTGCGTCGCAAACGGATCACGTCGGAAATATTTGGCAATAAGACTCACAGGGATTGTAGATGTGGTCGCCAGTAAGTAATTGAATGAAATAGATCGAATGTAAACAGTAAGTAAAGAATGCTTACAGCCATAAAAATAAAAACAAGGACGGTAGTAAGGACGTAGACTGGCTACTATGCTCCGTAGACTCGGAGTGGGGTCATAGACTTGACGCTGGAAACTATAATCCAGCAGGTCTGGGCGGTGAAGGATGTCGTGGACTTGACGCTGGGCACTCCTGACTTGAGAATCTGGGCAGCGTCGTCGTAGCCTTGATGACAGAGTACCGTAGACTTGCACTCCTCGGCTGGCACAACTCGGTTGCTAGGCTTGATGGACGGAATGTGGTCGAATGTAGAGGCGGATGTGGATACCAAGGCTACGGTGGCTCACCCTGGTGGCGGTATCGAAGGCGGAGATGTGTACCGGGACTACGGTGGCTCGTCCTGGCGTTGGATTGCTGGCGGAGATTTGTTACCAGAGCTACGGTTGCTCACTCTGATGGTGGAAGTGAAGACCAATGAAACTTTAAGAGTTTCGCCCAGGTCGGGGAATCCTAGCAACTAACAACTAAGGGATGACGAGCAAGATAAGCTTCTGTTGGCTGATTTGTTCGTGATTTTCTCTGAGGGAGATCCTCTCCCTTTTATACCCAGTCTGTTACAACCTTATGAAGATCTTCCAAACTCAACCACTCGTGTGGACGTGGCTTGGAGCCAACAAACTGACTTCCACTCGTGTGGACGTGGGTCGTAGACTCCTTTGACTTCGGGGTTAATCAATTGTCTTTTAAGACGTGCATCAGCATAGACGGGGTTGTAAGCTCCATTTATCTCGGGGCTATTTAACCGTTCTCCATGACGTGTGTCCTGTGCAAGCGCAGGCTTGTAGACTTCCCTTGATTACAGGGTTACTACTCAGTCATATAGTCTGTATAGACTACAGACGCAGGCCTGGTATGTCTAACTCTGTTATGGGCTTAGTGTCTATTGTGGGCTTTGTCAAAAATAGTAGGCCCAAAATAATCTACCGTGTCAACACATAGTCATTTTCCAGTCTTTTTTGTTGTATTTCAATTCGCATCATGTCTGTAAGTGTTGTAGAAACCTTGTATCTATAATTCAATGTTGCTTAATCAATTCAATTGCTGTTTTCTATTCAATTTACACTTGTTTATATTACGACGACTACACAATCACTGTAAAATTCGACAAGTGTTGCGGGGAACACAATTCCACGCCAACACGTTTCCATCCAATGTCCGTAATTTCCAAGAAAGTCGAGAAGAATGCGTGAGACGCAGAAAAGTCGAAAGAACGAATAAGCAAGGACATAAACAAATAATAAATAAATAAATAAATAAATGATATTAAGCTTGATGGTAAAAAGTTATAAATTATGAGATGAATTCCAAAAGGTGGAAAATTTTCTCGAGAGAGTTGACAAATAAAAACTACCTTGGGAAAAGCTAAGTGGATCCAATGGGTACGACGCCTCAAGGATTGGTCAGTAAAATGTAAGAAACGGCTAACGTCCTGTGGGAGGGACCCCCCATTGTACTAATTTTATATGATTTTTAATACATTTGTACAAACGAAATTAGTATATTTGTAATTACTAAAATATTATTAATTTAAATTAGTTTAATGTACAAACGTATACTAGTACAACATTTGTACAATATACTAATTAGAACAGTAAAAGTTTTGTACCAATTAGTACAACTGTAATTACTAAAACATTACTAATTAAAATTAGTGCAATGTACAATAAACTAGTACATGGTTTGTACATTGTATTAATTTTAATTAGTAATCTTTTAGTAATTACAATTGTATTATCTGGTACAAAACATTTACTGTTCTAATAAGTACAATTTTGGGGTTTTGGAGGAGGGACGTTACCCGCAATGTACTTATTTTTATAAATTTTAATACATTTGTACAAATGAAATTAGTACAATTGTAACTACTGAAATATTACTAATCGAAATTAGTACAATGTACAAACCCATACATGGTTTTACATTGTACTACTTTTTTTTATATCCATGGGTTCGTGGCGGACTTACTGGAAAAGGCGGGCGAATTTAAAACCCCTGCAGTTGAAATGACTCTTCAAAAAGGTAACACGTGTCGCACGAGGGAGGCTAAATGTTTACACAGTAAAGTCATTTTGGGCTTCAATGATGGTAATGCCCATCACTGTGATGGTAATGGCGGTTGAAGGAGCACTCAATCAAAGTTCAAAAGCATCGAAGCCAGACATATCGAAGTACGGACAAAGCGAAGTTCGATCGAGACCTCATCGAAGGAAGTAGCGCTCGAAGAAGAGTCCCAGTTGACGACCTAGCCAATTTTTGATGAGGACTTCATCAAATCTTGGTCGAAGAAAATAGTGTGCAGTTAGTCTAAATAAAACATGTGCAAAATGTGTATAGCAGTTGTGTTAGTTAGCTGTTTTATTAGCGGTTATTGTCCAGATAGGATCAAATGTTAGTATAAATATGTGGTTAATCTCTTGTAATAAGCACAAGACAATCATTCAAAGACTCCGAAGGGCTGCTTGGTCGTCTTCTTGTAACTTTCTCTTTAGAAATGGAAGTAAGTGCTCTTGTTCATGCGATCTTGTTCACGTCTTTTGTATTACTGTTAGTCTAAAAGTCTTGACGACAACATTTCTTTAACTCTGTGTTAGTCCTCGTTATATCGCGACGTGTTTCGGACCATATTTCTTTAACTTTGGTGATCTTGTCAATCCCACTTTGTACGGAAAGGACCATGTCTTCAATCTTCCTCTCACAACTAACTAGAGTATGAAATTGTGCTTCAAGGGCAAGCCCTTTGTTCCATACTTGCAAGTTGACAACATGTCCTTTAGTCCTAAGGACGTGCCAAAAGCCATTGAAAACATTTCGTTTTTGCCTGGTAGCTAGTACGACGTCCCTCCCCTGACTTGGCCCCTCATCCAGGTAAAGCTTTGTGTCAAGAAGGTGGTAGAAGGATTGTTCATGGCTGAACAAAATAGGCCTTGCTTATATTGCGCCTATGGCGGCCCCCTGGGCACATCTCAAACTGTGGCACTCGGGAGTATACAAGATTCATTAGAGAAGATATCGGAGGATCTGTCACACTTTGTCCAGACGTCAGAGCAAAAGGAGATTCTACTTCCGTCTCAAACTTTTCAGGAAATTATATATTTGATAGTGTGCCTTAATTCAAGTATTCATCTCCATACCCACGTGTACTTACCTGAGATTTTCATTTCCCAGAAGTTTTCCTCTTTCATGAGGTTTTTTTAAGTCCATTGTACTCATAATGAGTTCTTCAAGTCCCCTAAAAGGCACCATATGTGCTTGACCAGGGTAAAACTTTATTCCATTCTAGTGGGCGCTAAAGGCCCAGTCCTCCTTCTTGCTTTGGTTTACATATGTCTTTCTACTGAACTTTTGATTTCTGGCAATTGTTGTCTATGCTCGACTGGAGAAAATTTGTCATAAGTCTGTCAACCTCTGCACAAACCTCAACGGGTAAAGAAATGGTTTCAGCCTAGTATGTTCACATAGAAAAACAATATTGAGTTCACGAGTTGCACACACCCAGAATAAGCTAACTTCTTATTTGTCCAGGACCGAAATCGACTTGTAATGGTGGTGATAAGTGGGTGGTGGTATACTGACAATAGTCGTTTTTGCATCGGTGGTATACCCAAATACCTTATAGGAAATGTCCCTTCTTTCAAACCCATTTCCTCCTGAATGCGTAGCTTGATTTCCCCATCAACTGGAGTTGTTGTTTATTGAATTGGGATGGATACCATAAAAGCTGGAGAACAGTTTTAGCGATGCTAATACGCATCTAATTGAGCTTCTTGACGCACCAGAGAAGAGTACTATGTCGTCTACAAAGGCGAGATGAGTGATCCTGACAAGACTGCACCTTAGGTGTGGAGAATACTTCCATGGCCATGACGAATAAGTATGGTGATATGGGGTTGCCTTGTCTGAGGCCTCGATGAATAGGAAAACAACCATAAAGCTCACCATTTATGCTAACAAGAGAAAGTGGTCGTGGTTATACATTCCATAATCCATCCCCACATTTGCTATAGGATGCCAAAAGCTTTGGTGACCATGCGGATGAAGTTCCAATCAATAGAATCAATGGCCTTAGAGGTGTCCAATTTGAGGGGACAACCTTGCGAACCCCCTTTTTGTGTGGTAACTCATAAGTATTTCTTGGGCTAAAAGAATGTTGTCCACTATTTTCCTTCCCAGGACGAAGGCTGCCTACTCCCTGCCAATGATTGTCGGTAGCACGAGCTTTAGATGGTCCGTTATCACATTGGAGATGCATTTACATATGGTGTTGCAATAGTATCAAGAACGAAAAAATGAGGATATAGTCGAATGGTATGGTCGGAAATCCGCTACGGAGGTTTAACATTCCTTCTTTGGAACTTGGGTGATCACCATGAAATTTATCTCCGGTAGGAGTCAAACCCGTTTGGAGAAGTCTAGTATAGCAGTTGTGACTTCACGGCCAACTGTTTCCCAAGCCAAGGTATAGAATTCCTTTGTATATCCGTAAGGGCCTAGTGCTTTATGTTTTGCTAGTCTATACATTGCCGATTTTATTTTTGTGACCATACGTGTGGCAATTAGGTTGGTGGCTTGAGTACTAGATATCATTTTTATGATCCTAGTTTGTAGTTGCCTGTTGTCTATAAAAGTGGGATGGTAGCTGTATAAAACCTCTGGAAGTACTTTATGGTTTCCTTGGTAATGCTTTCCTTATCAGCAGCTATGGATCAATCTTCCCCCGTGAGACAAGTTATTGCATTGTGATTGTGCCTCCTCGTAACGTTGCTAAAGAAAAATGAGGTACTCCATTCTCCAAGTTTGAGCCAATTGACCCTTAATTTGCTGTCTGGCCATGTGTTCGCGCAGGAAACGGATCACGTCGAAAATATTTGGCAATAAGACTCACAGGGATTGTAGACGTGGTCGCCGGTAAGTAATTGAAGAAATATGATAGAATGCAAACGCTTTTACACAAAGAAAAGAAAGCTTACAGCCATAGAAATAAAAATAAGAATGGTGATGAGGGCGTAGACTGGCTACTGTGCTCCGTAGACTTGGAGCGGGGACGTAGACTTGAACGGTGAAAGAGGTCGTAGACTTGACGCTGGGCACTCCGGTCTCGAGAATCTAGTCAGCGTTGTCGTGGACCTGGTGGCAGAGCGCTGTAGACTTGCACTCCTCGGGTGGCAGGACTTAGCTGCTGGGCTTGGCGGACGGGCTGTGGTCGAATGTAGAGGCGGACGTGGATACCAAGGCTACGGTGGCTCACCCTGGTGGCGGTGTAGAAGGGACTTCCGTCGCTTGAGCATTTATGCTTGCATCACAAGAAAACCCTCAGTCTCCTGCGTTTAAATAAACCTTTTGTCCTCTTGCCGAAGAAAAATCCCTTCGTCTTCTTCTCTTTAGGTTTTCTGGAAAACCCTCGTCGCGTCTTCCGAAACCCTAGTTTCTTGACAATGTCTAACCTTTCTTCCTTCCAATGGCATGCCAACCGCGCCGGTTCCTATGGTGTGGTCCCATCGGGCAACAACGGGCTGACGTTGGGTCCTGTTCTTGACCCTTCTCTTTTCTCCGAAACAGTTCCCCATGAGTACCTTATTACAGAGTCTCCCATCCCTATCTGTCGTGAGGATTTCACAGACCCCTTAAACTGGGAGAGGAAAAGTGGCTTCCTTTGCTTTCCGTCTGTAGAGAAACCAGCAGTGTACAAGTGGTTTGATACTTGGCTCGCGAAACTGGAGCATAGGCTGAAGATCTACGGCCCGTGGTCGTTTTTTCAACTGTCACTGGCCGGGAAGCGCTGCGACCCTCAGGTATGTACGAGTCTTCTCCCCTTCTGGAACGACTCGGTTAACTGCTTCTACTTTCCCGAGGGTCCCATGACCGTGACCCTGGAAGACATTTACTTCTTGACGGGAAGTTATGTGGCTGGTATTCCCGTTCGTCTTCATCTCTCTGATGAAGACTATCAGCCTCCCGAGATGCTTCAAATTCTGAGCACAGTCAAGAAGCACTTGGACATGTCTTCCAACAACTGGAGAAGAGTCGAGGAGGTAGAGTTTTTTAGCGTCTGGTTGAGTAAGTATGTTTTCTGCTTTGCTAGCAAGCGCGTGCCGAAGTTGGTCTACGGGGTGGCCAATTTCTTGAGTTCAGCGCCGTCGAAGCATATCGCCTGGGGCCCATTCCTATTGGGGTTGGTTTACCAAGGTTTGCACAAGGCAACCACATGTAGCAGTCCCTTTCCGAAGTATCCAGTTGGTGGCCCTTTGTGGCTTGTCCATTTATGGTCTTGCGTGTGGGTGCCTAGGCTTACAGCGTATCGGATGCCTTCTGGCGTGACTCCAATTGCATGCTACGGGAAACACATACTGGAAGCATGTTGTCACGCCAAGGACCAGTGGTTGCACGCTTCAGTGACGGGACACATGCGCAACATCATAGACAACGGTCGTGGCGAGAAACTCGCCACAAAATTGTAAAGCGTCGCTAGAAACTCGCCCCAAGTCTATACTGGGACTCGGTATTGACCTGCAGAGATCTGGTCTGCATGATGGAATGAGGCTTTACTTTCGAGGTATACAATCCCCAGCTCTGTGCTCGACAGTTGGGCTTCGTGCAGAGCTCTTCGGTGCCTTTCTCTGACACGTCCAACCTTAATCTCCACTCAAGGGTTACCATATCTTATCCCAAGGAGATCTTTGAGTGCGCTTTGGCCAAGAAGGCAGAGCTTCTGCACATGGAGTTTCCCTTTGAGTCTACCCCGGTGTTTTCTACAGAGATTTTCCCTGTTCAGTGGGCAATCACTTTTGACATCTTGCTAAAGCAAATGCCTTTCTTCCAGACCTCAGAAGAACCTGACCTCTACCTTACTCCTGATATGATGATGAAAGCGGGGCGAAGGCCATCTCTTGGTAAACACTTACACTCTTCCTTGATTCGAACTTAGAGTTCTTTGCTAACAGTGAGTTACAGTTCTGGATGTAGATTCTGGGGATTCTTCACAGGAGAACAACTCCCCTCCCCCTATCAGGTGTCGAACACGTCAGAGTCGACTGACTCTTGCCTCTAAGGGCAAACGGGTTGAGGAGGGAGCAGCCAGTAAGCGCAAGGCTCCTGTTTCTGAGTCTTCTGACTCTGAGGAAGTGCCAATTTCGGCTTCCTTCAAACACCGCCGACCTGCTGTCCAAGACCCGATTCCCATTTCTGCTAGGGCTCCAGAACCTTCTCCTACGAGGTAGGCTGCGCTCTTATCACTGAATACTAAGTTTCTGCCCGCGCTAATTGTGTAGAGCCATTTTCAGCAGATCAACCAAGGCCCCACGTCCGTCCCCTGTGAGTACTCAAGCGATTGAGTCTTCCCGAAGAACGGTATGACCTTGTGTCTATACTTCTTTCTGTATTTTATAGCCTAATTATCCTTCTGTCGCTCAGAGTCCAACCTTATCCGAAGAATTCGACCCGAGGAAGAGGCTTTTGAGGAAGCTGGTCTACCTCCTCTTTCTGAGGTAATAGAAGCAGGCTTTTTGCAGACTTTGTTTATTTAATCTTTGTGCTGACTGGTCTACCTTTAATTGTAGCCAATTCCTGCTTCTGCCCCCGTAGTCCCATCTGCCCCAGCTACTGAGGAGCTGGAAACCCCTGCTGTTACGTCAAAAGCAGTTGACTCATAGGCAGCAAGCGTAGCCCAGCGTTCGGCTGCTACAAGCCTGTTGCTGATCAGCCATCCTCTAAGTCAGCTGCCATGAGGGATGCCTAGAGAAGGTGCTCCAGACAACCTGAGTGACTAAGATCGCCTGATGCAACATGCAGATCGCGTCGGGGAGATCCTTCGCTTTGAGGCTCTTTCTGAAGACCAGTTTAAGGTTCTTCAAGATTGCGTTAAGGAAATCGAGGATTCCCCAGTCGCCACCATTGAGATGCAAGCGGCGTGTGAGGAATTCAGGGGGCGTTTCTGGTCTGATTGGTCTAAATACATGCAAGATATTGCAACAGTTGACAACGCCCAGTCCAGGATTGCCGATGCTTTGAAGAAGCGCGCACAGGAAGATACTGATCTGCAACTTCTCAAGGGGAAGAAGGAGGATTTGGCTTGCGAGCTATCACAGGTCCAGGCTAAGATTGCAGACCTTATGGCCAAGGAGAAGGATCTCAAGGATCGGGCTTCTACGGTAGACTCTCTGCTTACAAAAAGATCTGCTCATGCCTCTGAAGAGCAGGACCGGGACGAACTGAAGTCTTGGTTCCGTCAGAGGAATGTAGTCACCGTCAAGAAGACACAAGCCAAGGTCTTGACTCTTTTGTTCATAGACGCAGCGTGCGGGGTGCCCGGACCAAGCACGATGAGGGTGGTTTAATTAGTTTTTTCTTTAGGGATATCAAGGAACGATACCTTCGAACGTTTCTTTTTTAGCTGTAGACTCATTTAGGTTTAACATCCTTTTGTAGAAACTTTTCAGTCTACAGCTATAAAGTTTTCATTTGATCAATTCTTTGCTATTTGTTCCCATATGAATGGGAAGCGTTTGCTCAGAATCTTACTGTGCGATTCCCATATAGTCTTCTTATAATCATTTAAATACTTGCCTTTGATCTTTAAAGGTTGCTTGACTCCATCGAGTGTCGACAACCTATAGCAATTTGCTGAGAAAGTCTCGCTGACTTGGTATGGTCCTTCCCACCTAGGAGACCACTTTTCAAGGATCTGGTCTTTGATCCTTAGTGGTAAGATCATCTTTCAGACTAAGTCGCCAACTTGAAAGTGTTTGTGAACAACTTTCTTATTGTAATGACGGGCCATCCTTTGCTTGTGCACCTCTATCTTCTCTACAACCTCGAGCCTTTTCCTCTCTAATTCTTCCAAGGCTATATACATGGCTTCGTCTTGTAGGCAAGGCTGGCTGACGCGGAGTGATTTGTATCTCATTTCGATAGGTAATACCGCGTCGTGGCCGTAGACTAATGCGAACGGAGTTTCTCCGGTGCTTTCGCTCTTAGTGACTCTCAGAGCCGAGAGCGTATCGTCTAATACTTCATGCCACTTCTTCGGATTAAGCCCGACCATCCTCTGGATGTTGTTCTTGATTAGTTTATTGAAGTTTTAGCCTGTCCATTCGCCTGTGGGTAATACGGAGTGGAATTCAAGACTGGAAAAAAAAATTCCTCGGCAAATTCACTTACTCTTAAATTATTAAAAGTCGTTCCATTGTCTACGACAATGTTCTGGGGAATGCCGAAACAATAGATGATGTTAGTCCGCAAGAAATTGATGACCTCATTATGATCGACTTTCTTGTAGACTTGCGCTTCTACCCATTTGGTGAAGTAATATGTTGCCACCAAAATATATGCATCACCTCGACTAGAGTGAGGGTGAATTTCTCCTATTACATCCAATGCCCAGGTCCTAAAAGGCCAGGGTTTGATTACAGGAGTGAGTTCAGTTGCTGGGGCGCGAGTTATAGGGCCATGTCGTTGGCATTCCTGACATCCTTTGGCCATTTTAATGCAATTTTTCATCATTGATGGCCAATAAAAACCATGCTTACGAATAATCCAATACCTTTTTATCCCTGCTTGGTGTGATCCGCAGAGCCCTTCATGGGTTTCCAACATTATTGGAGTAGCCTCATCCAAGTCTACACATATTAGGAGGACTCCGCTTGTGTCTTTTTTATAGAGTACACCGTCCAAAAGGACATATGACAGAGCCTGAACCTTAACTCGCTGCTTAGCTTTTTTGACCGGGATTCGCCAAAAAATCAGCTATCGGTTTCCTCCAGTCTCTCTCTTGCTTCATAATGTCTACCGCCATGATCTTGGCTTCGGGCTGTAGATGCGAGCCTATTTCGAGTATATCTCCCTGTTCCAGCCTGGTTTTATACCCTGACGCTAACTGAGCCAGGCTATTAGCCACCACATTCTCCTCACGCCTTACGAATTGGAACGTGACAAGTTCAAAACCTGTAATAAGTCGCTAGGCCATCTCGAGATAGGGCAATAACCTATCTTGACAGGGGCATTCTTTGTTAACCTGGTTAATAACCAGCTGCGAATCTCCCTTAATACGGGCGTGTTTCGCCTTTAGCGCTAAGAGTTCCTTTAACACCGTTATTAACGCTTCGTATTCCGTTGCATTGTTGGTAGGTATTACTTGGAGGCGAAAAGCTAGCCTGATGTCTTTACCCATAGGGGAAATTGTATGAATTCCTATCCCGGCTCCATTCTTAGTCGACGAGCCGTCAAACCAAGCCTGGCAAACCTCTTTGGTTGCTTCTTCTTGTTCTATAGACAAGGCTGGGTCATGGTCGACTAGAAAATCAGCCAGTGCTTGTCCTTTAATCGACTGCTGAGACTTGTATCTCAGGTTTTACGGGGACAAGATTAGGTTCCATTTGCTAATTCGTCCGCTTAATAATGGACTCTTAAAGAAGTACTTAATAATAGGTGACTTAGACACCACGTAAACTTCACCGCTCCCGATGTAGTGTCTCAGCTTCATGACGGCGTAGAATACCGATAGACACAACTTTTCTTTCGGGGCATATCTGACCTCGACTGGGGTCAGCTGTCTTGATAAATAGTAAACGGCCCTTTCGCGTCCGTTTTCGTCCACTTGAGCTAGCATAGCTCCTATGGTTGTTTCGGTGGACGCTACATAGAGAATGAAAGGTTTCCCTGGTTGAGGAGGTATTAATACAGGTGGATGCGTTAAATACTTTTTTAAAGCATTGAACGCATCTTCGTGTTTCTCAGTCCACCTGAAGCCATTTTGTCCCCTCAATAGGTTGCCGAATGCTTCGGTTTTTCCTGCGATATTTCCAATGAACCTACGCAGGTAATTCACTCTTCCAAGGAAAGCCTGTAGTTCCTTTTTGTTTCTCGGTGCCACCAAATTCTGGATGGCTTTCACCTTGTTCTGATCAACCTCAATACCGCATTGATGCACCAAGAAACCTAAAAATTGCCAAGCTTTGACGCCAAAAGCGCATTTAAACGGATTTAGTTTAAGTTGATGCTTTCTCATCTTCATAAAGGCATTTCTAAGATGATCTACATGAAGTTCTCCTTTTGTCGACTTAACCACTATATCATCAATGTAGACTTCTACTGTCTTGCCAAGAGAAGCATCAAATATAGTGTTCATTGCTCGTTGATAAGTAGCGCCAGCATTCCTTAACCCGAATGGCATTACTACCCACTCGAATATTCCTAAGGGGCATCTGAATGCTGTTTTGTGTATGTCTTCTTCCGCGATGAAGATTTGGTTGTAACCAGAAAGTCCATCCATAAACGACATAATCTGATGCCCTGCTGTCATGTCTACAAGAACGTCTGCGATAGGCATAGGGTATTCATCCTTCGGAGTGGCACGATTCAGATCCGTAAAGTTTATACATACTCTGATTTTACCGTTCTTTTTAAGGACGGGCACGATGCTAGAGATCCATTCTGTATAGCGCAAAGTCCTTATATAACCTGCTCGAAAGAGTTTTTGACCTCTTCGAAGACCAACTGTGTGACTTCGTTAGTCATGCACCTTGGTGCTTGTTGCACTGGTTTAAAACCCTTTTTGATAGGAAGGGCGAGTTCTACTAGTCTACGGTCCAACCCTGGCATCTCAGTGTAATTCCAGGTGAAACAATCTTTGAATTCCTCAAGTCTCCCTTAATCGCATTAAAAAGTTCTTTATTCACAGAAGAACTAATGAAAGGAACTCTGGGAGAGGACTCACTTCCTAAGTTAATGTTGACCAATGGGTCGCATGGAGTCATCAAAGACTCGCGTTCCTCTGATCCACCTAAGTCGGTAGACACGGGCTTATTACAAGCACTAGGCGCTCTAAGCGCTTCTGAGTTTATTGAAAACCAAGAGATTGGTTGTCTACTGCAGCGATTTATCTGGTAGACTTGAAGCCGTCGAAGGACGTCGGCGACTGCTTCGGTCATTGCTTCATTCTGGTCCATAGGTACCTTCCTTCAGGAGTGTATCGGGCTCCAAGTCCGCGGTGCCATTATGTCGGTCTTTCTCTACTTTTCCTTCTTTTGCTTCACCAGTCGCTACAGGGTTTTCCCCCCGAGTTGACTTCTTGGAGAACCTCTTCTATATCCTAGGCAAACAACTCGTCTCCCCATCTAGTTAGAACGATCGGCCCTGTTTCCGATTTGGAGTGCAATGTCCCGTAGTCTACGATATAGTCGAACTTTCCAGATGGTTAACCAAGGGGTCCAATAGTAGGGTCGCCAAACTTATAGCGCTGCTCCAGTGTAAGGTCCTTGGCAGTCTTGCTTGTCTCTGCATGCAAGATACCTTTGTTACAATAGGAATATTCATCGGCCTTGATAATTTCAATTTCAGAGTCAACCCAAAGCATCAACTCTCTATGCAACGTGGAAGGAATAGCTACAGCTTTATGGAGCCAGTCACGTCCCAACAGCGCATTGAAAGTAGGAATTATGTCTATCACAAAGAAGGCAGTTTCTCTTTCCTAGCGACCCACCTCGAGGTGCACAGAGAAAACTCCTAGGCACTCGGATTTCCTACCATTAAGACCACTTACTGCAACGTTGGTTTTAACCAAGTCGTGAGGCTTGTACCCAAGCATTTTAAACCTGGACAAAGGGAGCACATTTATAGTAGCTCCGTTGTCTACAAGGACTCGACTCACCACTGTACCATCAAAGGTAGCAGTTATGTATAATGAATACATGTGTTGTTTCATGCTATCTGACGGCTTTTTTGACCAATTTAATGGAAAGCCCGCTGGGTAAACTAGAGAACAAGGAAGAGGCATTTTACCTCTTAGGGTCCCCATGTCTAGCTTACAAACGAAGTCTACAGGCAGGGTAAAAGCATTGCAGCTCACGGCTGGTCTCATCTCCCCATCGACATCACTTGGGATCTCGCTCCGGAGTGGGGTATAGTCAAAGCTCGAGCCAGGCTCTTCTGAATGGTCTGTAGACTCAAAGTGTTCTGCCTCGGCGTTAACTCCTTTTGTAAGTGCTCTAGCCGACGGAACAGCTCCTAAGAGGGTAGGCCTGGGCCTCTTGGCAACGTGACTTAGACGTCTGTCCCTTCTCTTCCTTGCCCGTGGTGGCAAAGTGGTCTTGCCCCCTGCCTTCTGCCAATATTTTGAAGGGTTAACTGCTTTAATCACCCTTGATCTCTTAGAACCAAGGAGAATTTGACGTACCTCAACAAAGTCGCCAACAAGTGGGTCGTAATCCCACTATCGTTCGCGTGGGTACCTGCTGCGTTTCCGAACAAGTGTTGTTAGTTTCACAAGTACCTATAACTGTAGAGTGCGCCGGTTTGACCACGATATCCCCATTTGAGGACAAGTCTACAAGCTTGAGGAAATAGCTAACGCAACAGGAAGTGCAGAGCTGAGTGATCAGGATCCTGTTTTGAGCTATGAGTTTGCATTTCTGACAGAGCATCTTCTCGTCCAAGAACTGAGCTATTGGTGGGCCTGTCCGGAGCGCCTGGATGTCTACTTTAGGCATCCCACGTCTCGGCTTGTTCGCCTTCTCCTGCGGTCTTTCGGACCGTTGGGCTTTGTTGGGGTTGTCTACTTCTGCGCTCCCGGGACGAGATTCGTCAGAATGGCCAAGTCTCTTTTGCCCCGACTTGGCGCCTTGTTGGGAAGAAGAATCGTTAAACTCTAGGTGTCGCCTGGGACGTTCAGGCGCACGGGGCTGTTGCTCAGGTGCTCGTCCACGACCATCAGGGCCACCTCTTCCTCCCCGGGTTGCTGGCCTGCGCTCTACCCTTAAGGGGCTTTTAAATCTCCTTTGTGAATTGTTGGAGGCGCTTCGCGAGCTTGGGGGCACTACTCCCATTGCTACCTCCTTAAGTGGGGTCAAATCATACCAGGTATCTCCCTGATTGTTCTGCAGGTACTTCCTGAACGTGTTGCATCTATCAGTGGTGAGCGTGTCATCCATATGCCAGCAACAAAGGCTGGGCGCAACCTCCTTGACTGGACAGGTGACTACACCCTTATCAGCCAGTCGACGAAAGAGGGCATTCGCCACTAAAGTTTCCCCGGGGATCTTTATGTCCTGCAGGGAAAGGTCCATATTAGTTTCGATGAAATTGATGTCTACATCAGCAACATCGAACATATGAATGGCTATTTCATCGTCAAAAGGCCTGTCGTCGACCATGGTGACTTCGTCTACTTCAGGGAAACCTAATTCCTTGGACTCTATAAGGTCCTGGATTATATTTCTGAATGACAGACAATCTCTGGTCGTGTGTATAAACGACCCATGCCATTTGCAGTAGTTTCTAGTCTTTTCCCTTTCTGTCTAGGGGGCTCTATGGCCTGGTTTAAGTTTGATGCGCTTCCGTTGGATGAGCCAATCAAAGATTGCATCTACCTTATCTACGTCAAAAGAATACTTTCTTTCTTCGCCAGACTTTTGGGATGCTTTTGCTTTTGAGTTTTTCCTCGCCAGAGGCTCACAAACCGTCGCCTCGCCTTTCACGAATTCGGCCATGTCTACCTCAAGGGTTTCCAACTGATAAGCGTGCTTAGACTGCGCTTCTTCCATCAGTAACTGATGATACTCAGTCGCCCTTCTGGACAAGTCATACAGGTCATTAAACCTTTCTCCCTGCAACTTTTTCTTGAAGGGCATAGACAACGCGTTTAACGCGATCATCAACTGATCTCTTTCAGGAATTGCAGGTCTACAGCGCAGTAGCGCCTTGCGCAGGCGCATGAGGAACTGTCCTGGGTGTCCCTCGGCGGTTTGCTTAAGCCGCATCTCCTCGAAGATCGACATGGGCGTATCTAAGCGCGCGAATGCCTTCATAAAAGAAGATTGCATCTTTGCCCATGATGTTGCTGACCCAGGAGGTAGACTTGCATACCATATGAAGGCATCTCCTGTAAGAGAGTTCGGGAATATAGCTTTAGCTTCCAAAAATCATTGGCTGCAGCGTCCCCTGCCTGATGAGTGAACCGGGCTATATGCTTCACGGGCGTCATCTCATCTTCCCCCGAAAACCGGGTAAAGTCGGGTACTCTGTACCCCCCGGGCAGGGGATATTTCCTATCGATGTAGGCAGGGTACGGACTCCTGTATAGACCAGGGTAGTCTTGCCTGACTGCCCCAGGTACCATCTGCTCTAAAACCTGAGCGATCGTCTCCCTCAGATTTGGTGGTGGTGGTGGAAGGGGGTCGAACTGTTCTCGAACATATTCCTGTCCCGATTTTTCTAGGGGATACGGCACCCTTGGTGTAGCTCGAAGTGGCTGTGGGTTTGCCGAGACGTTAGTGTAGAAGGTCTTTGCTTGTGGTAAATTTCCCATAATGGGAGGTTCCCCTAGAGGAATTTCCTCTACCGGAGCTTTACCATGTCGACGGGGGGTACGGCACTTGTATACCTGTTTGTCTCGTCCTGAGCCTCTATATCGTTGTCTACAGGATTCACCGCATACACCGCATTTGCTCTCCAGGTGGGAGACCGAGAGGTAGTCGGTCTCGATGGATACATTCAGTCCTTATCACCGACTTCCGTAGCGCGCGGGTTAGCCCCACCCCAAGGCTCATCCCCCTGGAATGACATGTTGCGCCTCTCTACGCGCCAGGCATTTCCAGGAAAGAATTTTCCCTGTCTACTGGGGTGCTTGGCTTTGCGACGCTTGGCCTATTCAAGGCACTGAGCTGCTCCAAAATCTGAGCCATATTGTCTTGTAATCCAGTGATATGTATGTCCATTAGGCTCCTTATATCATTGAATTCTTTATGGAATTCAAGTCTGGATATAAACTCAGAAGGAGTATGAACCTCGGAATCGGGCTGGTTCGCGGTCTTTCGGCTTCCTAGAGCCGGATTCTCGGCATTTAAGTCTGATGGTGGACGTGTATCATCTCCATATAATGGAGGGGGAGAAGGATCGCGATTAACTCCGCTCCTGGAACTTTTTGCCATTCGAAAGCTTTAAGTTTCACGTCTCCCACTATGGTCGCCAAAAACGTGTTCGCGCAGGAAATGGATCACGTCGGAAATATTTGGCAATAAGACTCACAGGGATTGTAGATGTGGTCGCCAGTAAGTAATTGAAGAAATATGATTGAATGCAATCGTTTTTACACAAAGTAAAGAAAGCTTACAGCCATAAAAATAAAAATAAGGACGGTGGTGGGGGCGTAGACTGGCTACTGTGCTCCGTAGACTTGGAGCGGGGACGTAGAATTGAACGGTGAAAGAAGTCGTGGACTTGACGCTGGGCACTTCGAACTCGAGAATCTGGTCAACGTAGTCGTGGACCTAGTGGCAGAGCGCTGTAGACTTGCACTCCTCGGGTGGCAGGACTTAGCTGCTGGGCTTGGTGGACGAGCCATGGTCGAATGTAAAGGCGGACGTGGATACCAAGGCTATGGTGGCTCACCCTGGTGGCGGTGTCGAAGGCGGAGAAGTGTACCGGGAGTACGATTGCTCGTCCTGGCATTGGAGTCGAAGGCGGAGAAGTGTACCGGGACTACGGTTGCTCGTCCTGGCATTGGAGTCGAAGGCAGAGAGTTGTTACCAGAGCTACGGTTGCTCACTCTGATGGTGGAGGTGAGACCAATGAAACCTTAGGGGTTTCGCCCAGGTCGGGGAATCCTAACAACTAAACTAAGGGGTGACGAGCAAGATAAGCTTCCGTTTGGCTGATTTGATCGTGATTTTCTCTGAGGGAGATCTTCCCCTTTTATACTTGGTCTGTTACGACCTTCTGAAGATCTTCCAGACTCAACTACCCCCTAAGAATCTCGGAGCTAACTGACTTCCACTCGTGTAAACGTGGGTCGTAGACTCCATTGACTTTGGGTTTAATTGATTGTCTTCTAAGACGTGTGCTAGCATATGCGTGGGTTATAAGTCCCATTTATCTCGGGGTTATAAAACTGTTCCCTTTGACATGTGTCATTTGCAGGCATAGGCTTGTAGACTTCCCTAATTACAAGTTTATCACTCTGCCCCTACAGACTTCCCTCGCCACATAGTCTGTGTAGACTTTAGACGCAGGCCTGGTGCGTATGGGCTTCGTGTTTATTATGGGCTCAGTCAGAAATAGGCCCAAGATATTCTATTGTGTTAACACATGAGCTTCGTGCCTATTATAGGCTTTTGTCAGAGTTAGGCCCGAGATTTCCTATCGTGTCAACACCATGCTATCTTCCATTCTCGCCGGCAGGTTAATACTAAATTGCCACTCTTTTCTCTTCCTCTATCAGTTGGGATTTCGATTATCGGTAAAAAATTTTCGTTTGAAACTCCTCAAGGTTTGTCATCGCGGTTTGCAGTTGTTCTGCTAGACCCCAAAGCTTCGCCTTATTCATTGAATTTATTAACCCAATTTCTATCTTCACTCTATCATTACAGTATTGACTTTTATCATAAAATACAAACACTTTTCTGTTCTGCAACGATGTTTTATTCTGAACGAATTTTGTTATATTAACTACAGGTTAGTTCATTGTAAAACAAAGAAAGTTTGCTAAAGGATAAAAATATCAATTTTGATTAGAAAATACGAACTTTTCCTATCGAAACGAATTCTTTGTTGAACTAATTTTGTTGACTTCTTGTATTATTACATAATATTTCGTTTTGTAACAAAATTGTAAAATATTAATAAAAAGAAAAAGAACTTCGGTGCGCTGCGTGAAGTAATAATTTGTAAGTAGACACTTCAAATGACAATTTGTGTGGAAAGTTGCGGGTCATTTGGATGCAAAACTCGTTTAGTGTTCATTTCTTCCACCATGAATATAATCCAACATGCCGATCAATGTTTTCAATTAGGTTAAACGCGAGAAGAGGCTAAATTTTCCCTCGCCGAAGCTTTCGTTCGATTCGAAACTCTCTCGTATGGTAAGAAACTCTCTCGTACTCGATACGAAACAGAAGGAAACTCTCTTGTACTATGTACGAAATTATTTTGTACAATACGAAATTCTTTCGTACCTTTTCGTACATATTACGTACGGTACGAAATTATTTTGTACCGAAGTACTAAACTCTTTCTTAGAGTACGAAAGATGATAAAAACGGTACAAAATCATTTTGTACAGTACGAAATAGGTACGAAACATATGAAACTCAATGAAAATTTCGTACTAAACAAAAGCTTTCATGAGAGGAAGTTCCTTAAAAAGTGTGGAAGGACGAAAGTGCGCGGGCAAAGGGAAGACATCTAAGAACACCATTACGTACATTCATCGCCCAAACATATTTTGTTTGGGATTATCACTACGTAAGTAATAGAACTACACCATATAATATAAGCAGGTTAAGATGGTCCATAATAATAATAATAATAATAATAATAATATTTTCTTGACCTTTGACCGATGGCCAAATCAGAACCCCCATGCAGACGTGGCGACGAGGGGTCGGTCGTGCCAGCAGAGCACGAGCTCACCCTGTTGTTTGGCAACGTGGAAGCCGCGTACCTGGACCTTCCCCAGCAGCATTTCCGCTTGAAAGTCTGCGAAATGGCTCATCCGGACTCCTCTCAGCCCTGCCCGGGGAAACACCTCTCTCCACGGCGGCACCGCCCTCCTCGCTGCCCCCTCCACCGCCGCCTCTATCCTTGGCTGCATCAGGCACCCCTCGATCTTCCTTCCCCAGGCACTCCCGTTCTCCCCTCCCCCTGCTGTTCCGCTCCCACACCCGATCGCGGCATCTATGGACTCGAACAGGGTGGCGTAGTACTCCAGACAGTTGACCAAGTTTGTCCGAAACGAGGCCGGCCCTCCATCATGGGTCCCAACCCACGGCTCGCTATCCACAAAGACCACCACAGCGGGAGAGGTCCGCTTGACATCATTCATGAACTTCAGGACGTTACTCATAGAACCGAGGCGAATAAATATGGTCGGCGAGAGGTGGAAGGCAAGCACTTCCCCATCAACAAACTTGATGGCCTTGAAGGAGATCATCTCAAAGGCGCGAACCAGAATGAAATCGATTGAGACCCGGACCTTCACCTCATTCGCGTACTGGGTCAGGTTTTCCTTGATCAATCTGGATTCGACGGCGAATTCCTCCTTGACAACAGCCGTGATACGAACTAACGGCACAGGGGACTTGCAGGACTCTGACCGCTCTGCGATTTCCTTCAGCAACGATGCATACTGACCACCGAAGCCGATGTCGAAGTCCACCACATGAAAGGTTGCGGCTGAGCCTGAAGGGGAGGCGATGGCTTCGAGCAGGGCCTGGTTGGCGGTGAAGTGGGTGAACATGGCAACAGGGGAAACGCCGGAGAAGGCCTTGTAGGCACGAATATTCTGGATGATGTCCGGCCACGAGGAGAACCGGGAGGGTTTTGGGCGGTTTGCAGCAGGAGAGAAGAGGAGGGTGTTGAGGGCCTCCTTGAAGTAGAAGGCTGCGCGGTGAATTGGTTTGCCGGACGCCGGAGTCCTGAGACGTTGATTGAGCCGTGCCAATATCGCCTGCGCGAACTGGAAGTTTTTTGAGTCGACGCAGTCGGAAACCTGAATCAGGTCCTCCAGGGTCTGAAACCCTCCGGTGCCAAACCCACCATCGCACTCCCCGTAACCCCCAGCGCCGGCCCCGGCAAAATGATGAGATGGCAGCAGGGGGAGACCCTGATCGAAGTAAACCTCAAAATCGGGGGGAATGGGGAGGTGACCCTGGTCGAATGGGATCTGGGGTGGGTGGGCAGGGTCGAGATATTGGTGATGACGAGGGGAAGAGGAACCCGAACCGCTGGCGGCAGGGGAGGACTTGATAGGTGGGGGATTGGAGGGGTTGTCGCCGAGGCCGAGGTCCTTCATGATGGAATCCCAGTCGA
The DNA here is from genome assembly GCA_023653495.1 of Melastoma candidum. NCBI lineage: Eukaryota > Viridiplantae > Streptophyta > Magnoliopsida > Myrtales > Melastomataceae > Melastoma > Melastoma candidum. The sequence goes on along the minus strand of CM042888.1, from coordinate 8,080,849 downwards.
GGGTATGGAGGACGTGGTCGTCCCAGTGGGGGACGGTGGCGGTGGAGGCATCGTCTGGAGCAGGCGGGTGGGGAGGAGGGTCGGGGGCAGTCGTGTTGTCGAGAGGCTGAGGATGATGATGGTGGTGGGTGGGATGATTAGTAGGAGGAATAGGTGATGATGTCGTTGGAGGGACTCTCATGGCTTTTTGCCTCTCCAGGAGTTTTGTGTTTGTTTTGTTGTTTTAAGGTCTTTGGACGTCTTCTTCCTTCTTTCTTTGGGTCTTTCCATGTCTTCTCCTTGGCCTTTATTGGGAAGAATGGGGTTTCTATTTCTTTTTTAATATTTTATGAATGGACGGGATGGATGTGTTGATCGTTGTGATGATGGTGAAGACGATGACAACTAACGAACAAGTGTCAGGAACTTCGTACTATGTTTAAAAAAAATTGACGAATTATAATACGAATTCTTCAATATTTCATAATATTGTTCCGGTTTTGACGACAAATGTTTTTAAAAGTTAAGAGGACTTTTAAATCAAAATCATTATTTAGGACAATATAATTTAAGAAAAATTAAAAAACTTTTCTATTCTTTTAATTACACTTTGAGAAACAACTTTTTTTTTTTTAATTAAACAACAATATTTCATTAATTTTCAAATAACCTATTTTATTTTTAAAATAATTAATTTTATTTCGAAAATTTTTTTAAACTAAACAGTAAAAAACAGTGTCAGCGTGTTGTATGTGTCCCTGTACGCTTGCCTCACAGTCTGAAGACGTCCCCACTCCCACTTTCATTGTCCTCTACTTTCGGCCAGCGAATAATATACGAATACGAATGCATTGGATGCCGTACGGACCACCCAATTCGCCGAGCCCATATGATGTAATCTTTAATAAGTTTAAGAAATCATAAAATATTGTAAACATAAATTTCGCTGAAAGCTAAATAATCTATAAAACTTATCTAATACATATGTTTTATAATAACTTGACAAAAAAATAATTTTATATTCAGGAGTTTATCTACTTTATAAGTATAAATTAAATCCTTTATTTTTTTATTTTTCATTGAACAAGAAAAATATCCTAATACAATCATAACATTCTTTTACTAAAAATATTAATTTATGATCTCAACTTTGAGTAAACTTAATTGATTATATAATTCTATTATCAACTTTTATTTTTATATTAATTTTGGCCGATCTTGAATTTTATCATATGAAAGCCAAACAAGACATTAGTAGACAGTCTTTCATTTAATGACAAAAAAGAAAAATAAAATTGAAAAAAGTGGAAATAATATTAGAACCTCGTCGAAGCTTTTTTTTTATTTTAGGATCTAGATGGCCGGATCAAGTGGTTGAAAGCCGAAGCTGGATAGTAGTTGTTGATGCTGTCAGCACGAAATCGATAAAGATCGAATGATTAGCCTGTTGGGGGGGCTGCTTCTACGGAGTAAGGTGGATAATGAGGTGGAGTAACAGAAGGACGAGAGGTTGGTGGTCCATTATTAAGATATAATTAGGTCTTGTTTGCTTTTGTGAGACGAAATTCAATATCGACCAAAATCAATATAAAAATAAAAGTCCTATAAGTTAATACCAAAGTAGAATATTGACTTAAAGTCGAGGCCATAAACGTATATTTTGCTAGTTCTTTTATTTTTATTTACTATTTGAAACTGGATTCGGATTTCAAAGTGAAAGTACTCGTGTGGACTATGTATAAATTATTACGGGAAAATGTTTTTGTTTGTCTTTTAAATTATTATTTTCTAAATTATTTAAAATCTGACCATAAGTTAGGAATTTATTTATATGATTGCCAGATCAGAGCGATTATAACTTCTTTTCTATTTGTTTTCTTTTTATATACGGGACTCCGAGCCAACGAATATTAATGGTTGAGGAGGTAGGTGGTTTTCGCCCCCAAGTTTTCAACCGTTGTTTCTAGGAATGAGATGGGACTTCCCGAACGAGACACATTCCGTTTGACAAATTTAAATCCCATCTTTTGTGGATTACTTTTTTAGTGCTAATCGTGTTTTTCCTTTTACTTATTTCAGGTGTTGATAAAGAAGAGGGTGAAGGAGTAAAATCGGAAGGAATATGGGGGGAGAGACTAATTGGATTTTAGATTATTTTGGTGAATTTGTTTTTTAGGACTTCCCTCAATGGAGGAGATACTTTGGAAGAAGTAGAAGTTAAAACTTGGACCCCACCCTCAGAAAAGTCGGTAAACGATGAATGACGACGACACTAGAAGGGATTGAAGAAAAGAGAGCCAAAAGCTTTGCTGCCCTCTGAAAGAACAAAAGTTGTGAAACCATAGCTCATAAAGTTAAATCACAACAGCCGGAACACACAAATAAAGGGAAAGTGTCCCTATCGGATCTAAGTCATCGTGTGTGCTCGTCTAATAAGAACGAGCCGAAAATAAATATTCACTGTGTTTCACTTATCTCACCCGGCATGATCACTCGTTTAATCAATTTATCATGTAAGCGATTTATATCATCGAGATTTTTGTCTTTTTCTAATAGGCAGACGATTTCCGATCCAAATGTGAGAACTTCACTCGAGCCAAAGAGAATATATTTAACAGGGGTACATATGACATTGATGCAATTTTTTTTTTCTTTTTAAATTTGAAAGTAGGAGGAGGATGTTGATGGGAATTGCATTGCATGTATTCCGTACTAATTTATGCCGGGAATCCGTTCGCTCGTGGACTCGGATTTTACTGATTACGGGGAGGCGGGCGTTGAAAAATCGTGAATTCCGAGAAGGAATAGATGATGAAAAGCTCATAATTTTGTAGCTTTCGCTGAAAGGATGGAAAGGAGGACTTGGTGCTCCACTTTTTTCTCTTCATAAATATATCGTATTAATAATTCATGAGGTAAAAGGGTCGTCAGCTTCGTTTTATTATAAGACACGGAGGAGTAACGTCCCATAATGCATGCATGAATAATTGTTGTATATAAAAAAATGATAAACAAATTAGTTATATATCATTTTTTGATTGAATGCACGAAATAGAACGGAACATATAGGCAACGCAAACCATTATAACCGAAAACGAGTAAGTGGAAACCATTTTATTTTTATCCATTTCCACTATTTTTGGGACAGGAAGCAACTGACGTGAACTCTCATAAAATCTCATATTGTTAAGTGATTGCATGTTATACTATATATTTCATTTTTAACACTCCCTCACGCTGAACCGAGCTGACCTCCTTATCTTTGTACCAGCAATGACGATTTGACTGAGTGGACTCATAGATGGACCATTCATTCAAATAGTAAAAGTTAATCACTACTATGAGTATTACTCCCTGTTTGGCTTAAATTGAATTTTTGATTCTCTTCCGGCTTTCAGTTTTTTTATTTTTTTCTTGAAGTCAAAAATTCAAAAAATATGTCTTTCCTTAATATTGTTATCACTATAATTTTGGAAAACAAGTAACAATATTATCATTAGTTTTGTAATTTATTGATAATATATTATTTCAATCCTATATATCATTTGGTAAAGCTAAACCATCTCCTAAATAATGTGTGAATTATAGTACTAACACACTTATGTTAATATATAATATTTAATTGCTTCGTTAATTATACTTATGGAAATTAAGAGAACATGAGAATCACTAAAGGTTCGGTCTTTCATGAGTAAAAAATATTCATATTCGTGAAAAGAATGTTTAGCGCCACTGAGTTGCTTAGTAATATTTTTGTCAATAACATGTTATTTTATAATAAATATGTGAATTCTCAAAATAAAGATTATGTGTACAATTCACTAAACAGTGATATAAATGATTACTTCTGATTATTGGGGCCGCTGATATATAATTAATTAACTAAATACAATAAATTTGGTTATGTATATGAACGAGCAAATATATCATTTTTTGTTAAGAGGTGCTTTTTACTGAACAATATAATTGTTGGCAAATATATCTGATTTAATCTTTCAATAAATTTGTAGAGTAATTAAAACATGATAACTAATAAAGTAAGGGGACATTTGGTTTGCAAAATTGTAGAAGAAATTGAATGTAATGACTATTCCATTCTACGTGATTTTTGGTTAACTAAACAAAAGAAAGCTTGGAACGGAATGGATATATCAATTTTGAAAGAATGACCGTTACTTTAGGCAAAGTAATAGAATTTGCATTCCCTTCCTAGTTCCATTGTATTTCCAAATCCATTTCATTCCTCCATTCATTTTGCATACCAAATATCCCATAAGAGTATGGAATAGAATATGACCGGGGGATATATGTGTGACACTTGAGATCCCAACCATTACATTGGTCCAAGTAATTCATGTCGAACTTCAAACAATATCTTATAAAATCGAACACTACCAGTTACCTTGGCACGCGGAAAAGCTATGCATCATACCAATTCTTAAAGAAGGAAACAAAGGGGTAGCATGGAATAACTATTCATTGTGATGATAATTTTATTTTATTTTTTGATTAACTGAAAGTTTGAAACCTCAAGGTAAGATTGGTATTTGCGATTGCCTGATCAAGTAACAAACTGTTACTCAACTTCAACTTACACATATTCCATGAAATATGTACAATTAAATAAATTAATGTTATTACTATCATAAAACAAAGAAGGAGAAGGAGGATGAAAGAAATGAGAGAATACAAAAAAAAAGGGGAGAATATCTTATTGATTTTTAATCATTCATATACAACGCGTATCCCTCTATTTATAGGGATCTTAAACCAGAAAGAAATTTGCAATTGTAATGAAAGGAATAATAAAGTTTGTATACTAATGAGGGATAAATAAGAGTCATAATGACATTCACAATAAATAAATTTACAATACTCCCTCTTGAATGTTCATTATGATATGCCTCATTAAAAACCTTTTCATGAAAAATCCTATGAGAAAAAAACCATGGTAAAGGAAAAAAGAGTACCATGCGTTTACTACCCTTCTTCGCAACATTACTTTAAATCTCCAAGTTTACGCATTCCAATTTTATGCACCAGCCTTTCAAAAATTGTTGTAGCCAAAACCTTTGTGAATAAACTATCAGATTCTCCGATGAACGTATTTGTTCAACATCAATATCACCACTTTTCTGGAGATTATGGGTGAAAACGAATTTTGGAGATATATGTTTCGTTCAATCGCCTTTGATATATCCTCCCTTTAATTGAGCAATGCAAACAACATTATCCTCATATGAAATTGTTGGGAAATTCTTATTTACAGATAAGCCGCATGACCCTCGAATTTATTGTATAACTAATCTTAACCATACACATTCTTTATTGGCTTCATGAATTGTATTGATCTCAGAATGGTAAGATGATGGGTGGTAATTGTTTGTTTCATAGATCTCCATGACATAGTGGTACCACCACATGTAAATAAATAGCCCGTTCATGATTTACTATTACGAGGGTCGGATAAGTATCATGCATTTGCGTATCCAATCAATTCTACGTTAGGCACGAGTAGTACAATCTCATGTCCATAGTTCGTCGAAGTTACCGAAAAATGTGCTTAATTCCATTGCAATATCTCCTCGTCGGTGAAGAACTATATCTCGCTAATAGATTAACTACAATGATATATCATGTCTAATTTGACTAGCAAGATACATTAGTGCTCCAATAGCACTAAGATATGGTACTTCATGACCAATTAGTTCTTCATCATTTATTCGAGGTCGAAATGGGTCTTTATTTACATCAAGCGATCTCATGACTATTGGACTACTCAAGGGATGCACTTTATCCATAAAAAATCTTTTAAACACTTTTGATATATAAGCAGATTGATGGACGAAAATTCCATTATCTAAATGCTCGATCTGCAAGCCAACACGTAATGTTGTTTTCCCGATATCTTTCATCTCAAATTCTTTCTTTAGATAATTAACTGCTTCATACAGTTCATCAGTGGTTCCAATAATATTCATATCGTCATCATATATCGCAATTATAACAAATTTTGATCCTAATCTCTTAATGAATATACAAGAAAATATTGGATCATAATGATATCCATTTTTCAACAAATATTCACTATGACGTTTATACCACATACGTCTAGATTGTTTCAATTCATATAGAGATCTCCATAATTTGACCAAGTGGTATTTGGAATCCTTCAGGGAGTTTCATGTATATATCGTTCTCAAGAGATCCGTATAAGTATGCTGTAACGACATTTATTAATCTCATCTCCAATTTGTCATGAATTGAAAAACTTATGAGATATCTAAATGTTGTTGCATCCAGCACGGGAGAAGATGTCTCCTCATAATCAATACCAGGTCTCTGCGAGAATCCTCGAGCAACAAGTCGTGCCTTATATCTCACAATCTCATTTTTCCCATTTTTTTTTCTTATAAATACCAAGGGCTCTATCTTGGGGTCCGCTTCCTCCACTGGCAGGCGATCGTGATCTCACTATTTATAACCGATCGGTTGTACACCTTCAGAGGTATGGACAACAACTCCAAAAACTTTGTGATTTGCGAGCGATTTTAACTCTGTTTCAATCGCATCTTTCCATTTTGTCCAATCATTTCTTTGTTTGCATTCTTCAATAGACTTTGGTTCAAGATCCTCGTTTTCAATTACAATAGCCATTTTAGCATATGCAAAATTTTCATCGACGTCGATTTCATCTCGATTCCATATTTTTCCAGTCAAAACATAGTTTATAGAGTTTAGGGTTTATAGAAATCTTTTTATTTTTAGGTACCTGTGACTCTTCTGGAATCATATTCTCATTGACTAGAGGTTTTTCAAGAGCAATTGCATCCTCAGTTTGTGCCTTTACTTCTTTTTTTTTAACAAGGATTTTATCTTTGGAACTAACTGGTCTACCACGCTTCACTTGCATTTTAGGCTCATTAGCAGTACTAGGTTGTCCTTCAGGGACATCAATTCTTATTGGACCATTCACTGCCTGGTCTACCACGCTTTTGGGACATCACTTTCTTAGGGTCAGTAAAAGCATCTAGCAATTGTTTTACTAAAATTTGCAAGTGAATAATTTTCTGAACTTTGAGTTCAAATTGCTTTCTATGAGAATCATAGTGAGCCAATGATAGCTCACGCGAGATTATTTCCCTTTTCGGATGCTTATTTTCCCCTCTTAAAGTTGGGATTATCATTTTATCAAAATGACAATCGGCAAACCGTATCATAAATAAATCATCCGTCAATGGCTCAAGATATTTAATTATACACGGTGATTCATATCCAACATATATCCCCAATCTCCTTTGGGGTCCCATCATTGTGCGTTGTGGTGGAGCAATTGACACATACTGCACACAAAACAATTCTTAGAAGGGAAATATTTGGCTCCTGACCATAAACCATTTCCAAAGGGGAGACCTCATTATAATTTGCATGTCCCCAAACATGAACTGAGAGTTTTGTTCTCAAAGCAATTGTCTTGCAATTAATTGAAGACGTTTTGTCAATGACTCTGCAAGGCCATATTGTGTCTGAACATGTGCTACAGGATGTTATATGATGTTCAACACTTATTCCAATTGACATACAATAATTATTAAAAGCTTGAGAAGTAAATTCTCGGGCATTATCAAGACGAATACATTTTATTGAATAATGAAGTAAATGAGCTCGTAATTTGATAATTTGAGTAAGCAATCTTGCAAATGCTTGATTACGAGTTGATAATAAACATACATGTTACCATCTAGTTGACGCGTCAATTAATACCATAAAATATCTGAATGGTCCATATGGTGGATGAATAGGACCACCTATATCATCTTATATTCTTTCAAGAAATTTTAAGGGTTCAGCCATGATTTTCAATGGTAATGGCTTTATTATCAACTCCCCTTGGGAACAAGCTGCACAAGAAAATACATTGGGGAGAAAAATCTTCTGATTTTTCAATGAATACTCATACAAATGATTAATTATTCTTTATAGCTCCAGGATACCCCAATCGATCATATCATATAATAAAATTATTTTGATCAACAAACTTCTGATTTGTAACAGCATATAATTCGCCAATACTTATATTTACGAAATATAGTCTAGAGGAAACTGCGGGTAATTTTTCTAATATACATTTCTTACCCGAGATGATAGTTGTAATGCACAAATATTCTTTGTCATTTTCATTCGAAGTCTCAATGTGATATCCATTTCTGCGGATATCTTTAAAACTCAATAAATTTCTCTGAGACTTAGTGGAATGCAACGTATTATCGATATAAATATTTGTTCCTCTAAATAATAAGATATTTGTTCTTCCTGAGCCCACAATGATTTTCATACTTTCAGATATCGTATTGACACTTGTTTCGTTCATTACTAAAACGGTAAAGAATTTCTTGCTTTCCAAAATAGTATACGTTGATGCGTAGTCTATGAGACAAGTGCATTTTTCATTTGTCGAGAATTTACTTCCGGGAACCTCCATTTTCTTCATGAAATGAAGTAAAAATATTAAGATTTAATAATAAACAAAATTATATGAGCAAATAATAATAATAAGAATACAAAGATAACAATTAAGCTTTACTTCAGTCGAGTGGTTAAGGTAGTCTTTGGCTTAAAAGGTCATGAGTTTGAACCTTAACAAGCGCCATTGTAAATACATCAACAGAAAAAAAAAATCAATCAAATGCATTAACAAGATTAAACAAAACAATCATCATACGACAGGTACGTGGCTAAATTACCCACAGTTGTTATTTTTTCCCTTTCCACAATATGAATGATGATGTTAAGAAATTAGTATTAACCACGGCTAATCGTTTTATTTTTGGGGATCGATGATGATCAGATTCTAGGAATCGAGTATCCACTTCCCGAAAAAAATGATTTGCTTCTGGGAATTGATGATCAATGACCTGCTTCTGGGAATAGGAGATCCACTTCTGGGGACGATGGATTCGCTTCTGGTACGATAGATCCGCTTTGGGGTTTCGAGGTCTGCTTCGAATAAAATTCATTTACTGAGATTTCGATAAATATAATATAAATATTGAAATACCGCGTGTGAGATTACCGTTTACAAACCTCCATAGAATCGTCGATTTAGCCCCCTTCTTAGTTTGGAAGAATCCAACAAAAATCGTCCCTTTTTTTCAACATAGCTTCGTGCTGATAACGTATTATAAAACAAAAAAGGAGGAGGATGAAGGAAACGAAAGAATACAACAAAGAGAGAAAGGGGAGAATATCTTATTGTTTTCCAATCATTCATATATCATACATATCCCTCTATTTATAGGGATCTTAAAACGGAAAGAAATTTATAATTGTAACGGAATGAATAATAAAGATTGTATACTAATGAGGGATAAATAGGAATTATGATAACATTCACATTAAATATATTTACAATAATTACGAAGCAATAGGATGTATAATTACACTTAATTTTATGAATCTTTATTCCATTCATCGTGAGATAGCCACGACCCAAACTCAATGTAAATTTTAAAAGGGGTCGTTTGCTATGTTACGAGAAACATCCATGCCTCATGCCATGTCAAAACTCTGGTCAAGAGAGTTGTCCCTCAAGCTCAACACCAATCGCTTTCAATCCGTCTTTTATTTTCCTTATAGGTCGAAAGCTCTTCTTCACGTGGGAGGTAATCACGAATTCTTTGGGGAGAGGAGAACAAACCTACAAGCTGTAGTTATTAAGTAACGATTTGTGTGCAAATCATTAAGGGAATGAATTATTGCAAATTACTAACTCTTTTGAAGAACAATACAAGATTTGCAGATGTTGTAGGGAGACATCGTAAATTAAAAGCTCTAGTGGGGTCGGTAAAGGAACAGATCGGGAATTGTTGGGGGAGATATTCTCCTGAAATATTTGAGAAAATATTCGTCAACGGGCAAAGTTATAGAGTTATGTTAAGGATATTATTTTTTGTTGAATACTTGCTTGACGTCTTTGATATAACCCTTGGAGACATTCGAATGTATTAAAAAACATAATGAAAATTTAAAACAATCCTTTTAATCTGATTTTTATTTATTTATTTTGAACCTATGGCATGTGCTGAGTAGAGAGCGCGAGTTCCACTCTGCGGACCTGAAAAGTCACTTCTATCGTAAATAGGGAATATGTACGGGGTGAAAGGTAAGGGCTCTATGGTCCATTCAGTTCTTCCACGCCGGAATTCGCGTTAGTCGCAAAAGGTATTATTTGCGATTTTAATCATTTTCTTTGTTAATATCTATTAATAGTTTTGTTTTTTTCTCGTCGGGTTCGAACTTTACATGTACTGTCTCGTTGTTTATGTTCATATAATACATATGTATAAGAAAATGTATAGAGTGCTGAAGAAAGAAACGAGATATGTGTGCGGTTGAGAGACGGCCAGCGCGTCCGGGGGATTAGAATAAACAAGTAAACGGGGAAAGAAATTAAAAAAGGAAAAAGGCACATACTTTTTTCTCTAATGGGAGGTGGGGGGAATAAGAATATGTTCGATTGTTTGATGCATGCAACCATCGTTTTGATATGAAAATTGATTGATGATCCACTCCAATCCACCCGTTCAATTTTTCCATTTTTATACATTTTATTATTATTTTTTTACAAGCCAAAAGGAGACACAACCCCTATCCCCACCACCACCAGTTCTTCATTATCATCCGAGTGAAGAAAAAGGCAAAAGAAGCTCGAAATCACCGGAGTTATGAACTCCTATCTATTTCAATGCACGTCGACTTTGGGTACGATCGAGGACCCTCCGTTACAAATTATTTGTTACTTTTTGTGGACATTTTCTTTCATTTAGATGTCATTTTGAAACAGAAAATAAAAATGTCTTCTAATCATAATCTATCATCGTAAAAACAAAGTTTGAAAGAGTCAGAAGAATCAAATATCATAAACCTATTGACCTGAGATGCTCTCGTCCACAGTAATCCGAATCACAAGACCAACACGCGGGCAGTTAACACACTTGTTGGTTTAAATTGTAGTTTTACGTTACCCGGTCGGAAGCATGTGGCCATACGAAAAATATGATTTTATGCTCCCTCCCCCCAGTTTTTTATTCATAAGATAAAAATAAAGGAATACTTGTTTACTGTTATTTCCTAAATCATGGGGTAGGTCTTGCTTTATTTGGTTTATATTCAAATGGATGGGAGGTGTGGCCCACGTTAAGCTTCCTATCTATGCACATAGGGAGTGTGCAATGTGAACACCAACTTTTAAGAGATTCCAATGTGCTTTGCTTATTACCATTTCAAAATATTCACCAATAATGTACTTGCCGGTTGAGAAATTCGGTTGTTAACTTACTCTTTATTTGTTAATGTCTGGGATAAAATTCACATCCAATGTTTCTTAAAGTTAATTTTGATATGCTTCCAACAGAAATACTCATATACACAAATGTCAAGAAAGAAAAAAAGGAAATCGGTATCTTTTACCCCGATTCCTATTCTTATTACCGCATCTGATTATATTACGGAATCATTAGTCGAATATTTTGTAGGCAGAGATCACAACCTTTTAGAAATCATACTAAAAGTTAGTTAAAACTAACTAACTTTCTTTAAATTTAACGGAGGTAGTCCGTCACTTTGGAAAACTCATCAGTCATCTTATGAATATTTTACATTCAAATGAGTCTATTATATTTTAGAAATAAGTAAAAACATGATTTGGTGATGATATAGTTTGCACTGAATTAATCAGTACGTCGGTTAGATGAAGAACTTAAACTATACAATAATCGGTTCATAATGTCTAATAATGTACGGTCAATGTTATCACGTTGGATGACTAAAAATTGTTGCTAGACCTACAAGGTCGTACGTGTATAGAATGTCGACACGAATATTATGGTGATTACTTTAGTGGATACTTAAAATAATTATTTTATTATTTTACAATTAGAATTAATTGAATTATTAATTTTTATAAAATATGGTAAGCAAATACTTACACCAAAATTAAATATATATTTACTCACATTGTTAATATGGATTTCATTATTTATGAATAATATAAAAGTATTAGAAAAAGAAAAAGGGGTCGGATGTGTTTTACTTTCAGAAAACCTCCAAACGAGTAACGAGCGACGTTTGCGCAATGACTTATGTTTGCTTCTGAATTTTGATATTTAGCTATCTAAGAGACACTTAATAGATTGTCGAGTGTTCCCAGTCGCGTGTACGTGAATACCACTAGATAAGTAGGTTCTTAGTTGATTATTGAATTCTTTCTTTGGAAGTTTTCGATACGATTAAAAATTAACCAGTAGTATCAGAGCAAGACCCTTCAGATAGTTTTTATGAGAATTTTGACAATATTCAAAATGATATTTATATATTTGTATAATGAAGGTTCTATATTATTAATATATTATTATTCTTTTTAAAAAATCTCAAAGGTAAGATTTAGACGTATTAAATAATTATTAGTGTTGAACAAAAATTGTTAATATTAAAATTGTCAAGAAAACTAACAGAATTCTTTATTGTCTGGCAAAGACGCGTAAAGCCGATTTAAATTTTATTTTTTTAACAAATTAAACGTTTTTATATTATAATCTTGCTCAAGTCGGATCTTGAATTAAATATTATGGAAATTAATATAGCAATGTTTTAAGTTTAGAATAAAAAACGAAAACAAAAATTAAAGTCAAATGCTCTTAAGTTCCTAAATTAAGGGATTAAAATTTACCATTCTGGAAGCTAATTATTAATGGGTTTAATTAATATTGGTTGCGGATTCAACCATTACTAAAAGATTTGACAATTAAAATGAACGTCCATAATCAAGAGGAATCTTGATGACTTACTTCTATCCCTAGCCTTGAGTCTACCTAGATTTGACTAGGAGAGCGTTTCTCCATGAATGATGTTGGAGAAGCAACTTGTGTCTTAGATATTAAAATATATTGAGATAGTAAAAATATAAGTTGCTGAATTTGAGTCAAGTTATATATGTTGACAATGTGGCGAATAAATTCATCATGTAAGACTCAAAGAGAGCATTCTTGCCAATGTCACATGGTGCACATCTTTCCAAGTCTAATTTTCGAAAGACACAAGAGGAGAGAGGAAGAATGACAAGATACCTTATGCTTTAATTATAAGATCCATTTTGTATACCATGATTTACACTAAACCTGGTGTCTCGTATGCTTTAAGCATGATAAGTACATATAAATTAGATCCTTAAAAGAGTCATTGGAATGTAGTCAAAACTATCCTCAAGTATCTTAAAGGCACACATAACATGTTTTCAATTTATGAAGGAGGTGACGAGTTAGTTGTTAAAGGATATAATGATGCTAGTTTCGAGACAGATTGGGTTGATATGAAATCACAACATAATTATGTATTTTGTTTGAATGGTGTAACTGTATATTAGAGGATTTCCAAGACGGAGACAATTGTAGATTCTAGTCCGAGTACATTACGGATTCCGAAGCGGTAAAGGTAACTATGTGGATCAAGAACTTCATAGGGAGCTTGAAGCGGTTCCTAATATTGTTGATCCAGGAACCTTGTACTATGACAACAATGTGGTCATACGATAAGCAAAGGAGTCAAGGTCTTGCCAACGATCCAAGCATATATTGTGAAAATATGACATCCTTAGATAGATAGTTCAGAAGGGTGACATGTTAATTAGTAGAGTAGATATGGGGATAATACCGCGGGCCCACTCACCAAGGCCCTAGCTCTGTAAAAGCCTGATAACATATGAGAAGCCTATGACTTCGAGTCTATAGTGCTTGATAATAGTGCAAGTAAGGGATTATTATTATGTGTACTTATGTCAAGACACAATAAAGACAACCATCGTCTACATAAAAAAATTTTAATGATAAAGTCGCACATATTAATGAGTTTATTAATCTGAAATAGTTTTTGATCAAAAAGCTGTCTAGAGTGGACATAGACATATATTATCATTAAGTATGACTGAGGTCAGGATAAAAAGAGGGAAAGAATATCCAAGTTATATTGACATGTACACATATATTAGGGATATTGGACACAATCTGCTTTAGCGGATGTTAGATATTGAACATCATTGGTCAATCATATTATTAACAAGTGTTACTAATATTTTAAAATTAGACCTTTATTTATTCTATACATGAAGTTTACGACACTATTTGACGTTTTTAAAAGCAATCTTGATTTAGATTGTAATTAATAGTATTGTTGGGTATGCCGGCAATCAATCACAAAGAGAATATTGTTGAGTAAACATAAGAATAATCGTTTTTAATCAATTGAGTTTTGATCCTTCTATAAACGAATGGTGTTTCTTTTGCGACTAAACCGTTGCCGTTAATGTACAGATTGTATTTTCCATGTATGAAAATAATATAAAAGGAGAGGAAAAGTGTAAAGAGATGGAAGTTTTACTAAAAACGAAAATAACTAAGGGAGGGTTGGGTAACTGTTCGCTTCGAAATTGACCGCAGACAAACGGGATCGAAACACGACGGAAATATCTGACACTACGAACAACGGGTACTCGGAGGTTCGTTGAAATGTGTGTGGTCGCCGTATGAATGAAGAAAAACAGGAGAAGAAGGCACCGGACAAACACCCTTAAGCGGAAGCACTTACGGATGCCATCGACGATGCCTTCGGAAGGAAACGAGAACGCAAGAGCACAAAAAGAGCTTGAACGGTGGAATGATAAAAGACAATATATCCGTCTGTGGAGAGGTGTGTGTACAGCCTAAGAACAACTATTTATACTAAGCTAGACCTACGTATGTATGGTAACGAAATATTATACATATATTACGTATCCTTATTGTCAGTCTTCGTGGAATATCTTCTTTTCATTTGAGCAAACTTGGCAACAATTTCCTTCCAAGTCTTGAGACCGTATGGAATCTTCCAATAACAGCTATTGATCGACCGAATCGCCCATTAGCCTTCGCTGCAGAGTTTCCTTGCTCTCCCAATTAACTGTCGCTTGATCACTTCTTTAACCCTTATCGCCTAGTAGCCCCGTCGCTTGGTTACTGCTTTGCCGGCAAGCCTTCGCCTGATGTGCTTCCACAACTTCCTCCTTACTGGCCTTCTCGTGTTTTGGGCCTGTATTCTAAATCGTTGAGGCTGTGATATCTGACCCAAAATTTCTGTTACTAAACAGTAACGAGAGTTGATTTGCTTTAAGATTTCGAGATTTGATAATGTAAGAGGCTAGCGTGTGAGGGATCACACGTGAATGCGGCCTTCGAGTTGATTGTTATCTTGTTCTTAAAAAGTTTTATTATTACTGTCTTCCGTTTTCTTCATATCACCTTTGTAATTTAAACAAGAAAACATCTTTTGGCTGGATGGGTAGAGAATTTTTATCATTTTATTCGAATAAATTTTAATTCTTTTATCATCAGCATAGTTCAAAATAATTAATGCATGTGTGACGTTTAGGAGGACCATGAAAAAAGACTTCTTTTTGGCATCTTTTATTTGAACCCTTGAAGGAGAAGAGAAAAATAATATGGATTTCTACCAGAAATATAAATCATGAATAAAGGAAAATAAAAAGAAAGAGGGACTTGTAAATGAGATAGATAGCAAATAAAGACCCTTTTGCTCAATATTACTTGTCGAACTGGGGGGAAAGACGATTCGTCTCCACCGGGGCGTGTTATTTTCTCTCTTTTGGATAAATCCCGGGTGGACAAGGAGGGAGATTTCATTCCTCAAAAATTGTATATAATCCAACATCATCAGTTGGTCGTCATTCGAGTGTATCACTTGCTTCATATTAAGGTTGCCTTAATCGATATAATTAATGATTTTACACGGGAAACACACGCTTCAATGATTTTGAATCGAGGAAGCTTGTTCCTCACAAAAGGAAGTGCTTTTATTGATTTGAGATGAGATGAGAGGATAGTGCGCTTGTTTTCTTTATGGAGATTCTTATTTTTGTCGACGGGAAAAGGGAAAAGGTCAAGTTGTCTCCATTTTCATCCATCCCACCACCACCACCTCTACCTTCCAAAATGAAAAGAATGAAAAGTTGGAGGTTGAAGTAAAAGAATACCAAAAAAAAAAAAAGTGTTAGTTTAGTCATAGATAGGACGTGGTTGCGTGAGAGTTTTCTCTTCCATGCACGAAGGCATTTCTGTTTTTATTGTTTTATTGGAGGATGTACGTATGAGCTACATAGCCCAACGCTTCGGGGATATTTGGTAAAAGAAAATAGCGGTACAAAACTAAAAGACAACTGTGATAGCCGATGTTATTGCTAGAGAAGCGACGAAACAAATAAACAAGCAGGAGAGCAAGAAACATATACAATCCGATAGCGTACTTTCGGTCTAGCCAAAAGTGATTATCGTGTTTTTCCTAAAATCAGATACATGACTTTTATAATAATATTATTATTCATAACTACACGCCATGCAAAAGATAGTGTGTCTATCGCAGTAACCATTGCACATTATACCTTTTGATGCGAGTTTCGGAACAACTCCAGATACTTCTATTCGAAGCAGATTGAGGTGGAGTTACCTTTCTAACAACCGTCCGATTGAT
This sequence comes from Melastoma candidum, assembly GCA_023653495.1. NCBI lineage: Eukaryota > Viridiplantae > Streptophyta > Magnoliopsida > Myrtales > Melastomataceae > Melastoma > Melastoma candidum. The sequence continues at coordinate 8,064,298 of CM042888.1, read as the reverse complement.
CGAGAAGGGAACCAAACAGGATGCCAGTATCCCTCGAATGAACGTAATGTGAGTTGGCCTAGTCGAGAACGAATCGAGAGGAGCGATCGAGATGAGGACTACCTTCACGGTAGTGAAGTAGTCGAGTTGACAACTCGACAAGGCAAGAATTCGTCTCGAAATCAAGAAGACTTTATCAACTTGAGAAGACAATAGTTTGTCTCAAGATCGGTCTCGAGATGAAGAGTACAATGTCTATCTCGAGTACAAGAGGACGGTGTCCATCCCGAGATCAACTTCAACTAACTCAAGGGAAAACTCAAGTCTTGAGCGATCTGTTTGACGGAATGCCCAGCCGACGACATGCTCAGTTTCATTAATTAATAACTTTATACTTGTTTTTAATTATCGTTTGGTCTTTCTATTTTGGGCCTAAGTGGGAGCTAGGTTTAACCCATTTTCGGTTATCTATAAATATAACTTATGTGCTTGGGCTAACCAGAACTTTTTAAAGAATTTTTCCTAAATTTGACAGCCCTCAAATTCTCTCTTGAACTTTATGCTATTTTCCTTATCATTTGGTGGATTTTCAAGCTTGGTGAGAATTCTCTAAGCATTCCCATAATTAGTGGTCTTTTCACTTTCGTAAGTGATGACAAAGAGAGCCCCTAGAATGGGGAGGTTCGAGAAGAGTCAAACTCAACCCTAGCAAATCTTCACCAAGAAGAGACATCACAAAAGGGCAAGTATCCAGAATTAAAAAATTGAGGCTTATCTTGACAAAGGAGAACACTTCGAAGAGGATTCAGATCCGATTTGGGATTCTGAAGGAATTGAGGAGTTGGAGGAGGCGATCCTGGAAGAGTTAACATTCGAATTACCAGTTAAGTGTTACCAGTAGGTTGAGTGTCCGACGGAAGATCCATACGAATGGGCTTTCGCCGAACAAGCTAATTTCGAGCCGTTGACGATGGGTGAAGCCCCTTTCCTCGAGTTACCCGAATTTTTTGAAGCATTCAAGGTTGAATGTATTACCTTAGTAGAAGGAATTCAAATCCAATTGCATCAGTTGCAGGCACCCATTGCATGCTACAACGCGAAGCCGAAGGGAGATCATAGTCCAACTGTCAAGTCATTTCCAGTCGAGAGGCGAGCGAAGTCACTCGAGTCGACTCTTTCAGATCCATCTCGAGGTGACTCTTTCATGATGAAAATCAAGTCGGGAAGGATTAGGTCTGCCTACATTTGAGAGAAGTTGAATTCGAGAAATTTATTTGACCGAGGCAAATGTCATCCCACTTACAATCGACTGAAAGAATGAGAAGGATGTCACTCAATGAGACATACCGGAGTACGGAGACAAAATCGAGCATGGGCTTAGTCAAGCGGAGTTTCTCATCACGCATCGCCGTCCAACAGTAAACTGAATAGCGATGGAGAGAACAACCCTATTGTAGTATGACTTGAGGGTGTAGAGAGTCCCTTGAGTCAAGCTCGAGATCATGCCCATGTCCATACTCCAAACTTTCAAGTGGATATACCGGAGTTCAAAGGAAGAATAGACCCAGAAGAGTCTTTTTGTTTTGTGATTGCATACCATCGAGAGAGTATTCAAGTATTAGGAGCTTCTCGAGTATCGACAAGTCAAGATTGCAGCATTCGACTACACAAGTATGCGAGTTTATGGTAGGAGAACCTGAACCAACAGCGTCGTCGAGAAGGAAAGGAGAAGATTTGCTCGTGGGATAACATAAAAAGAGAGAGGAAAAAGCGATTCCTACCCGAGCAGTGTCGACAAGACTTACTTCTTAGTTTGAACACTCTACATCAGCAATCCTCAAGTGTTTTTTAGTATACTCAAATGTTCGAGTAGTTCATTCTACAATGTGACATCACTGAGCCCTAGGAGCAGATGATCGCTCGATATATCAGGGATTGAACCCTAAGTTGCTGAGGCGGTCGAGTTACAACCTTACTAGAGTTTTGCCGACGTGTGTAATCTCGCGCACAATGTCGAGCAATAGTCGAGGAGGATGACCCAAAAGCCATTATTCGTAAAGACGACTTATTTCAATAAGGGGAGTGCATCCACGAGAGTGAATCCCTCCCTAAAGTCCGTAATCATTAACTCAAGTGAGAGTAAGGAAAAAACTTTCCCAATGGCCTAGGGTAATGCACAAAAAGATGAACCCCTTTGGGATGTTGAGGAAGAATCCTTCGAAGAGCGAAATCAAGAAGAAATGTTAGCCATTCGAGGGGTTATAATTGCAAACGTGGATTTGCATAAGGCTGACCAGCGGCAATGCCTCCTTCTCAACCGTGGCACAGAACAAAGCCAGTGATGTCAAACGAAAGTAGATAAAAGGAGTGGCACCATCATGGCATCCACTAATAGAGTCGCACAGCGGAAATGGTCAACCACACCCCACTCCCAACCATGCAAGCTTAAGTTGTAGAATTGGGAAAATTGCATCCTGGAGAGGATCTCACTCATTCTATCCACCCTATTCAAGTTGGAAACAATGCCGCAGGGAGATTGAGAGGAATACTTAAGGCCAATCGATTTGACAAGGAACGACAGAAATAAGGAGCAATTATTTAGCCACATCGAGCTTGATGAAAGTCAGAAGAGTTCGCTCGCCTACTATATAGGAGGACAACAACCACCACGAGAGATCGAGAACGTGACGCAACAGTCCAACATACATTTGAAACAAGCTACGCGTGTGCTAAAAGAGGCCTATAATCGCGTAATGTTCATGTCGACCCCGGGTTTGTTGATGAGGCATTCTCGAATAGGGACTGGTCGAGTATTGCTTCCGGCGAATGAATACCGCACAAGTTTGTTGGCAAACTTCTCTCAAAGGGGAGTATGATGCGAGATTCAAACCAACTCCAGATACTTCCATTTGAAGCAGATCGAGGTGGAGTTATCTTTCTCTCAACCGTCCGATTGATCGAGAAGGGAACCAAACAGGATCCCAGTATCCCTCGAATGAACGTGATGCGAGTTGGCCAAGTCGGGAATGAATTGAGAGGAGCGATCAAAATGAGGACTACCTTCACGGTAGTGAAGTGGTCGAGTTGACAGCTCGACAAGACCAATTTTCGTGTCGAGATCAAGAAGACTTCGTCAACTCGAGAAGACAACAGTTTGTCTCGAGATCGGTCTCTAGATCAAGAGTATGAGGTCTACCTCGAGTACAGAAGGACGGTGTCCGTCCCGAGATCAACTTCAAATAGCTCAAGGAAAAACTTGAGATCTCTCTTGTCTTGAGCTTGTTTGACGGAATGCGTAGCCGACGACAGGCCCAATTTCATTAATTAATAACTTTGGACTGGTTTTTAATTATTGTTTGGTCTTTCTATTTTGGGCCTAATTGGGAGCTAGGTTTAGCCAATTTTCGGTCCTCTATAAATAAGACTAATGTGCTTAGGGTTAAATAGAACCTTTTGAAAAATTTTTCCTGTATTGGCAACTGTGAACTTTACGCTATTTCTCTTATCGTTTGGTGGATTTCCAAGCGTAGCGCAAATTCTCCGGGCGTCCTCATAATCGGTGGTGATTCCGTATCCAATTGTGAGGCGTTAAACCCTCGTTCCCGGTAATGCGTTGACTGTAACCGTGCCGTCCGAGTCTTGTCCTTTTTGGTTTGTTTCGTCGTTTTCGTTCATTCCGTTTTCGTCGTCATTCATAGTCTTTCCCATTTCCGAAGAGGAATCTCATCACCTTTCAGTGTGCATTGAAAGACATTTCTTTGCTATAGTAAACGTCGAATATTATGACCCATAACGTGCATTCGATGATGTGTTTCTATTGTGGTAACTGTCGTCGTGTCCCTTTGTCTGTTTGCTTTAAAGATCCTCGATCCGCTCAAACTCTCAACCAACTCGTGTTCTCCACCATCTTGTGTCCTCAACCAACTCATGTTTTTGGTCAGCTTGTCTCCTCGACCATCTCGTGTCTTAGATCAACATGTCTTCATCTTAGGGATTCAAGGGCTTTAAGCTTCTTTCGACTAGATCCCTTTCAGTTTACCCGATCTCAGTTCGAGAATCCAAACTCTCTCTTGTTCTTCATCCAAACCTAAGTCTAACTGAACCCAAAATCTAGGCCAAATGGTCCAAAAATTGTTATGACGGTGTCAACAGTGTCCCTGTATGTTTAGGGATATGGAAGATTCGATTAAAAAGGTTAGCTGTTGTATCTTTATGAGGACGACATTGGCAAACGCATCCATCCTTGACTTGATATCATTTTGATTTTTGTGCAACAAATTCATCTAGGCCGCACAACAATAGCTAGGGAACCTCAGCGGTTTACGTAACTCCCTCCGACAACTACCAAATCGAAGACATAAAAATGTCTTAAACCAGGTCTTTTTTCATATATTAATGAGCTGAACTAAGTTTGATATTTTCAAAGCTAAATGACCTACACATGAGCTTTTGACATTTTTTTTTTCATTTTTCTCTTTTTAAAGGAAAGTCATTTGGCTTTGACTACAAATATATCACTTGACAGAGTAAAGAACATGAAGGCACGAATGACCAACGTTTGTCTAACTTCTTATCGGGACTAATATACCTTTACCAAGTGTGTGTTGGAAGTGGGGGATTAATTTCTTTCCAATTATTCTACTTTTATGTTGTGTGGGAAAATATTATAATATGCTTTCTTAAAATTGAGGGGTGTATGCTTCTTTTTTTTTTAAGAAAAAAAAGTTTATCCCTTGCCGGTGGTTGACATTAACGACTCATAATAATGTCCACTTGATTGGGTAATTTTTTTCTTTTTTGGATGGACCCAACCAAAGCACATGCAAATAATTTGGAAACAAACGATATTTGTGGAAATCAATGCAAAAGGAGGCTAGCCAAAGTCAAATCAGTTATTATATTATGTTAGGAAAATGGACACATATATATATATATATATTAAATTGTTTCAGTGAAATTAATATTCATTATTCAATTAATTGCTTAAAGATTTGGGAAATACAATGAAAAGTGATTCATTTAAAAAAAAACATTTAACTTCAAATTTAATTTAACTTGTTAATACTGAACGAATGTACAAATATTTAATATATGAAATATTATCAAACTTATTATTTACAGATTATCATCAAGAAAATATAAATATTTTTAACATTATTTTTCTAAAAATTATTGGTATAATAATAAAAAGTTGACACATAAATTAGAATTATCATAATAACAGTCCAGCGTGGCACCACATAGCTACAACGTAGCCACGACGCCCTAATATATCAAGACTTCTTTCACCAAATCGTCATGGAAGCCCTAAATTAAAGGTAAACTTAGAAAGAGGATAGAAGAGGGAAGAAGATGAAGGAAGCCCCGGCGATAATAATCCTAGGGTAAGGTGTGATGGCTGGTAAAAGAGCATTCGCGAGCATCCTTAGAATTGCCACCCATGTTAACCATCTCCCGATTATTGATGCCCAAGAGCAGACGATTTGAAGAGGCCAAAGATAGTAATTGGATTGGGGAGTTTGATGGGGACCCAATGGAAGGGGGAGGAGCAGACGAATTTATGGTGGCAACATTGGAGCCACGCCGGACTGAGGTAGAGTTTTCGTAAGAGAACACGTCGGGCTTTCGACGTCCGTTAAATCCACGCATGAAAGTCGCATAAAGCGGTCTATGCCTGGACAAAAAATATACTAAAAAGGATAAGTCAAGGAGGGAATCAAGGCTGAAGCTTAAAGTTGGTCAGTCCTATGTGGGGTATCATCTCATTCTACGACTTCCTTGCCGTTAATTTTAGTAGAGAGTATCAAGTTGGGACCTTTTGCTCAAATGATTATTTTGCTAAAATGAAATGAGCTTCTCTTTCAGGAAAACAGTTCCCCACGATATCCTCAGACATGTCTCCTGCATCTTTGACCACAATCTCCGCAGCAAAACTAAACCAGAAACCTCGCCTGTCTTCTTCTCTGAACATTCTCGTTGGTTCAAATAGACAGTCCTGTGTGGGTGGCAGCTCATTCTACGACTTCCTTGCCGTTAATTTCAGTCAAGAGGGATCAAGTTGCTACCTTTTGATGCCTAGTCCCCGGATTTAGTTATAAAAGAAACTACCACAGTTATGTAATCTAGTTTTCCACCGTGATACCTGAAACCAGCTTCTTGGGCAGCAGTGGCAAATAGCGTCTGTCGGCTTCCATCAACGGCTCGATGGCGTGCCAAGGCTGCTATCTTCTGAGCTGTTGCTTGGGGTTCCAATCCAGATCTCATAGTGTCGACAACGACGGTAGCAATTTCATTATTGTAGAGGTTATCAAACAATCCATCTGTCCCAGCAACAATGACATCTCCAGCACAGACCGGGATTGCAAAGACCTGCAAGAATTAACGTGGGAATTGTTCCAATGACTTCCAGTTCAACAGCTGTGAAATCGATCAATGCAAAAACTTAGATTCATAAGATAATACTTCGTATAACAACTTGCAATAGGGATAGGCTTATATTAGATTCTTCGTCTACAATGACAACTATAATTTACACTGGGAGGACTATTACATCCAGCACTCTCTCTCTCTCTCTCTCTCATCTGATTGCCACTAGTATTACAACCTCCACATCCTTTCAGGCACCCTCCAATCTCAGCCACCTTTCGTCGCACGGTACCTCCTACTGCCAACTACTGGTAACATAGTTATATTATTAGCAGCCAACTATTGCCAACAATTGGCAACATCTTTTCCCCTAGCATGGCGTTATATTCAATTATTTGCAATTAAGTGTTATAAGCAAAAGGAAAGATATTTTATGTAACCATCGCTACATGTCGGACTTTAAAGCAAAATTTCAGGCGTAAAACCTCATATATTTTGAAGGCTGGACAACTACATGATATGCCGAGGGCATTCCAACTCAGTTTTATGATTTAACACTGTTTGATAAGATGCTGTAGCATTGGAATAAGAATAACGCGTTTTACAAGACAAAAATTACACTAAAAAAAAACAAATTATTGCCAAAATTTTACTTATTCCCTTGGTACTGTCAAATCCTCTCAAATTCCATACAAATAAAACAAAGCATAAGGGCAAGAGAACCTAATCTAGGTTGAAGAACGTGCATACCTTTATATATATATATCAATATGGTATCCACTTTAAGTACAAAAACTGTTGTCTGATTAATGCTGGTGAGGGACAATATTGTTAAAGGTATCTAAAGTGCTCACTTAGGTACCTAGGCTTGCAATGAGAAACCGTAGAGCCCTATGGTCCTCACCCTATCCACATACAGCGGTTCTAAAGAAGCAATGTCTAGGTGAGTACAAGGCACTTCTGTCGAGGCCTGAAAGTATTGTACTAAGAAGAAGAAACATAACCATCATCCGCTCCTATGGTTGTTTCTTTTCTTTTCCCCGACCTCTACAATTGCATGTGGCAGCCACCAAAATTAATTATCTAATGGCTCCACAATGCGTAATGTTGTTTCATTCTAAATATAAAAACTTACCCGTTGTTGTTAGGAAATCATATTGTATATTTAACTAGCTACGCGAAGCATATTAACCTAACCTCAACATATATAAGAGTAAAAATAATATGACAATCTCTAGGGGCTTCTGTAAAAATCACCTACCAATTAAAAGCGTAGCCACTGAAGCACTAGCAATCCAAAAGGGACTATCTCTAGTCCTTAGCCTAGGAATCAGGTAACTGGCCATTTAAAACAATGCTCAAATGCTAATAAAATCCTTCACCCATTCCTTGAACCACTAACTACAGCAGGTTGTTGCTATGTAGCTTCCAGACGACGTCCATTACCCACACCACAAGGGGAGGGAATCAACTAGCAGATACGATGGCTAAAGAGGCCTCATGGCATGAAGAGTTCAATGCCTTTTGTTTCCCTCCGAATGCTATTTTGACAGGTATTACATACGGACATCCCTTTTGATGAGAATCCTTCCATGGATTCTCCATGTCTAATCAAACAACATTAGTTGTCTAATCTATTTATCCTTTCTACAAAAATAAAACAAAAAATACGATAATCTATTATTCTCATTGATGTGCTGATAGTTTCATTTTTATTTTTAAATTAGACCACTGGTCTGTAGATGACATTGGAAAGTATGGTATAAGTCCTCTGTTTAGTTATGTTTGAGAAACAATGAATAGCTTAATTATGCTTCAACAGACAACACATTTAGTGACTTGGATTAAAAGCAAGTCAAGCACCTTTACGAGCAACTAGCACTTTCAACATTGATGGTTGGATTTGTATGCATGCCCCATTGTCCTTGCAACTATTAGTAGATAGTATATTTACATGCAGCAAAACCATGATGTACAATATATCAAAGAAGCAACGGACCCTGAGGACATGAGAGATGGTTAAAAGTGGCCCCGTTTTAAACGTGAAAAACTGTTTGGACACAGCTTCGCACAAAAGACAGAATGATTAGACATGAAATCCAAAGACAAACAACAGTAACAAAAAGATAATTTTTACCAAATCAAGACAACAACACAAACAGGATTAGATGCCATGAAATAGCATATTTATCTATCACTATGCAGATACTTACTTCACCAGTGCTAGGCAAATCCCCAGAGCTACCGCTCTCCAAATGATAAGTGAAGTTGAAGCCGTGCTGCTGGACGGGAGACCTAAAGATAGTGCATCCATCTCTAACTACAATGAAACCACTGTCCCCAAGATTGATAGCATGAATTGCCTAGCGTACCAAAGAAGAGGAAAACATGTCAACTTCACCAAAAGATTTCAGAGTTGGCTCATTGGCATAAAGCACAAGGGAACCAAATTTCTCTTCATTTTGTCAGGCTCTGCAAATACACTGTCAAACCAGAGTAGATGGATTGAATTTCAGAACATTGTACGTTGGAGTTGGATAATCAAAGCAATCATTCCATATCAGTTTCATTGCGAAACAAGGACTTATAATCTTATATTAAGACTTCAACATATATAAAATTGACTCAAAATGTTGCTAAAATTGCAGAAAGAGAAGAACTAGAAGTTTTCACTATGCAAAGTGATGATGGCCTATAACATGTCAAGAAAAGAGAAAACCAAATTTAAAAGGATCCCAAGATTCCGTTAAATATTGTGCATTTTTACATTTGCAGACATGGATAAAAATTTAGTTCTTTTTTTCCAGTTACTTGACATCCTGCTGTAGAAAATTGAATGGAATGTTTTCCCTGATAACGTGAAACCGGGCACCTTGTCCCTCCCAAAAGTGAGAGATTAAGACAGTCTTAGTTGTAAATCCAACTTCACAAGAAAATACGCCAAGTGTAGCATTGAGATAAGAAAACCTTTGCGAAAGTAACCGACTCCTCATTATCATTGTTGTTCCTATTTTTTATTTTGGCAGGATTCTCCTCGTCATCATTATCGAGGCAAAAAATCTACCCTTTCTGATTGGCCAAACAGAAAAGTTTACTAATTAAATGTAAACTACCATCTCATCAATGACCAATAGTGAAAGAACAACAGATGAAATGGCAATAGTAACTTCAAAAAATGTGCAAACCTCATCTTTCAGTGTGATTATGCATACAGTGGATGAACCTTTGGCCTTAGTCTTTGATTGAGCTTTCTCCAACACTCTTAAAGGATCGACAGAACACACTCTTCAAGGATCGACAGAACAATCTGGGTGTTCTTTTATTGCATTGACTGCATTAGACATGAGTTCTCTAGAAAAGAGACCTGCATCAACACCAACATCTGCCCAACCTCCAACACCATCTGCTACACCAATGACTTGCTCGTCTGGGCATATGAAATGAGCATCCTCTCCCCCTTTATCTTCCTTGTTAGGATGAGGCAAGGAACATGACCCACTAAGAAGCTTCAGTAGTTTGTCGCCTTGAACTGCCCTGTGATGAAACCAACCCAATAAAACCTTGTATATGTGCGCCAACAGAAAGACACATCCCCTCAAACATACTCATAAAAGGATGAGAATAGTATGTATGATGTTTCACATACTTCACATACAGAACCATTAGCTGCTTAAAGACAGCAAAAAGAAAACAAGGTAGATTACAGTAAATGTTTAAATGAACCCAGAAATTAATTCAGAATACATACTGGCCAACTGAGGTTGCAGAACTCGTGAGCGATTCCTCTCTAATATCCCCTTCAGACACATCAATTGCAGCTCGCAAATCAATGTTTGTCCGCGTAAAAGTCCTGAAAGTTCTCAAATGGGGCCCCTGGCCAATAAATGAATTTGAACCACGGTTTCTCCATGTTACATTATATATGCTATATCCACCGATCAAATGTGTTTCGGAGGTCACTTTTCTTTTCATGCTCACACTCGCTCTTTCGAAACTTCTTCCACCCCTGTCAAAGAACACACCACTAGGTTTCGTGAACTCCACTGCATTGCAGAAACTCGAAATCAATCCATCCACATAAACTTCCCCAGCCACAGCTTTTGTCCCAGAAGCTGCCATCCCGTCCCTCTTCTCCCACCTCGAGGACAAGTGCCTTAAACTTCCTGAAAACTCACACTGGCGAAACACAATGCTCACAGAACTTGAGGAATTCCGAAGCTCCCGGGTGGCCACAACCCTTTGGAAACTCAGAGAGATTGTAGGGCTGAGCCTTCAAAGAGCAGCGGATGGCATCTTCAGCCAATCAAACTCCGAACCCTCAACATATTCTTAATCATGTGCCTCCTCGAGAAAACTGAAAGCAGCATCAAACAAAGGACGAAATGCCCCCACAAAACCTGATAAAGGGGAAAAGCAACCGATCGAACAATTCAGTTAAAAGTTCATCAATTCTTTGCCATTACATATCAAACTAGCACAACCTAAACCCGGCACAAACATGGTCAAGAAAAAAAAGAGCCAAAATATTTGCAGGGACAGCTCAGGCCAATCGAAATCCCACCCAATAAACTAAGAGCAGACAGAAGATTCAAGCTTTGGACGAAGAACAACTCCAAAAATCGTTCTTGGGGGGATACAACCAGAGTCGTCTAACAAGAATCCAGAAAAAGAGAAAGATAAGTAGGGATGGAAGCGGGTGCCTTTTGGGACGGTAGAGAATTTAGGGGGGTTGGGGCTGAAAGGTGGCCTGGCCCTCGCTGCTCTTGTAAAAGAAGAAATTTGAAGCCCACAAAAAAGTGACAGTGACGCGAATCCGCGTCCAACTGTAGATACTTCGACTCGAGGCAAATAGAGGTGGAGTTACCTTCTTCACAATCCTCTGATTGATCGAGTTTAGAATCCAAAAGGACACCAATATCACTCGAATGAATGTGATACGAGTTGACCAAGTCGAGATCGAATCAAGAAGAGCGATCGAGAAGTGGATTACCTGGACGGTATTGAAGAGATCAAGTTGAGGCTTCAACTCGAGAAGATAGGAATTCCTCTTGAGATCAAGAATGCGTCGTCAACTCGAAAAGACAATAGATCATCTAGAGAACTATCTCGAGATAAAGAGAGTGAGGTCCATCTCGAGATAAAGAGAGCGACGTCCATCTCGAGAATAAGAGGATGATGTCCGTCTCGAGATCAGCTTCCATCCGCCCAAGGGAACTTGAGACCCGGGAGCTCGAGAGCGTGCAAGGCTGGGATTTGGAGACGGGCGACCCTGCCGACATCAGGTCCAGTTTCCTTAGTTTTACTTTTTCGAATTGTTTTTAATTAGTTTTGGTTTTACTATTTTGGGGCCTAATGAAGAGTTAGAGTTAGCCCGTTTTTTGTCATCTATAAATATGACTATTGTGCTTAGGTTTTATGGAGAACCCTTCGAATATTTTTACCTAAATTTGGCAGCCGTCAAGTTCTTGCATGTACTTTGTCCAACTTATCTTATCGTTTGGTGGATTCCAGGCGTGGCGAGATTTTATCCGGGCGTTCCCATAATCGGTGGTGTTTCTATATCCGGTTGTCTAGCGTTCAACCCTCGTTCAGTCCTTGAGGTGCTTAGGCTGTATCCAGTGGCGGACCAAGTTCTATCCTTTTTTTTCGTTTATGTCATTCATTTTGTTCGTTCGTGTGTTCGCTTGCGTCGTCGTTGAGGTATTTTTCCTGTTTCCGCGGTTGGTGGTGCATCAGTTGGTATCAGAGCGCATAGTTGTGGAGGGCACTGCATGTTGGAGAGTGCACGTTGTTGAGAGCGCACGGTTGTTGGAGAGCGCTTGGTGTTGGGGAGCGCACGGTTATAGAGCGCTGGGTTGTTGAGAGTGCCTGTTGTAGAGCTCACGGTTGTGGAGGGCGCTGCGTGTTTTAGAGCCCTTGGTTGTTGAGAGCGCAAGGTTGTATTGTGCGCTGAGTTATTTGAGAGCAGTGGTTGTCGTAGAGTGCAAATTTTTTGATGAGCGTGCGACGGAAGCAATGGCGAATAGTTTCCGACGAGGGATGACAGCGGAGGAAAAAATTGCGAATCTGAAGTATATGTTGCGCGTCAGTCGACTTGAACAGCGTATTGAGGATGTTAGATATCAACTTTAGGATTTGAGAACCGATGGACGGTGAAAGTCCCTATCGGTTGAATCTCCATTCGTATCTCCAGTCAAATTTATCGAGAACCCTCCGTTTGACTGTCCGGTTGAAGAGGATGCAGACCTTGTTCGAGAGAACACTTGTTATGTGCATAACCGCATAGATGGAATGTTCTTCATTTCCCTTTTTACCTTTGACGGTGATGACAAAGAGAGCCCCTGGAGTGGAGAGGTTCGAGAAGAGTCGATATCCACCCCAACAAGTCTTTACCAAGAAGAGATAGCTCGAAAGACGACAATTTAGAATCAGGACATTGAGGCTTATCCTGATAACGGAGAAGACTTCGAAGAGGATTCAGGTTCGATTTGGGATTCTGAAGATATTGAGGAGTTAGAGGAAGTGAGTCGAGAAGAATTGATACTCAAGTTTCCAATGGAATGTCACGAGTAGGTTGAGTGTCCGAAGGAAGATGAATACAAATGGGCTTTCACCGAAGAAGCTAATTTCGAGGCATTGAAGATGGTTGAAGCCCCCTTCCTCGTACTACCCGAATTTTATGGAGCATTCGAGTTCAAAGGTGTCACCTCAGTAGACGGATTTAGAGTTCCCTTGTAACAATTTCAGATACCCATTACATGTTCCAACGCGAAGCTGAAGGGAGAATTCATTACAACTGTAAGGTTATTTCCAGTGAAGAGGCAAACAAAGTCACTCAAGTCGACCCTTGTGGATTTATCTCGAGATGACTATTTAATATTGAACATCAAGTCGGGAAGGATTGGTTCTGCCTACGCTCAAGAGAAGTTGAACTTGAGAATTTTTTTGATCGAGGCAAATCTCACACTTCTTTCAATCGACTGAATGAACGAGAAGGAAGTTAGTCGATGAGACGTGCTAGAGGAGACAAAATCAAGCATGGACTCAATCAAGTGGAGTCTTTCATCGCGCGTCGCTGTCCAACGGTAGACTGGATAGCGAAGGAGAGATAATGTGATCGTAGAAGGAATTGAGGACGAAGAAAATCCTTTTGTGGAAGGATATGGGGACGAAAAGAGTCCCGAGAGGCAAACTCGAGAACGTCGACTCACACGTCCTGTTAATGGGCAAGTGGACATTCCCGAGTTCGAAGGAGAATCAGATCCCGAGGAATTTCTCAACTGGTTTCAGGCCATCGAGAGAGTATTCGAGTATGAGGAGATTCCAGAGTATAGACAAGTCAAGATGACAGCCACTCGACTATGCAAGTACGCGGGTTTACGGTGGGAGAACCTGAACCAACAGCGTTGTCGAGAAGGAAAGGAAAAGATTCACTCATGGGATAAAATGAAAAAGGAGAAGAAGAAACGATTCTTACCCGAGTGGTATCGACAAGATTTATTTCTAAGACTCAACACTCTACATCAGCAATTCTCAAGTGTTTCTGGATATACTCGAGAGTTCGAGTAGTTGATGCTACATTGTGATATCAATGAGCCATTAGAGAAGACAATCGCTCGATATATCACGGGATTGCAGCCCCAAATTGCTGAAGAGGTCGAATTACATCATTACTGGAGTTTTGAAGGCGTGTGTAATCTCGCGCATGATGTCGAAAGACAACAGTCGAGGAGGATTAACCAGAAGCTGTTATTCGTGTGAAGACGACTCCTTTCAGGGGAGTACCTCCGCGAGAACGAACCCCTCGCGTAAATCTGTGACCCTTAACTCGAGTGAGCGTAAGCAACTAGCTAGGAGTTGTGAGGACAGCCATGAGAGACACTCCTTTCCGCAAAGGCAGTTAGCTCTTCCTCGAGACCAATCTCGAGTTCATCCTCGAGAACTTCAGTCTCGAGTAATCACAAGGATTAGGGTCATGCCCAAGAATCTGAACTTCTGTGGGACGTTGAGGAAGAATGCTTTGAGGGGCCAAAAGAAGGAGAATGGTTGGCACGTCAAGGGATTATAACTGCAAACGACGATTTGCATAATGGTGACGAGCGACAATGCCTCTTATTCAGTCGTTGCGTAGAATGAAGCCAGGGATGTCCAATGAAGGTGAATAAAGAGAGTGGCACCAGTATAGCCTCCATTATCAGAGTCACGCAGCGAAAGTTGACAACCACGTCACACGTCCGTCTATGCGAACATCAGTGGTGGAATACGGGAAAAAGGCATCCATGATAGGATCTCGCTTTGTCTCTCCACCCCATTCAACTCGAGCACGATTCTGCGGGAAGATCGAGAGGAAGACTTGAGGCTGATCGAGTTGACAGGGAACGTTGGTAGAAAGGAGCCTCTACTTATCCTCATCGAGCTCGATAAAGATTAGGAGAGTTCGCTCGCCTACTATATAGGAGGGCGTCAACCAATTCGAGAGATCGAGGACGTGATGCAACTGAACCACGTCAATATGCAAGTGTTAATGGAGACCTATATTCGAGTCATGCTCCAGTCGATCCAAGATTTGATGACGAGGTATTCTCGAATAGGAACTGGCGGAGTATTGTTTCAGGCGAATGCAGACTGCACAAGTTTGAGGGCAAACTTTTCTTAATAAGGGGAGTATGATATGAAACCGCGACCCAGGAATATCTATCTCTGTGTATTTCAAACCAAGTTTAACATTGAATCAGTGGTGCAAACCATGATAATATTTCTGGCAGAAAAGAATGTGGCTTTCCACGTGGAATGTAAGTGTGAAGATTTCTTAGCTGATCCAAATACTGAAGGGTTTCTTCTGTGGGAAACTCCAAAGCAACTGTATGTGTATGAAAGAAATACCATAGGAACCATTTTAATTCCTGAGGAAAAATGTCATGTGGCTGAATGGGAATAGCCTGTAAAAAGGGTATTTTGGATGTAACCAATCTGTAGGAAACTTCATCTGTCCATGCTTTCTGAAAATCTGTACCAAATACTTATTCATCATCTTTGAAGCTCTAGATAATAAAATGTCAATCTGATCATATCTAGTAACTTCTGGAGGAAGCACAGTATATTCTTGTGGATTTAGATCTCTGGTATTAAGAATTCTGGTTGTAAACATAGCTTGCAACTTTGGATGCTCTAACAAATTAGGATGTGCTATATCAAAGGGTCTTGATAAGAAATCTGCAACGACATTGGATGTACCTTTGATATGTCTAACTGTAAAAGAGTACTGTGAAAACCATTCTGCTAACCTTAGCAGCTGTGCATTTGGAATCTGTTTCTGTTTGAACTTAAGCATAGAGCTGAAGGAAGATAAATCAGTTTCAACAACAAAATGATATCCAACCAGATGAAATTCGAACTTCTTTATACCATACTTTACTGCAAGTATCTCTTTGATGGTCGAATGGTAATGTTGTTCTGCCTGGTCGAATTTTCCTGATTTGTATACACATATATGTTTCTTACCTTCCTTTTCTTCTAGCAAGATTGCCGCCCAATATAGATCACCGGCATCTGTTTGTAACACTCGAATTCCATCTGAAAGTATCTGTAATGGTGGAAGTAGCTGTAACTGTGTCTTCAGATAGCGGATTGCTTCGTTTGGGCTTGTCCCCAAGGCTGAGCATTTTTCTTTAATTGGGTTTCAAGTGGGCTTGTGTACCTGCTGATTTTAGGCACAAAATCTCTTAAATAATTTACAATTCCCAAAAATTATTGAACCTGTTTGACGGTTAGATGAGTATCTGGGAATTTCAGCAGTTCCTGGGCAATATGTGTTCTGGGGTGATATTTGCCATCTGAAAGTCTCATACCAAGAAATTCAATCGAAGTTTCAAATAATTTCACCTTTCTTTCTAAGAGCATTATGCCATACTTCTGAAGTATTTCAGCAAACTGTTTCAACAGACTCTCATGAGATTCTTTGTCTGGGCAAAATAAAAGAATATCATCAATATAAATCAAAGCTGAAGACTGTATGGGCCAAAAAATACGAGTCATTGCTTTCTGAAATAAAGAAGGTGCTCTCTTTAATTCAAAAGGTAAGACAGTCCATTGGAAATGTCCTTAAGGAATACAAAATCATGTTTTGCACCTGTCATCTGGATGAATACCTAACTGCCAAAAACCACTCTTAAGGTCGAACTAAGAAAATACCTTGGCCTTGGCTAATGATGAAAACAAAGCTGTTCTGTTAGGTAGTGGGAACTTGTCATCCTGTAAAAAGTGATTCAGAGGCTGATAATTGATCTCCAATCTTTTCTTAACTCTAGCTTGTTCTGAATGTTTATTTACATAAAATGCTTCGCATGCCCATTGTGAGTTGGAATACTCGATAAGTCCTTGCTGCAACAAAGACATACATTCTTCTTTTGCTAGATAAGAGTCATTTGGTTTCATACCAGGGTGAGTTGCTTTAGTGGGATTGATATCCTCATTCCGCTTGAAAGGCAATCTCACAAAGAACTTTGGATTCTTCCATAAAGGACTTGGGCATTTCTGCAAAAAGTCAGTGTGATTCTCTGCAAAAGATGATTCAAATATATAACGTGCTTTTTCAACTGGTTCAATGGAATACATCCTTATAATTGTAGTAAAGGGCTTAAGTTTTCCTTTGAATATGATCCTTGGAGTTAAAATCCTGAGATCTGGCATTTGTTGTAAAAGATCCCAACCTAGAACTAGTTCTTTTCCTGGGAGATCAGTTGCAATCAAACAAGTCTTGATAGTGCATGTAAGAAATATCATAATTTTCAAAGACTTGGTTTTTGAGTGGGTATAGAATAATTCACCGGATGCAGCCATAAAAGTCTTCTCATGAGGCACTAGAAATTCTTGAGGTACGATCACTGGATTGATCATGCTTTCAGAAACTCCTGTGTCAATGAAAGCTAGTGCCGATACTGGTCTTTGATATTTTGAAAAATATATATGTACCTCTATATGGGGAGAAACTTGTAAAGTGGCAATTAATGGAATTTCTTTTGTCTGTTCAGAACCTTGCTCTGGTTCTGTGGCTGATCCATTGGTTGATATCTTCCTTGGGTACGAGGCTTCGTACGGGAATCTTTCATGGTGTTCTGCATGGTTAGGATAAGCACTAATAGTACAAATCTTCCTGGTATTCTGTCCTTCTGAAGAAGAGGATGTGTAAGACTCATCTGAAGATGTTGCTATGTCAGAGTCTACGTATCCTTCAAGACAACAAACTGCTTGTGAAGAAGGTTCATCATCAATAGAAACTACTGATTCAACATCATTGTCATGTAATGAAATACTAGAGATGTTCTCAATTTGAGCAATAAGTTTCTTTTGTCCTTTCGGACAATTCTTTGCAAAATGACATTTCTTATTGCAAACGAAACACCTGAAGGACTTTCTTTGAGGACTCCCTTTTCTCTTGATTATGAGAAAACGCTTCCAACGTTTGGGAGAATTCTGAATTGTTTTGTCCTCTGTCCAATTCTTTCTTTATGTTTTCGTCTAAAAATTTACGCCTTGAAGGCTTTGTACCTGCAATTCCTGAACAGTCACACAAGTCTCGCTTTGTACACTTAATTTTGTACCTGGATGACTTGTTCTGGTAAATCTTTTCAAGTCTTTTGTCTGGCCTTAGGAATCCTTGAATGATTTCCTTTTTTTGGTACAGTTCACTGAGACCTAAATGAATTTCTTGCTGTATCTGTCCAACTGTAAGGTCAGTAAACTTCAAATGTTTGGTAGTCAAACTTTTTTCTACCATAGCTGATATTAAAGAAGGCATGAAAGATAAAAATACTGGTTTAAAAGAATTATCAGCTCCGAGATGTATAAACAAATGTAAAAGCCTTTGGCAATGTCTGTCAAGATCTTTAAGCTTGTAAGAACAACATTTTCTTTGGAAGAATTCTGTTCTCTCTTCTTCTAGAATGTTAGTAGGACTTCCAATGAAATGAGTATAAAGGTTACCCATAAAGTCTTGAAGGGGTACACTCATCATCTGTACTTGATTTGGTCCTGGAAAACAAACTCCACCAAACTAGGAGCGTTCCGGTGAATCTGGAAGTAAAATCTGGAAGAATGTCAGATGTATTGCAAATTGTCTATTTCTTATGTAAACACCAAGCATAAAAATCTTGTATTTGCTGGGGCCATTTGGTATATGGAATATCATCAAATGTAAACTTAAGATTAGTGATTCCTTCATTTGGCCTTGTATTTGGTCTCTGTCTTTCTGATGAATGATCTGAAAGACTGTCATCTATAGGCTCATCAACTATAGGGTCTGAGTTACCTTTGTCTGCCATAAAAATCTGAGGTACTCGTTGTTCTTCATCTGAAGTATTCTCACCGGATTGACTTTCTTCTGCTCTACTTGGTTTATCTGTCATAAGAATCTATGGAAAATTCTCAAAGTAATAACCAATAGCATAGTCTTTTTCATCTATTGAACCCTGACAGATATTATCACTAGATTCTGGTTCTGTGTAATTCTCAGATGGTGTAGAATCAGATGAATCATGAATGGAAACTGATGCAAGATATTTTGTTACCCATTTCGGAACTGAGATCGGTGGATTCTCTCTTTTCTTTTTGACCATAAGCTGGGGAGTAGGATGAGTCGGGCTTGGACTCGGAGACCTGTGATGTGAAGATCTATATTCAATTGTAGGCCTTCTTTCAGAAGAGCTTTCTTGTTTCTTCTTGCCTTCACGAATTTCTTCACGCTTTTTGTCTCTACGCCTTTGTTCGTGTATTAGATCTCTTAATTCAACTGGGTCCTTTTTTCCCATTTGTCCAAAAATCGGGTGCATTCCTTCCTGCTTGTGAAATGGACTGTACATATGGTTTTCCAAAATCCAAAAAGTCAGAATTGTAAGGTTTAGGCCTGTCAAGGTTCAAATAATCTGTGTTGGTAGATTTGGGCTTCCAAAATTCAAAAAGTCTGACATTTTTGGTTTGTCAGGAATTTCTACTTGCTTTTCCTCAATCATTCTGATTTGTCCCTTAAGTTTAGCAATCTCAGCATCTGGGTCAGATCTAAAATATGAGGGAAATATTCCCCATTCAAATTTATCCAACCTTTTCTGAAGAGTCTGTAATACCTCGTGGGTCTTACTGTGCTGAGTGTCTAATTTTTCATTCAAGCGTATTTATGTTCCTTTCAGATTATCCTGCATAGAATCAATCTTATGACAAATGGTGTAGTGCTGAGTTTTGTACCAGTGCATTTTGGTTTTGCCAATTGAGGACTGTTTCAGCAATACTGTTACAGACTGGATGACCATTTCTGTCAAGTTCTGTAGGAATAGAAATTTTTGCCGAATATCGAACATTATCAACAATATGTTCTTCAATAGAAGGAAAGTCAAAACCTGTGTTACCCATCATCATAACAGTGGGTATTTGTGCTATGGCCACATGGGTTGTTTTAACTGCTTCCTGTGCACACGAAGTTGTTATACGTATTGGCTTAGGAGCTGAGATCAGTGGTACCTCCGTGGTAGAAACTGTAGGTGCAGTTGTTGGTTCAGTTTCTTGTACTGCTGGTGTAGCTTGATTTTGAGTATTTGGGATTACCTGCTAAGAAGGATTTTTCTTTTGCCATTTAAGAATATTCTTATAGGATGGTTGTTTTCGTGGCTTCTTTGTTTTAGCCATATCCATCAAGAATTGCCAATCACCATAATTATCTTGTCTTAAGGAGACGGTGATTTCTGGAGCATTATCTGGTTCATCATCCTGGTCACCTTTCTTTGGTGCAGGTGAATCATCATCCTCACTGTCACTGTCATAATTAGGAAGATTCCTATGTCCTGACCTTTTCTTTCTGGACGGTGGAGTTTCGCTGTCATCATCGGGATCATATATATCCTTACAACCACAGATAGATGAGAAACATATATCCTAATAACATGTATGAGGATCTCTAAAGTGATAGGCTGCTTTTCCCTGTCCATCAAAAGAATGAATAATGGTGTTAAGAAACTCAGGTTTCTTACGTCTTGGGACTGGTTGAACCATAAACATTGTTGGGAAGATGGATGGTGTAGCATGATCCTTTTCATGGGATCTATCAAATTTAATGGTTACAGTTCCATCTTTTTCCTTGATGAACCTGGATTCTGTAGACTGGATTGGTCTGACGTGCTATTGGAGCTGTTCGTAATTTGTAACCCATCTCTCCGGGAGGAGCTTAAGCAACTCATTCTTGGAGATCTGTCTAGGAACATGCAAACAGGTAGGAGCGCTTGGGTGATGGTAGTTAGCTTCAATCATCAAAGCATCATTGGACTCATCTGGAACCTTAAGATCCAAGGCATGATTCTGCACATGGTATGACATCTAGTATTGCAGAGTTGCTTCAATAGAATTAGGATCTTGCTGAGGTTCAGCAATTTGGTATCTGTTTGTTTACCTTCTTCACAACCATCTGATTGATCGAGTTTAGAACCCAAAAGGACAACAATATCACTCGAATGAATGTGATACGAGTTGGCCAAGTCGAGATCGAATTAAGAGGAGCGATTGAGAAGGGGACTACCTTGACGGTATTGAAGAGGTCAAGTTGAGGCTTCAACTAGAGAAGACAGGAATTCCTCGCGAGATCAAGAAGGCGTCGACCACTCGAGAAGACAACAGATCATCTCGAGAACTGTCTCGAGATAAAGAAAGCGAGGTCCATCTCGAGAATAGGAGGACGATGTCCGTCTCGAGGTCAGCTTCCATTCGGCCCAAGGGAACTCGAGACCCAGGAGCTCGAGAGCACGCAAGGCTGGGATTTGGAGACGAACGGCCCAGTCGACATCAGGCCCAGTTTCCTTAGTTTTACTTTTTGGACTTGTTTTCAATTAGTTTTGGTTTTTATTATTTTGGGCCTAATGGAGAGTTAGGGTTAGCCTATTTTTGGTCCTCTATAAGTAGGACTTTTGCGCTCCTCTCGACTTGGTCTCGACTCGACCTTGCTCAATCCAACTCGCATCACAATCTCTCTTATCTTTTGAAAACATATGTTTGGAATTAATGGAAATGAGAGGTAACAAATGGTGGCGATTTGGCTCTGATTTATGGTTTAATGTATTTTTCTGGAAGTTAATCCATATTTTTCTATTATTGGTATTCAATCTCCAAATAGTGTCATCGATTCTTATCCGAGTACTACTCACAATCGTGGTGGATATGAGATAGGTAGAGCTCAAACTGGACCGGGAAACTGCACAAATGATAGTAAATGGATTGGTGGATAGGTCGGAGACTATTAAAGAGGTATGTAGAAGTGTTGGTATTATCTGATTTTGAAGATGGCAAAGAGTGAGTATTGCTAATGTGTTATTTAAGTGTACTGGGAAGTAAGTCTTCAAGTTGTAGAAGCCGATTTTTGTTATCAGAGCACTACATAACGGGTTATGTGGAGGACCTAAATGTATAAAAGGATCTAGGCCTTAGAAGTGACGTTTTGTTCACTAGACCATTCACTCATATCCATAGTCTCGCTTGTAGAGAGATAAGCACCTGTGTTACGGGAGCTATATCTCACCTTACTCGAATACATATAACAATTATAGAAGTGCACTTCTGTAGCTGATGATTTCCTTTTTGGAGATCGTTTCATATGCAAGTACTTAGGAAAAATTATCTTGCACAACTTAATGTTAATTCTTATTGAATTAACTCATAAATTAAGTCTAGGTCCACAGCCACCTCGAGCTACACCAAGGGTGCCGTATCCCCTAGAAAAAGTGGGACAGGAATATGTTCGAGAAGAGTTCGACCCTGTTCCGCCACCGCCACCGAATCTGAGGGAGACGATTGTTCAGGTTTTTGAGCAGATGGTACCTGGGGCAGTAAAGTAAGATGACCCTGGTCTATACAGGAGTCCGTACCCTGCCTACATCGACAGGGAATATCCCTTGCCCAGGGGGTATAGAGTACCCGACTTTACCCGGTTTTCGGGGGAAGATGAGATGACACCCGTGGAGCATATAGCCCGGTTCACTCATCAGGCAGGGGACGCCGCAGCCAACGACTTTTGGAAGCTAAAGCTATTCCCGAACTCTCTTACGGGAGATGCCTTCACATGGTATGCAAGTCTACCTCCTAGGTTAGTAACATCATGGGCGGAGATGCAGTCTTCCTTTATGAAGGCATTCGCGCGCTTAGATATGCCCATGTCAATCTTCGAGGTAATGCGGCTTAAGCAAACCGCCGGGGAACATCCAGGACAGTTCCTCATGCGCCTGCGCAAGGCGCTACTGCGCTGTAGACCTGCAATTCCTGAAAGGGATCAGTTGACGATCGCGTTAAACGCGTTGTCTATGCCTTTCAAGAAAAAGCTGCAGGGAGAAAGGTTTAATGACCTGTATGTCTTTTCCAGAACGGCGACTGAGTATCATCAGTTACTGATGGAAGAAGCGCAGTTTAAGCACGCTTATCAGTGAAAGGCGAGGCGACGGTTTGTGAGCCTCTGGCGAGGAAAAACTCAAAAGCAAAAGCATCCCAAAAGTCTAGCGAAGAAAGAAAGTATTCTTTTGACGTAGACAAGGCGGATGCAATCTTTGATTGGCTCATCCAACGGAAGTGCATCAAACTTAAACCAGGCCATAGAGCCCCCAAACAGAAAGGGAAAAGACTATAAACTACAGCAAATGGCATTGGTCGTTTACACACATGACCAGAGATTGTCTGTCATTCAGAAATATAATCCAGGACCTTATAGTGTCCAATGAATTATGTTTCCCTGAAGTAGACGAAGTCACTATGGTCGACGACAGGCCTTTTGACGATGAAATAGCCATTCATATGTTCGATGTTGCTGATGTAGACATCAATTTCATTGAAACTAATATGCACCTTTCCCTGCAGGACATGAAGATCCCTTAGGAGACCTTGGTGGCTAATGCCCTTTTTCGCCGACTGGCTGATAAAGGTGTAGTCACCTGTCTAGTCAAGGAGGTTGCACCCAGCCTTTGTTGCTGGCATATGGATGACACACACACCACTAATAGGTGCAACACATTCAGGAAGTATCTGCAGAACAATTAGGGAGATACCTGGTATGATTTGACCCCACTTGAGGAAGTAGCAATGGGAGTAGTGCCCCCAAGCTCGCGAAGTGCCTCTAACAATTCACAAAGGGGGTTTAAAAGCCCCCCAAGTGTAGAGCGCAGGCCAGCAACCCGGGGAGGAAGAGGTGGCCCTCATGGTCAAGGTCGAGCACCTGAGCAACAGCCCCGTGCGCCTGAACGTCCCAGGCGGCACCTGGAGTTTAACGATTCTTCTTCCCAACAAGGCGCCAAGTCGGGGCAAGAGAGACTTGGCCATTCTGACGAATCTCATCCCGGGAGCGCAGAAGTAGACAACCCCAGCAGAGCCTAACGGTCCGAAAGACCGTAGGAGAAAGCGAACAAGCCGAGACGTGGGCTGCCTAAAGTAGACATCCAGGCGCTCCGGACAGGCCCACCAATAGCTCAGTTCTTGGACGAGAAGATGCTCTGTCAGAAATGCAAACTCATAGCTCAAAACAGGATCTTGATCACTCAGCTCTGCACTTCCTGTTGTGTCAGCTATTTTCTCAAGCTTGTCCTCAAATGGGGAAATCGTGGTCAAACCCGCGCACTCTACAGCTACAGGTGTTTGCGAAACTAACAACACTTGTTCGGAAACGCAGCAGGTACCCACGCGAACGATAGTGGGATACTACCCACTTGTTGGCGACTTTGTTGAGGTACGTTAAATTCTCCTTGGTTCTAAGAGATCAAGGGTGATTAAAGCAGTTAACCCTTCAAACTATTGGTAGAAGGCAGTGGGCAAGACCACTTTGCCACTACGGGCACGCAAGAGAAGGGACAGACGTCTAAGTCACGTCGCCAAGAGGCCTAGGCCTACCCTCTGAGGAGTTGTTCCGTCGGCTAGAGCGCCTACAAAAGGAGTTAACGCCGAGGCAGAACACATTGAGTCTACAGACCATTCAGAAGAGCCTGACTCGACCTTTGACTATACCCCACTTCAGAGCGAGATCCCAAGTGATATCGACGGGGAGATGAGACCAGTCGTGAGCTGCAACTCTCTTACCCTGCCTGTAGACTTCACTTGTAAGCGAGACATGGGGACCCTAAGAGGTAAAGTGCCTCTTCCTTCTTCTCCAGTTTACCCAGCGAGCTTTCCATTAAATTGGTTGGAAAAGCCGTCTGACAGCATGAAATAACACATGCATTCATTATACATAACTGCTACCTTTGATGGTACAGTGATGAGTCGAGTCCTTGTAGACAACGGAGCTACTATAAATGTGCTCCCTCTGTCCAGGTTTAAAATGCTTGGGTACAAGCCTCACGATTTGGTTAAAACCAACGTTGTAGTAAGTGGTTTTAATGGTAGGAAATCCGAGAGCCTAGGAGTTTTCTCTGTGCACCTCGAGGTGGGTCGCCAGGAAAGAGAATCTGCTTTCTTTGTGATAGACATAATTCCTATTTTCAATGCGCTGTTGGGCCGTGACTGGCTCCATAAAGCTGCAGCTATTCCTTCCACGTTGCATAGAGAGTTGATGCTTTGGGTTGACTCTGAAATTGAAATTATAAAGGCCGATGAATATTCCTGTTGTGACAAATGTATCTTGCATGCAGAGACAAGCAAGACTGTCAAGGACATTACACTGGAACAACGCTATAAGCTTGGCGACCCTACTATTGGACCCCTTGGTCAACCATCTGGAAAGTTCGACTATATCGTAGACTATGGGACATCGCACCCCAAATCGGACACAGGGCCGATCGTTCCAACTGGATGGGGAGACGAGTTGTCTGCCCAGGATATAGAAGAAGTTCTCCAAGAAGTCAACTCGGGGGAAAACCCTATAGCGACTGGTGAAGCAAAAGAAGGAGTAGAGAAAGACCAACATAATGGTACTGCGGACTTGGAGCCCGATAGACTCCTGAAGGAAGGTACCTATGGACCAGAATGAAGCAATGACCGAAGCAGTCGCCGACGTCCTTCGATGGCTTCAAGTCTACCAGAGAAATCACTACTGTAAACAACCTATCTCTTGGTTTTCAATAAACTCAGAAGCGCTTAGAGCACCTAGTGCTTGTAATAAGCCCGTGTCTACTGACTTAGGTGGATCAGAGGAATGCGAGTCTTTGATGACTCCATGCGACCCATTGGTCAGCATTAACTTAGGAAGCGAATCCTCTCCCAGAGTTTTTTTCATTAGTTCTTCTGTGAATAAAGAACTTTTTAATGCGATTAAGGGAGTACTTGAGGAATTCAAAGATTGTTTTGCCTGGGGTTACACTGAGATGCCAGGGTTGGACCGTAGACTAGTAGAACACACCCTTCCTATCAAGAAGGATTTTAAACCAGTGCAACAAGCACCAAGGCGCATGACTAAAGAAGTCACACAGTTAGTCTTCGAAGAAGTCAAAAAACTCTTTCGAGCAGGTTATATAAGGACTTCGTGCTATACAGAGTGGATCTCTAGCATCGTGCCCGTCCTTAAAAAGAACGGTAAAATCAGAGTCTGTATAGCCTTTAGGGATCTGAATCGCGCCACTCCGAAGGATGAATACCCTATGCCCATCGCAGACGATTTTGTAGACAAGTCAGCAGGGCATCAGATTATGTCGTTTATGGATGGATTTTCTGGTTACAACCAAATCTTCATCGTGGAAGAAGACATACACAAAACAGCATTCAGATGCCCCTTAAGAATATTCGAGTGGGTAGTAATGTCATTCGGGTTGAAGAATGCTGGCGCTACTTATTAGCGAGCAATGAACACTATATTTGATGCCTCTCTTGGCAAGACAGTAGAAGTCTACATTGATGATATAGTGGTTAAGTTGACGAAAGAAGAACTTCATGTAGATCATCTCAGAAATGCCTTTATGAAGATGAGAAAGCATCAACTTAAACTAAATCCACTTAAATGCGCTTTTGGCGTCAAAGCTGGGCAATTTCTGGGTGAAAGCCATCCAGAATTCGGCGGCACCGAGAAACAAAAAGGAATTACGGCTTTCCTTGGAAGAGTGAATTACCTGCGTAGGTTCATTGGAAATATCGCAGGAAAAACCGAAGCATTCGGCAACCTATTGAGGGGACAAAATGGCTTCAGGTGGACTGAGAAACACGAAGAACCGTTCAGTGCTTTAAAGAAGTATTTAACGCATCCACCTGTCTCAATACCTCCTTAACCAGGGAAACATTTCATTCTCTATGTAGTGGCCACCGAAACAACCATAGGAGCTATGCTAGCTCAAGTGGACAAAAACGGACGCGAAAGGGCCGTTTACTATTTATCAAGACAGTTAACCCTAGTCGAGGTCAGATATGCCCCGAAAGAAAAGTTGTGTCTATCGGTATTCTACGCTGTCATGAAGCTGAGACACTACATCGGGAGCAGTGAAGTCTATGTGGTGTCTAAGTCACCCATTATTAAGTACTTCTTTGAGAGTCCATTATTAAGCGGATGAATTAGCAAATGGAGCCTAATCTTGTCCCCGTATGACCTGAGATACAAGTCTCAGCAGTCGATTAAAGGACAAGCATTGGTTGATTTTTTTGTCGACCATGACCCAGCCTTGTCTATAGAACAAGAAGAAGCAACCGAAGAGGTTTGGCAGGCCTGGTTTGACGGCTCGTCCACTAAGAATGGAGCCGGGATATGAATTCATATAATTTCCCCTATGGGTAAAGACATCATGCTAGCTTTTCGCCTCCAAGTAATACCTACCAACAATGCGACGGAATACGAAGCATTAATAACGGTGTTAAAGGAACTCTTAGCGATAAAGGCGAAACACGCCCGTATCAAGGGAGATTCGCAGCTGGTTATTAACCAGGTCAACAAAGAATGCACCTGTCAAGACGGGTTATTGCCCTATCTCGAGATGGCCCAGAGACTCATTACAGGTTTTGAACTTGTCACGTATCAATTCATAGGGCGTGAGGAGAATCTGGTGGCTAATAGCCTGGCTCAGTTAGCGTCAGGGTATAAAACCAAGCTGGAACAGGGAGATATACCCGAAATAGGCTCGCATCTACAGCCGGAAGCCAAGATCATGGCGGTAGACATTATGAAGCAAGAGAAAGACTGGAGGAAACCGATAGCTGATTTTTTGGCGGATCCCGGTCAAAAAGCTATGCAGCGAGTTAAGGTTCAGGCTCTATCATATGTCCTTTTGGACGGCGTACTCTATAGAAAAGATACAAGTGGAGTCCTCCTAAGATGTGTTGACTTAGATGAGGCTACTCCAGTAATGTTGGAAACCCATAAAGGGCTCTGCGGATCGCACCAAGCAGGGATAAAAATGTGTTGGACTATTCGTAGGCATGGATTTTATTGGCCATGAATGATGAAAAATTGCATTGAAATGGCCAAAGGATGTTAGGAATGCCAACGACATGGCCCTATAACTCGCGCCCCAGCAGCTGAACTTACTCCTATAATTAAACCCTGGCCTTTTAGGACCTGGGCATTGGATGTAATAGGAGAGATTCACCCTCACTCTAGTCAGGGAGATGCTTATATTTTGGTAGCAACAGATTACTTCACCAAATGGGTAGAGGCACAAGTCTACAAGAAAGTTGATCATAGTGAGGTCATCAATTTCTTACGGACTAATATCATCTATCGTTTGGGCATTCCTCAAAACATTGTCGTAGACAATGGAACGGCTTTTAATATCAATTTAAGAGAAACTCCGTTCAAATTAGTCTACGGCCACGATGCGGTATTACCTATCGAAATGAGGTACAAATCACTCCACATCAGCCAGCCTTGCTTACAAGACGAAGCCATGTATATAGCCTTGGAAGAATTAGAAAGGAAAAGGCTCGAGGTTGTAGACAAGATAGAGGTGCACAAGTAAAGGATAGCCCGCCATTACAATAAGAAAGTTGTTCACAAACACTTTCAAGTTGGCGACTTAGTCTGGAAGATGATCTTACCACTAAGGACCAAAGACCAGATCCTTGGAAAGTGGTCTCCTTGTTGGGAAGGACCATACCAAGTCAGCGAGACTTTCTTAGCAAATAGCTATATGTTGTCGACACTCGATGGAGTCAAGCAACCTTTAAAGATCAATGGCAAGTATTTAAAGCATTATAGGAAGACTATATGGGAATCGCGCGGTAAGATTCTGAACAAACGCTTCCCATTCATATGGGAACAAATAGCAAAGAATTGATCAAATGAAAACTTTATAGCTGTAGTCTGAAAAGTTTCTACAAAATGATGTTAAACCTAAATGAGTCTACCACTAAAAAAGAAAAGTTCGAGGGTATCATTCCTTGATATCCCTAAGGAAAGAACTAATTAAACCACCCTCATCGTGCTTGGTCCAGGCACCCCGCGCGCTGCGTTTATGGACAAGAGAGTCAAGACCTTGGCCTGGGTCTTCTTGATGGTGACCGCATTCTTCTGACGAAACCAAGACTTCAGTTCGTCCCGGTCCTGCTGTTCAGAGGCATGAGTAGATCTTTCTGTAAGCAGAGAGTCTACCGTAGAAGCCCGATCCTTGAGATCCTTCTCCTTAGCCATAAGGTCCGCAATCTTAGCCTGGACCTGTGCTAACTTGCAAGCTAAATCCTCCTTCTGCCCCATGAGAAGTTGCACGTTAGTCTCTTCCTCTGCGCGCTTCTTCAAAGCATCGGCAATCCTGGACTGGGCATTGTCGACTGTTGTAATATCTTGCATGTATGTCGACCAATCAGACTAGAAACGCCTCCTGAACTCCTCATACGCCGCCTGCATCTCAATGGTGGCGACTGGGGAATCATCGATTTCCTTAACGCAATCCTGAAGTACCTTAAACTGGTCTTCAAAAAGCGCCTCAAAGCGAAGGATCTCCCTGACGCGATCTACATGCTGCATCAGGCGATCGTAGTCACTCAGGCTGTCTGGAGCACCTTCTCTAGGCATCCCTCTTGGCAGCTGACTTAGAGGATGGCTGATCAGCAACAGGCTTGCAGCAGCAGAAGGCTGGGCCACGCTTGCTGCCTCTGAGTCAACAGCTTTTGATGTAACAGCAGGGGTTTCCAGCTCCTCAGTTGCTAGGGCAGATGGGACTACGGGGGCAGAAGCACAAATTGGCTACAATTAAAGGTAGACCAGTTTTCACAAAGATTAAACAAACAAAGTCTGCAAAAAGCCTGCTTCTATTACCTCAGAAAGAGGAGGTAGACCAGCTTCCTCAAAAGCCTCTTCGTCGGGGTCGAATTCCTTGGATAAGGTTAGACTCTGAGCAAGAGAAGGATAATTAGGCTATAAAAGACAGAAAGAAGTATAGACACGAGGTCATACCGTTCTTCTAGAAGACTCAATCACTTGAGTACTCATAGGGGACGGACGTGGGGCCTTGGTTGATTTGCAAAAAACGGCACTACAAAGTTAGTGCAGGTAGAATCTTAGTATTCAGTGATAAGAGCGTAGCCTACCTCGCAGGAGAAGGTTCTGGGGCCCTAGCAGAAATGGGAATCGGGTCTTGGACAGCAGGTCGGCGGCGTTTGAAGGAAGCCGAAATCGGCACTTCCTCAGAGTCAGAAGACTCAGAAACAGGAGCCTTGTGCTTACTGGCTACTCCCTCCTGAACCTGTTTGCCCTTAGAGGCAAGAGTCAGTCGACTCTGACGTGTTCAACGCTTGACAGGGGGAGGGGAGTCGTTCTCTGTGAAGAATCCCCAGAATCTACATCCAGAACTGTAACTCACTGTTACCAAAGAACTCTGAGTTCAAATCAAGGAAGAGTGTAAGTGTTTACCAAGAGATGGCCTTCGCCCCGCTTTCATCATCATGTCAGGGGTAAGGTAGAGGTCAGGTTCTTCTGAGGTCTGGAAGAAAGGCATTTGCTTTAGCAAGATGTCAAAAGTGATTACCCACTGAACAGAGAAAATCTCTGTGGCAAACACCGGGGTAGACTCAAAGGGAAACTCATGTGCAGAAGCTCCGCCTTCTTGGCCAAAGAGGACTTAAGGATCTCCTTGGGATAAGATATGGTAACCCTCGAGTGGAGATTAAGGTTGGACATGTCAGAGAAAGGCACCGAAGAGCTCTACACAAAGCCCAACTGTCGAGCACAGAGCTGGGGATTGTAGACCTCGAAAGTAAAGCCTCCTTCCGTCATGCACACCAGATCTCTGTAGGTCAATACCGAGTCCCAGTATAGACTTGGGGTGAGTTTCTGGCGACGCTTTAGAATTTTGTAGCCGGCAGGAAAGGGCGTCCAATTGCGACGCTCACCACGACCGTTGTCTATGATGTGGCGCATGTGTCCCGTCACAAAAGCGTGCAACCACTAGTCCTTGGCGTGACAACATGCTTCCAGTATGTGTTTCCCATAGCATGCAATTGGAGTCACGCCAGAAGGCATCCGATACGCTGTAAGCCCAGGCACCCACACGCAAGACCATAAATGGACAAGCCACAACGGGCCACCAACTAGATACTTCGGAAAGGGACTGCTACATGTTGTCGCCTTGTGCAAACCTTGGTAAACCAACCCCAATAGGAATGGGGCCCAGGCAATCTGCTTGGACGGTGCTGAACTCAAGAAATTGACCACCCCGTAGACCAACTTCGGCACGCGCTTCCCAGCAAAGCAGAAAACATACTTACTAAACTAGACGCTAAAAAACTCTACCTCCTCGACTCTTCCCCAGTTGCTGGAAGATATGTCTAAGTGCTTCTTGACTGTGCTCAGAATTTGAAGCATCTCGGGAGGCTGATAGTCTTCATCAGAGAGATGAAGACGAACGGGAACACCAGCCACATAACTTCCCGTTAAGAAGTAAATGTCTTCCAGGGTCACGGTCATGGGACCCTCGGGAAAGTAAAAGCAGTTAACCGAGTCGTTCCAGAAAGGGAGAAGACTCGCACATACCCGAGGATTGCAGCGCTTCCCGGCCAGCGACAGTTGAGAAAACGACCACAGGCCGAAGATCTTCCGCCTATGCTCCAGTTTCGCGAGCCAAGTGTCAAACCACTTGTGCACTGCTGGTTTCTCTACAGACGGAAAGCAAATGTAGCCACTTTTCTACTCCCAGTTTAAAGGGTCTGTGAAATCCTCACGACAGATAGGGATGGGAGACTCTGTAATCAGGTACTCATGGGGAACTGTTTCGGGGAAAAGAGAAGGGTCAAGAACAGGACCCAACGTCAGCCCGTTGTCGCCCGATGGGACCACGCCATAGGAACCGGCGCGGTTGGCATGCCATTGGAAGGAAGAAAGGTTAGACATTGTCAAGAAACTAGGGTTTCGGAAGGCGCGAGAAGGGTTTTCCAGAAAACCTAGAGAGAAGAATACGAAAGGATTTTTCTTCGGCAAGAAGACAAAAGGTTTCTTTAAACGCGGAGACAAAGAGTCTTCTCTCAACGCAAGAGACGAAGGGTTTTCTTGTGATGCAAGTGTTGTCCGAAATGCTTAGGCGACGGAAGTCCCCTTAGCAAAAAAGGGGGGCTTATGTTGACACGATAGAAAATCTTGGGCCTATTTCTGACAAAAGCCCATAATAGGCACGAAGCCCATGACAAGGTTGAGCGCACCAGGCCTGCGTCTGTAGTCTACACAGACTATATGGTAAAGGAAGTCTACAGGGGCAGAGTAGTAACCCTGTAATCAGGGAAGTCTACGAGCCTGCGCCTGAAAAGGACACATGTCAAAGGGAACGGTTCCACAGCCCCGAGATAAGTGGGACTTGCAACCCACGCGTATGCTAGCACACGTCTTAGAAGACAATCAATTGAACCCGAAATCAGAGAGTCTGCGACCCACGTTTACACGAGTGGAAGTTAGTTAGCTCCGAGATTCCTGGGGGTAGTTGAGTCTGGAAGATCTTCAGAAGGTCGTAACAGACCGGGTATAAAAGGGGAAGATCTCTCTCAGAGAAAATCATGATCAAATCAGCCAACAGAGGCTTATCTTGCTCGTCGCCCCTTAGTTTAGTTGGTAGGATTCGCCAACCTGGGCGAAACCCCTAAGGTTTCATTGGTCTTCACCTTCACCATCAGAGTGAGCAACCGTAGCTCTGGTAACAACTCTTCGCCTTCGACTCCAACGCCAGGACAAGCAACCGTAGTCCCGGTACACTTCTCCGCCTTCGACTCCAATGCCAGGACGAGCAACCGTAGTCCCGGTACACTTCTCCGCCTTCGACACCGCCACCAGGGTGAGCCACCGTAGCCTTGGTATCCACGTCCGCCTCTACATTCGACCACAGCCCGTCCACCAAGCCCAGCAGCTAAGTCCTGCCACCCGAGGAGTGCAAGTCTACAGCGCTCTGCCACCAGGTCCACGGCTACGCTGACCAGATTCTCGAGTCCGGAGTGCCCAGCGTCAAGTCCACGACCCCTTTCGCCGTTCAAGTCTACGTCCTCGCTCCAAGTCTACGGAGCACAGTAGCTAGTCTACGCCCTCACCACCATTCTTATTTTTATTTTTATGGCTGTAAGCTTTTTTTACTTTGTGTAAAAACGTTTGCATTCAATCATATTTCTTCAATTACTTACTGGCGACCGCATCTACAATCCCTGTGAGTCTTATTGTCAAATATTTCCGACGTGATCCGTTTCCTACGCGAACAGGAGGAAAATAGGGGCTCGCCTTTATACACATTGAAAGGGTGGAAAACTACTTCGCGAACAAACTAGCTCGGTTTACTTCAAGCTTCAAGAAGGAGAAAGAATTATTCGAAGAGATTGGTGAGATTGTCATTAAGAGGGAATCAATATTAATAAAGGCAGGAAGCGTAGAGGTGAATGAATTGAATGTCGTGAACCATGCTGACATCTGACAAACAATGCTCATTGAGTTTCTTTAAGATTATTCAAGGTCCTTTACGGTAGCTACAAGAAAATGTCTTGCTCGATGGAGTGCTATATAAGAAGACAAATGAGTGAGTGTTGCTAAGACATGTTGCCATTGACGAAGCAACAAGGATCATTTTAGAAACCCAAGAAAGTCTAGCAGGCATAAAAATGTATTGGTTGATAGACGACGAGGTTTCTTTTAGTCATTGATGACTAAAAATTGTATTGAGAAAGTAACGAGATATGAAAGCGCTATGGACCAATTTCTATAGCACCGTGCAGTAATTAAACCCCAACTTTGACTTATTATCCTCGCCCACCCCAATATTTCGTTCTTTCTAAAACCATAAATACAAGAAAGCACTTCCCCCAAATTTACACGTAAATTTATTAATATAATCTTTTTCATTTTCCAAAAAATAATTTGAGTAGGCATAGCAAGAATAATGTAGCACTGCACGCCTTCTTGTTTAATTGAAGAAACATGCCATTTTCAATTTTATTTACATCCGTGTGATTATTATTACCGCAATTGAATTGTAAAACGGATAGTTAGGGGATATAAATCAGATACGGACCATTTTTTTTCGATCCTTCCGTTAGGATTTTATGGCCCGAACTCAAATATATTACGATTTGGAGAATATTATATTCTGGAGAGAATATATCTCTTGGGGGAATATATTGGGTAATAGTTTTGCGATATATTTGGAGTTATCTATTTTATAAATAGGTGTCAACATACGAAGCGAAGGATAAGACGAAAGAGAGAAAATTCTTATAGTATAGTAGAGGGATACACGATTGCAAAGAGTGCGACGGTAAAGAAATGGTGTGTGTTGGGAAAACACGAGAAACACTTCGGGGTTATTTTTTACCTGGAAAGCGGGATCTTACACTCGGGTAGGTCGAGGGGGTAAAAGGTCTCAACCTAAGTTTGTACTCCATTGTTATAGTGAAATCTTCTTCTCCGCCCGTGGACGTAGGTCCATTGACCGAACCACGTAAATTCGTTGTCTCCTTACTTTTCATTAACTTCAGATCGAGGACCGAATCCGATTCGACAAGTTTTCGAGGGCTTCCACGTGTGCCAACAATTGGTATCAGAGCTCGGTTGTGTGTAATCGAGATCCATGGCTGGTGGCAAAGTCGAGGTCGAGCAGTTGCATGGGAGCATGAATTTCGGCTTGTGGCAAGTCAAGATGAGGGCGCAATTGGTACTGGGTGGATTGGAGAAGGCTCTTACAGATCAGTTGAAGAGCGCTTCGAAGTTGACTTTTGACCAGTGGGAGTAGATAGATGTTAAAGCGTTATTGGCGATTCAGTTGTGTCTATCCAACGAGGTTCTGACAAACGTGCTCAAAGAGACGACAGTGGCCGGGCTTTGGAGTTGGCTGGAGACTCTCTACATAACAAGTACTCTAAGCAATAAACTTCTTCTCAAACAAAGGTTCTTCATGCTCAGACTGACGGAAGGTATGTTCGTTAAATCCTACGTGGATAATTGGTTGTCTGCATCATTGGATTTGGAGAGGATCGACGACAAGATCGATTAGGAGATCCAGGCGATGCTATTGTTATGTTCACTGCCCGCTTCATACCAGAGCTTAGGGAGACGTTCTTGTATGGGAGAAGTGTTCCCACAGTTGACGAGGTATGGTTTGCCCTTTTATAAGAAGATTTAATTGATAAAGAGTTTACGGGTGAAGCAGCGCGACCCATAGCGGAGGCATTAACAGTAGGCAGGAACAGATCCAAAGGTAGCGGCGGGGTAAGTTGCTTCCATTGTGGTAAGAAGGGACACATAAAGAAAAACTGCAGGAAGCTAACAGGAAAGGATGGAGGATTGCAAGAGTCAGCGACGGTTACTGTGTATACCAGGGACAGTGATGCCTGAGACGGAGATGTACTCATGGCTAATGAGGTGCAAACTGTTGAAACCGAGTCGGAGAGACCATCGAACGAGGATTGGATTCTCGACTCAGGGAGTACTTTCCACATGAGTCCTCATTGGGCGATGTTCACCGCATACTGTTCCACTACAGGTGGAGAAGTATGCTTGGACAATGGTCACAAGTGTAAGGTTGCAGGTGTGGAAACGGTTCAGTTCAGAATGAAGAATGGAGCTGTGAAAGAGTTGACAAGTGTCGGACAAGTCCCTAACATCACGGGAAATTATTTCCGTGAGTGTTTTAAAAGCCAAGGGTACGAATTTTCCATTTCAAGTGGAGCCCTCAATGTTCGCCGAGGAAGGCGGTTGTGGATGACTGGGACTCGATTGAAGGGCTTCTATGTTATGAGAGGTGCCGTTGCTATTACCACCGTTGGCTCTTCTAGAAGGCGTCATGAACCTTTCAAGATGAGTAATCAGTCATCGGAGAAACGGGGTAATAGGTCACGAGTACGGAGAAGCAAGAAGATATGGGTACTCAAGTCCGTCGTGGATAGGCTTGGATATTCCGTTGACTAGGCTCCTTAGGCTTGGAGTGACAATTTCTTAGACTATGGACTTCGACCCAAGGTGGAGTTTGTTAGGATTTTGTGGCACGAAGTCAGATATATTGTGATTTGGAGAATATTATGTTCGCTCCGGAGAGAATATATCTCTTGGGCGAATATACTGAGTAATAGATTTCTGATATATTTGGGGATCATCTATTTTATAAATAGGTGTGAGCATACGAAGCGAAGGATAAGACGAAAGAGAGTAAATCCTTAGAGCATAGTAGAGAGATATACGATTGCAAAAAGTGCGGCAGCAAAAAAAAAGTGTGTGTTGGGAAAACACATGAAACACTCGGGGTTCTTTCTTACCGGGAAAGCGGGATCTTATATTCTGGTAGGTCGATGGGGTTAGAGAGGGTCTCAACCTAAGTTTGTACTTCATTATTACGGTGAAATCTTCTTAACTGCCCGTGGACGTAGGTCCATTGACCGAACAACGTAAATTCGTTGTCTCCTTATTTTTCGTTAACTTTAGATCGAGGACCGGATCCGATTCGACACGTTTCCGAGGGCTTTCGATTACGCAACGCCTTCCATAAAAAAAAATCAATCACTTCCTAAAATAGAGGTACGGCAAATAAATGTCTTTTTGAATTTACTCCAACATTTGAAATAGATAAGGCAATTCACTTATAGTACACCACCGTGTTATTAACGGAGCAAATAGAACTGTCGTTTCTTGAAATATCCTTCGGATTTAAGATCGTAGTGTAACATGTATCTCGTTGGTCCATGGAACATATGAAATAATCAAAAATGAAAGTTTTATATATGAAAGAAATTTTAAAGAAACCGTGTATGTCCTTACAAACTATAACATATCCTGAAT
Organism: Melastoma candidum; assembly: GCA_023653495.1. Lineage (NCBI taxonomy): Eukaryota > Viridiplantae > Streptophyta > Magnoliopsida > Myrtales > Melastomataceae > Melastoma > Melastoma candidum. Next base: position 8,027,808 of record CM042888.1, on the reverse strand, counting down.
CTTATGAAATGTGATGAATTGAGATGATATTTTATAACTACTTTAAGAAAGTGATACAAGAAATACGCAGGATTCAAACTCCGATAAAGTTAACAATATTATATTTATAATATTGGATAAATAGGTAACAAGAATTTCTCCGAAGAAACTTTCCGGAAAGGAAAAAGTACAAAAATAAAAGCGCTTTGACGGGGGAAGAGGGAGGGGAGGAAGACAGAAAAGTAAACCACTCCTCTAAATTGGATTCGTGGTCTCATGCTTGTTCATCTTCATCTTCCAGGAGTTTTGGTCAGATCCACTGGGGAATGAGGAGGTGGAGAGGGTTGAATCCTTCTGTTTCCCGAATCCCTCCACGCTGATGGGCCGTCGCAGGAACTCCCAAAAGTTCAAGTAAGGCTCCCCCACCCAGCCTTGTTCTTTTCACGTTCTCTGTTTTGTTGTAGACACGAATCCAGGCAATCGATGGATAGATCGATTTGGCAGCGGATCTTGTTGATATTTTGACGGTTTTAATTCCTGGATATATGTTCTTCGTTCCAAAAGGTCGATTGAGTCCCCAGCTTTGCTGACGTCTTGTTCCGAAGTCGGTTTCTCTGATTCCCCCGTCTGGTGTTGTTTGTTTAATATTTGTTTGTATTGATGCAATGGCTAAAGTTAAGCTGTCCGCCAAAAGCAAAAGTTTTTCACGAGGAAGTTTTGTTTTTGTTCCATGTACAATAATTTCCATGTATGGTGTTGTTTTGAGTCTAGTAAAGCAGAGTCCATTCGTGGCTACGCTGAGTATTTCAGTCTTGTACGACACCATAGAATTTAGAAAAGCATCTGCGGGTTTCTGATTTATTGTATTATGGTTGACCAGTGATGCATGGTATGTGTATTTTGCTGAGCTCTTCGGGGAGCGACGCCAAATTTGTCACTCTTCAGACGCAGCTTGTAGCAAATTTAGAAACAGTACTTCATTTAGAATGTTCTGAGATGGGTAGCATCTGGTGTCATGGACGAAGCTGCTCTACCAAATAAAGCCCATAGGTAGGCCACTGCTAATAGATCTCGCGCCTCACCAAGAAGGCAACAAAGGCAACAATCAACCAGAATCTTTCTATGATATCGTCTCGCGAAATTCCAGCATCGTGAGTAAAAGATATGCCTCACCAAGATGTTTGTAGAGAACTACCGAGAGAAGTTCAGATGTAATCAATTCTCACTGTCGAATTTAATTCCTTCAAAGAACTGTCACCGAACTGAGGAGAAGTTTCCTTTTCCTGTGGTGTTGTGCCCTTTTAATGATCTTTCTGGATCTAATGTTATGTGAGTTATGACTTCTCAGTGACTAGAATGTATTTACAGAAGTTCTATTTTGCGTGTAGATGTAGATGGAGGAGCTGATGATATACCTGTTAATTCCATTCCTCGTTGGTTCTTATTAGTTTTTTTTTGTTGATTGTGTTGGAGTAGGATGACAACATTATGTGGAATCCCGATCTCTCTCATTCTTATCAACATGGCTGCAATAATGGAGCGTGCCGACGAGAATCTCCTTCCGGCAGTCTATAAGGAAGTCAGTGAAGCCTTCAATGCAGGCCCTTCCGATCTCGGTTATCTGACATTCATAAGGAATTTCGTACAAGGATTAGCCTCTCCGCTCGCTGGTGTACTTGTAATCAGCTATGATCGTCCTACAGTCCTTGCCATCGGCACCTTCTGCTGGGCTATATCGACGGCTGCAGTTGGTCTGAGCCAACACTTCATGCAAGTTGCTCTCTGGAGGGCGCTGAATGGGTTTGGCCTAGCAATTGTAATACCTGCTCTGCAGTCATTTATTGCAGATAGCTACGGGGACGGTGTTAGAGGAGCTGGTTTTGGATTTCTTAGTCTAGTTGGTGCTTTCGGTGGAATCGGAGGCGGTGTCCTGGCAACAGTAATGGCTGGTAAAGAGTATTTTGGGATACCAGGCTGGCGTTGTGCTTTTATCATGATGGCAACGCTGAGTTTCTTGATCGGTGTTCTCGTTCTTGTATTTGTCGTTGATCCGAGGAAGGCGAGTAGTGAATATGATGAATCAAAGGAGAGGCTGTTTGGGTATTATGTATTACTTTTCCTTTAGGCCAGAAAGCGAATACTAGCGTTTCATTCGATTTTCAATTCCGTTGCTTGTTGACATCATTGATATTCCTCTGTTTTGTGTTTCAACACAGCCAGAAGTCGCCAGTCAAGGGCTCTCACGGTAAATCAGTCTGGACAGAGTCTTGGATTGCTATGCAAGCTGTTATGAAAGTTCGGACATTTCAGGTGATAGTTTTGCAAGGAGTCGTTGGCTCTCTACCATGGACGGCGATGGTTTTCTTCACCATGTGGTTCGAGCTGATGGGTGAGTAATCAGTTTCCTTGAGTGTATAAACGAGGTGTAAGCCTAAGCATGACTCCCGGTTTCCTTGTGTGACTCTTTTGAATCAAAACCGTGTTGTACATTTCAAAATTGTTTATGCAGATTTCAACTGATGTGAAGGTATATTGCATGAGTTCCTTCTGACATTGTTATATTTTGCGTGATTCAGGATTTGATAACAATGGTACAGCTGCGCTCCTCAGTGTTTTTGCAGTCGGTTGTGCTGTTGGTTCTTTCATAGGAGGACTCATTGCTGATCGCCTATCAAGATCTTATCCTCATTCCGCTCGTATCATGTGTGCACAATTCAGTGCTTTCATGGGAATCCCGTTCTCGCTGATTCTTCTTCGAGTAATCCCTCAGAACATGGTCAGCTGGTCCAGTTACACTCTTACCTTACTACTAATGGGACTCACCATCAGCTGGAACGGCACAGCGGCAAATGCACCGATGTTTGCCGAAGTTGTGCCTGCGAAACACCGGACCATGATATATGCGTTCGATCGTGCTTTCGAGGGCTCTTTCTCATCCTTTGCAGCACCATTGGTTGGGATCCTCTCGGAGAAGATTTATGGGTATGATGTGAAATCCGTGAGTCACTCTCATGGCTCTCCCAAGGAGGCTGCTGCGCTGTCGAAAGGGCTTCTATCGATGATGGCAGTGCCATTTGGGATATGCTGTTTATGTTATACACCGTTATATAAGTTCTTCAGATTGGACCGGGAAAACGCCAGAATGTCCACTGTGAAAGAGCAGGAGATGACATGAGCCCGAGTTTCACTATCCCAACTCGTAACTACCTGTCATGGGGGAGAATGATTTGGTGCACCAGATCCGAGAACTTGCTCTCCCCGGGCTCAAGCTTACTCCGGTAGAGAACCTGAGACTTAAAACATGAAATATTTTACTATTTGGGGAGTGCTTGATCCCCATTTCCAATGGGAGGTCCAACTTCAGCATGGTGATGCTGGTCTGCCTTCTCAAATGTTGTTTTTTATTTAAGTCAGTTAGCTTGGCAGGTTCATTTTCTGGTTTTGTACACTGAAGGATGGATCTTATTTGTTTTTCCTGGTGAATGGATTGGAGGTATATCCAGATCAGAGGTTTATAGCTTTACGGTGGAACTGTTCCCTGCTTCATCATGGAGTTACTCCTTTTAGGAACAAGAAAGAAGTGGTTGCCTGCTTCATGTCACTTACCGATGATTTATATTTTGTTCTTGGTTTACTTGCATAGCTGCTACCATGTGAGGTTAGCTGTGATTCGTAAAATGGGTTGTGTTCATGTGTCAAAATACTTTACTGGAAACCAATCACCAGGATTAGGAGGAATTAGAAGCTCTGCATGCGAAACATTTAATCCCCGATTGTTTGTTTCCAAAAGAAAGAAGAGACAAAAGCCTACAATACACGAGAAAGAGAAACAGGAATGCGTAGACATCCCAAATGCTTATGAAGAACTATTTGTGGGATATTTATTATTTCAAAGTGGAAAAAGCCTCGGAGAACTCTCAAGGCGCGTACGCATTTGTCTTATATCCAGATGGAGATGCACTTGCTAGTTTTTAAATAATTATGTAACAGAGTCCAACTTTCCTTTTCTACTTATTCAATCTCCACCTTATTTATCCATTTGGATTATAATGAGATTATGATTTTATTTCAATTTCTCGGTTTGTCTGTATGCAAGAATTCTAGTGACTGAAAATCTTCTCTTAGCATAGTGTTCTCAGAACAACCGCACTGAAGGCTCTGGCGAATATCTTGAAGGCCACCTGTGGAGATCTTGAAAATGAACTAAACTTGCACGATCACAAAGGTGGTCTCCTGAATACCAAGGACTGGCTGCATCTGAAGCAGTCGTGATGGCCTGGTTGAATGTTCGAGGAACTGTTGATATTCGGACTGATTACATCCAGACATTCTAAAAGATACATGGTCGATCTACCCGTGTTTGTCAATACTTGACCCAAACGTTCCTTAAATCGAAATACTTAGGCTAGAGATTTATCTATTAAGTCGAGACCCAACTTGGAAAGCGTGAAGACAACATGCATGACATTCTTTCACCTTTTGTAAATCATATTACATTCATACAATCATCTGAATGTAACACACATATTAACAAGGATGCTTCACTCAAGTGCCTTGGTTAGATGAGACGTCAAAGACACTGGAGGAACTCATTTAACAAGCTCTATTCACTCACCGGTATCACTTATTCTTACTACACACCCTGCGAAATTCAGATGTCACTAATATTATGGTTTTCATCGAGAAGATCTTTAAGAGAGAGCAATATAACGGTTGACCGGATGTCATTTGAGGAAGTAATCTTGGATCCCGTTGCAATGTACCCACAAGTGCTTACGACGGTAAGTACACTTAGAACATGTGTTGCTAAGGTTGCGAAAATCAATGACATTAACAACACACTAAGAGTGGGGTGAATAATGTTAAAGCTCAAATAAGGATTTTTAACTCTTCGACGATCCCCAACGGAAAATAGCTTCTGTAAAATATAACCTTTCAGATAAGTTTTCTATGAGAAATAATGTATGAAATGGATCTCGAAAGCATTCATAGGACTCAAGGAAGTTTACAGTGGTTCGACCTATCCAGAAAAATTATCGGCCCACGAATGTGGTTTCGATCCTTCCTGTGATGCGAGAAGTTGTTTCGATATACGATTTTATCTTGTTTCCATTTTATTTATTATCTTTGATCTGGAAGTCACCTTTTTCTTTCCTTGGGCAGTATCTCTCCACAAGAATGATCTGTTTGGATTTTGGTCCCGATGTTTTTATTGATTTTGACGATTGGATTTCTCTATGAACGGAAAAGGGGTGCTTTGGATTGAGAGTAATCACTAGTGATAAGGCTAAAATCGGGGAGAAGGATAAAGGAAAGAGCCATGCCTACTAACAATCAATTGATTTCGTCATGGTAGAGAAGAAAAACGGCGCACGGACCGTAATCGAACTTCAGATCCATGTCCCCAGAAGTAAGGAGTATGCCTGCGTGTTTCAACGAGAACACCGAAAAAACCTAATTCAGCTCTAAGTAAGATAGCCAAAGTACGATTGAGCAATCGAAATGATATATTTGCTTATGTTCACTCTCACCTAGAATTTGAGTGTTTACCACTAAACGAAACGTATTACCGAATATAGAAGGTGATACATGACTAACCATCTACAACACAAACAAAAAGGTTTTGTACCAAAAGTGACTGATTGCATGGGTTAACGTGACTAACAACAGTAATCGATTGTTTGGACGTTTTCCTCGGGCGATATCCTCGCCTGCATAGTAATTCGTTGTGACTCTCCTTTGAAAATTTCACTCCGGCGATTTCCTCTCCAGCACAGCAACTTGTTGTGAATTGCCTTGTACGGTCCATTGAGGCAACAACTTCGTGACGAATTCCATGCTAGCAGATAATAAGCCCAGTCTAAGGTGTTCCTCCTGCGTACAGAAGTTGGTAAGTCCCTCACCTTCTCTCTTCACTCCGGCCCCCTTTACGCTAGTGCACCACAACCTCCTGTCGAATGTCTCCTTTAACACTATCCATAGCTTCCAACCAAGAGTCCTTGACCCGCACCAAGTCACCCTCACAAAAGCTTCACCAACGCTACATCCTGCTACAACTCTCATTCCTTTCCGTGCATCACTTACAACAATCAAGACCTACAGTCACCTTTTTTTTCTTTTTATTACACTCTTTCTAGCTCATTAACATTTCTTACTCAGTGACTGAATGCCTCTAATTATACAATACACGAAAAAACTACATGGAAAAACTAAAACTCGACAACAATATCTTCTCCACATAAAAAAATAAAGGATTAATCAATATAATAATTCCAAAAGTAGAATAGACGTCACCTGTATACAAATATTATTAGGGATTAAATCAAGTTAATGAGATTATGATTTGATTAAATTCCCATGAATGCATTACAAGAAACTTTTGGTTGAACATTATAACAGCTTTTTATAATTGGAAATAAATTAAAATCTACTTTCGAATTTATTTTCAATTAGTCCAAGACATGTGGTACATTTTATTTGGACGAATGATATGGATAGTTACTCAAATAATCCCATTTCAGTGGATAACTATGCTTCAAATATGGTTATAGATGGTCTTACAAAACCTTCCATAAATATGTAATTTGTTTTCTTTAAATTGAAAATATATTACTTATTTTAATTTTTTTTCATAACAAATTATTTGATTTCGATGAGATTGACATCTTGATCAATGAGGATAATTTCTATTGAATATACTCTTCTAATTTCGTAATTATTTATTAACTAAATAATTATTTTATAAAATATTTCCTTACAGAAAGTTCTCATTAGGAATAGCTTCCATAGTTGTAGAAGATTGACTTATGTCTCATAGAAAGTCAAGCTTCTTCTGGCTCATCATCAAACCATATAAACATCAATGAAAACACAGTTTTCCGTTCTTATTTCTCATAGGCATAATGTTTACAATTCATGTCGGATATTTCACTTCTAAGATGAATCCAGCCCCAATGAGTTCATTAAGCTTACATTATTGGACGTACCCCATGTTTGACTACTAGTTTATGCACCGCTATTTTCTAGTCTATGTTGGGCATCTCCTTAGCTCCATTCAAAGATATTCTTAAGAGTACTAACCTTCGACCTTTCTTCTTCTTTAAGTGTTATGCTCGCACTACAAAATGCTAGGCAATAATCTCCTTCTTTCTCTAGGTTAAAATTTCTATCGATTTCTTGACGATTGACCTCTATTTGTAGTATTTACGAAGCTTCCTAGACATCATCCCCTTTTGGAGTAACACTTTAGTCTTCTTCACAAATAATGATTTGGATAAAAGGAACAAACTCATCATAAAAATTACCTCGAGATGTCTCATCACTAGTATTCTTAGCAACCTAAGTCTTCATATTGAGTTTTAGTACTTTTCCGGTGATTGCGATGTATTATGTTGAGTATAATTCATTTGCGTTTCTTGTGATTGACCCTTTTCTATGCATTCGACTTTTAGAAGTTTTATTAAACTCTTAGATATATTGAATATAATCGACGATAGGCTCACCTTCACATTAATGGATGTTTGGTCAAATCTATCATGCTCACCACATGTTGCATGATATAAAATTGATTAAGAAATTCGCTCTTTAACTGCTCATAGCTATCAATAGTACTAGGTATGAGGTCGTTGTAGTAGTCAAAGGCATTCTCCTTCAGGGACCGCTTAACCAGTAGATCTCCATTTGTTCTAGCATTATTGCAAGCAAGTTTTAACAAAATGAGTTACATGCTACCTTGAATTCTACTTATCAACGAATTGTTAGAAATTTAAGGGTCGGTAATCTGAAGACATTTAAAACATGCGATCCTCCAGCGTGTAACTTACAATATGATAAGATGTTGTAGATGTTCCCTCGAGGTTATCTTTTAATGCTTCATTTACTAATTCTTCCAATGTTTTAGTCAGATCCAAAACTTTAGTGGATGAAAAGGCATAGGCTTCGACCAATCCTCCACATTTAAAATAATTTTTCCCTTTGTCCTCACGTGAACAAGGTTCACCTTCATTATATGTTTTCCTACACTCTTTATTCTTGAACTTGCTTATGACACTCTAGTGGTTAATCTCTCCCATTCAGGGAGCTCAACATCTCCTTTGCTACTTTGACATATATACGACTTGATTTTTAAGTCACGAAGTGTCTGCCATCATAACTGACATAACATGTCCATATTTCTGACGAATTAATCTCATAAGTGGTTCTAGAAGGAGTTGGTGAAGAATTTCATAATGGGTTATAATGTAAACACAACAAAAGAACTATTGACATAGTGCCCTTGCTCAACATGGTCTTTTAGTAACCTCTGTAGCCTTGGCCATAGATTTCTTCGAAACAATCATTTGTGGAACCATATGAATCATTTCAAGTAAAGAGATAAGGCTGGAGATAGTCTCATGAGGCATGTTAAAAATTCGTGATCACAAAATTCTGCAATATGAATATAAGATTGGATATTGTATAATAAATTGTACAACATCTAATCATGAGAGTATGCGTGAATCCCCTCATTATACACTTGTAGAATGTTTAAAATGGAAATGGATTGACACTTCAGTGAATATTTACTTGGATTTCTAGAATTAATCAAGTAAATGGAGAATGCTCAAGAGCTTTATAAAACTAATGAGCTCATCACTCTTGAAAATATCAAATGAAGGGAGAGAATACCTCTATTTATAGGCATTTTATGGAACCATTATTTTAATGATAAATATTTATTATGGGCGTAATATAGGCCGTGATATAGAAGTTGGGGATGATTCACAATTGTCGCCTCTAATAGTCTTGAAGAAGAGTTATGTCGACAATAAATACTCACATCTTTATTGAAGAATTACGTCATAACAGAAGATTTATGCCACAAAAAGAACAAAGTATTATGCCATCACTGAAGAAGTCGAAGAACTATGCCACTATAGAAGATTTACACCGCCACTAAAGAAGAACTAAAACTTCTTTATAACCCAAATGACTTAAGAGTGGGAGAAACAAGGAAGTGAAATTAAAAATGAGATGGTAAGCTATTTTATATAGGAGTTGGAAAATTTTTCGTGCTTTTCCCACTCTATGACTTTGGAAAACAGAGTCAAGTAGAGATTGGTCAAAAGTATAAGTTAGCCATGGGCAATGTATGGACTAAACAATAAAATAAATTAAATTTAACATAATACTCATATTAGTGTTGAGTTTATTTTTCACTTAACCCAAAATTATTTAATAGTTGGGTTTATATATATGTAAATATTATAAATATTGTGATTTGAATGTCATTATAATTTTTATTAAAATAGAATGAATTATTACTCTTACGTTACATTTGTAATCTTTCTATTACCTTTGTAATTCTCCTATAAATAGGAGCTCCTATGTACATATGTATGGTTATAAAAAAAGGAATAAAATCCCCTGTTTGTTTATCACTTACTATCTTTTCTCCTTTTTATCATTTGTTTTACAAGACGTTATCAGCACGATAAGGCTCTACTGGAAAAAGGAAAGAAAAAAGGGATTGTTTTCAAGTTTGTTTTCCACGTTGAGGTGGGACTAATCGACAATTATGTATGGAGCTTTGTAAACGTTAATCTCACAGAGTAATCACACTGCTTATTTCATTTTTTTTGTTACATTTACTGAAACCTTAGGACATTCCCCGAAGCGAATCCTTGATTCCCCGTAGCGAATCCACGATTCGACATTCCCCGAAGCGAATCGTCGAAAAGCGAATACACAATTCCCCGAAACGAATCATCGTTTCCCTGAAGCGAATCCTTGATTCCTCGAAGTGAATTATCAATTCCAAGAAGTGGATTATCAGTCGGCTATGTTAATGTTTGTCGTCGGGATCAACATTATTTTGTAAGGATCGTCATCCATATGTGAAAAAAAAGAATGGCAAAAAGAAGGTCAATTTGACAAGGCTGTGGAGAATAAATCTTATTGTTGCATTGGTTACGTACCCATCGTACGCTATCAAGAGTCTCGGAAAAAAAAAGATGATCGAGACAGACAATTTTTATTCCAGTGTTTCTCCCAATCTGATGTATCCGACTTTCTAGTCGAGCATGTAAATAACAAAGGGGTTATTTAATTTTCTTTTTGTTGATGTATTTCATAATTCTTTACCGTCTTGGTAATGAACGAAACAAGTGTCAATACGACATCTAGAAGTACAAAAATCATAGAGGGCTCTGGAATAGCAAATATCTTATTATCTAGAGGAATAAATATTTGTATCGATAATGCGTTGTATTCCTCTAAGTCTCAGAGAAATTTATTAAGTTTTAAGGATATCCACAAAAATTGATATCACATTGAGACTTCAAATGAAAATGACAAAGAAATGGATATTAGAAAAATTACCCGCGGTTTCCTCTGGACTATACTATACAAATATATGTGTTTGTGAAATACATGCCATCACAAACCAAAAGTTTGTTGAGCAAAATAATTTTATTACTTGACATAAACGATTATGGCATCTTGGAGCTATAATGATGCGAAGAATAATTAATCATTCGTGTGGGCATACATTGAAAAACCAGAAGATTTTTCTACCAAATGAATTTTTATGTGCCGCTTTTCCCCAAGGGAAGTTAATAATAAGGCCATTACCATAAAAAATCAGGGGTTAAAATTTATTGAAAGAATATAAGGTGATATATGTAGGCTTATTCATCCACCACGTGGACCATTCAGATACTTTATTGTATTAATTGACGCATCAACAAGATGGTCACATGTGTGTTTCTTGTCAACTCGTAATCTAGCATTTGCAAGATTGCTTGCTCAAATTATCAAATTACGAGCTCATTTCCCATATTATCTAATAAAATGTATTCGTCTTGATAATGCCGGATAATTTACTTCCCAAACTTTTAATGATTATTGTATGTCAATTGGGATAAGTGTTGAACTTCCAGTAGCACATGTTCACACACAAAATGGCCTTATAGAGTCATTGATAAAACATCTTCAATTATTTGCAAGACCGTTACTTATGAGAACAAAACTCCCGATACATGCTTGGGGATATGTTATTTTGCACGCGGAAGTGTTAATTCGCATCAGACCTACAATTTACAATGAGGTCTCCCCTTTGCAAATTATTTGTGGTCAGGAACCAAATATTTCCCATATAAGAATTTTTGTATGTGCGGCATATGTGCCAATTACTCCACAACACACAAAGATGGGACTCCAAATGAGAATGAGGATATATGTTGGATATGAATCATCGTCTATAATTAAATATCTTGAGCCATTGACGGGTGATTTATTTACGATACGTTTTGTCGATTGTCAATTTGATGAAATTGACATTTCCGACATTGAAAGGGGAGCATAAGCAGTTGGAAAAAGAAATAATCTAGCGTGAGTTATCATTGGCTCACTATGATCCTCACATAAAACAATCTGAACTCGAAGTTCAGAAAATTATTCACTTGCAAAATTTATCAATTGCCAGATGCTTTTACTGACTCTAAGAAAGTGACAGAGTCATGTATTCCAACTGCAAATGCTCCAATAAGAATTGATGTCCCTGAAGGACGACATAGTATTGCTAATGAGCCTAAAATGCAAGTGAAACGTGGTAGACCAATCGGTTCCAAAGATAAAAATCCTCGGAAAAGAAAAGAAGTAAAGGCTCATACTGTGGAAACAATTACTCTAGAAGAGCGTCCAGTCATTGAGAATATGATTCCGGAAGAATCACAGGTACTAAAAATTAAGAGATCTCGATCAATTATATTTTGATTGGAAAGAGATGGAATCGAGATAAAATCGACGTTGATGAAAATTTTGCATATGCTATAGCATCCGATATTGTAAATGAAGACGAGGATCTTGAACCAAAGTCTGTTGAATAATGCAAACAAAGAAGTGATTGGCCAAAATAGGAAGATGCGATTAAAGCAGAATTAAGATCGCTCATAAAACATAAAGTTTTTGAACCCGTAGTCCGTCCGATCGGTTATATATGGGTATTTGTAAGGAAAAGAAATTTAAAAAAAATGAGATTGTCAGATATAAGGCACAACTTGTCGCCCAGGGATTCTCGTAGAGACCTAGTATTGATTATGAGGAGACATATTCTCCTGTGGTGGATGCAACAATATTTAGGTATCTGATAAGCTTATCAATTCATGAGAAATTGGAGATGAGATTAATTGATGTCATTACAGTATACTTATGTGGCTCTCTTGAGACCGACATATACATGAAACTCCCTGAAGGATTCAAAATGCCAGAAGCATATAATTCAGATCGTCGAGATCTTTACTCGGTCAAATTATGCAGTTCTCTATACGGATTGAAATAATCTGGACGTATGTGGTATAAACGTCTCAATGAATATTTATTGAAAAATGGATATCAAAATGATCCAATATGTTCATGTGTGTTTATTGAGTGATCTGGATCACAATTTGTAATAATCGCGATTTATGTTGACGATCTGAATATTATTAGAACCACGATGAACTGTTTGAAACAGTTGATTTCCTCAAGAAAGAATTTGATATGAAAGATCTCTGGAAAACAAAGTTATGTCTTGGCTTGCAGATTGAGCATTTAGAGAATGGAATTTTTATCCATCAATATGCTTATATATCAAAAGTGTTAAAAAGATTTTATATGGATAAAGCATATCCCTTGAGTAGTCCAATGGTCGTGAGATCGCTTGATGTAAATAAAGACTCATTTTGACCTCGAATGAATGATGAAGAACTAATTGGTCCTGAAGTACCATATCTCGGTGTTATTGGGGCACTGATGCATCTTGGTGTTCATACTAGACCTAATATATCATTTGTAGTGAATTTATTAGTGAGATATAGTTCTTCACCGGCGAGGAGACATTGGTATGGAATTAAAGGAACTATGGACATGGGAATATATTATCCATATATGCCTGAAGCAGAACTGATTGGATACGCTGATGCAGGATACTTATCCGACCCTCATAACGGTAAATAACAAACGGGTTATTTATTTACATGTGGTGATACTGATATATCATCGAGATCTATGAAACAAACAATCCGCCACATCATCTAACCGTTATGAGATTATTGTAATTCATGAAGCCAGTAGAGAATGTGTATGGTTGAGATCAGTTATACATCACATTTGAGGATAATGTTGCTCGCATTTCTCCATTAAAGGGATGATATATCAAAGGTGATCGAACGAAATATATATCATCGAAATTCTTTTTCTCTCATGATCTCTAGAAGAGTGGTGATATTGATGTTCAATAAATGAGTTCATCAGAAAATCTGGCAGATTTACTCACAAAAACTTTGTCTACAATAATTTTTAAAAGGCTGGTGCATAAATTTGGAATGCGCAAACTTGAAGATTTAAAGTGATGTTACTAAGAGGGGGAGTAAACATATTGTACTATTTTTTCCTTTACATGGTTTTTTCCCATAGGGTTTTCATGAAAAGGTTTTTAACGAGGCAGTTTCATAATAGATATTCAAGGGGGAATATTATAAATATTGTGATTTGAATGTCATTATGATTCCTAATAAAATAGAATGAATTATTACTCTTCCGTTACATTTGTAATCTTTCTATTACCTTTGTAATTTTCCTATAAATAGGAGCTCCTATGTACATATGTATGGTTGTAAGAAAATGAATAAAATCCTCTATTTGTTTATCTCTTACTATATTTTCTCCTTCTTGTCATTTGTTTTACAACAGAAAAAACATATTCATCACTAATGAGTTAGGGCTAATATATGTCTTAACTAGACTTGGTCAATGGATGAGTTTGAATCGGGCCATCGGGCTTTAAAATTTTCTTTATGTTCAAGCCCATCGAGACTCAATAATTGAAATTGGGCCTTTGAGGCTTACATTTTGTTAATATTGTCAAAAGTCGGTCCAAAGCCACTAATTAAAATTATACTTATAATGAAATAATTTAATAAATTTAAATTGATTTTAAATTCTAAAAATAAATAATTTATTATCATGAGTTGAGTTTGAATTGTGTTTGGGCCGATTCGGCCGAAGGATTCAGCCAAACCGAGCCCATGAACACGATTAGTCGTGGACAAATGTTTATAGTTTTGGGTTCAGATTATTATGTTAATATTACAAGTAAATAAAATATATGATTAGTGGGTTGACTCTTCTCCCACACTTACGTTTTCTAAATGTAGTTTCTCCTTGTTAACAAATCCCTTGTGCCTTACACCGCGTTTTTCAAATGTAAGATAATAATTTCACAAGCGACGAATAAATATCTTAAAACGCGACGTCTTTGCTATACTAAAATCACGATAACACGATAGAGCCGGATATTAAAGATGTTAAAAGAGTGCATCATTATTGAGGATTATATTTTTAATTCATGTAACATTTCTACTCAAATCGCAACTCTATCTTTTTTTTTTTGTAGTGGGTCGACAAGTACACCAGGTGACTAAGAAATTCATTTAATATATATCATAATCATTTAATTGCAAAAGAATACCCGTCTTGGTCTTGATATGAAGGTCTAATTACAAAAGAATACCCAACTGATGTCTTTTATCTTAACCATGAATTGTGGCGAGTGTTGACTGACTCTTCCTCCGCGGTCGTTGTAGAAAAGAAAGAGAAAGGGTAGAAGATATCGACAAGGAGGAGAGTGTCGTCCCCCTTTCACCACACTCTCCATTTCCTCGAAACCCAACAAATTTCAATCTTCACATAAAAAAAATACCTCCCCCTCCTCACCTTTGACCACACATCAAACCCTCCACGAAGGCAGCCGCCATCTCCGTCCTTTGTATCTATTTCCGTTGGTAGGGATCGGAAACCCGATCTGGGTTTAGTGGTTGTCGGGAATTGGTGGTGAACACAATTGTTTGAGGGGGATTTTGGGGGTGGGAGCAAATGGGGAGTCCCTTCAGCAAGAAAAAGGGCGGGGAGCCGTCGATTTTGCTCCCCGCTAACATCGATTTCTGCGATCTGGCCTCCTTTGAGGCTGCCTCCGGGACAGTCGATCCTGGGCTCAGTGCCTTCGGTCAGACAGTGCAGCATAGCACGGAGAGGGTCTTCCGTTCGCTGGCCACCGAAGGGGAGTCTAAGGCCGCCCTGCCTTTCGGGGCCCTCGCTGCCGTCGCAAGGAGCACGCTCGAGGTGGACCAGGCCATGGTCAGGGTCATCCTTGATAGCACGGAGGATATCTGGAAAAACAAGGACTTGCTCGATCTGGTCAAGGATTACTTCGAGAACAGCCGCAGGTCCTTTAATTTCTATACGGCGGTCAACAAGTGTGTTAGGCGAGCCAAGGAAGGGCATTCGAGGATACTGCTCGCCGTTAGCTACTTCGATGAGGAGTCGCAGCTCGAGGGCAGCAGCTTCGAGCGGACTCTGCAGCAGTTGAAGAGGTTTAGGGAGGCTGGGGACCCGTTCACGGACGAATTTACGGCACTTCTGGAGTCGATCTACGTACAGCAGCTAAAGATGCTGAAGTCCCTGGAAGCATGTAGAAACAATGTCGATAAAAAGCTTAGGTCCTCAAAGACGTGGATGAGGATCACAAACGCGATCTATGTTGCGGCTTTCATATCCACCCTTATTGTCTCGGTTGTCGCCGTTGCCCTCGCTGCGCCGCCAGTGGTGAGCGCCATTGCGGCTGGGCTGGCTGCTCCCATAGGCTCATTGGGAAAATGGTGCAACACACTCTGGAAGAATTACAGGAAGGAGTTGAGGCAGCAGAAAGCGCTGCTGACCCTGGCTGCTGGGTTCACGAAGATCGCGATTGAAGATATTCAGACCATTAAGATGCTCGTTAGCAGGCTAGAGATCGAGATTGAGTCACTGGTGGCGAATGCAGACTTGGCTGAAAGGGAAGGAGCCGTGGCACTCATGATAGGGGAGCTCAGGAAACGTCTAGATGTGTTCATGGAATTGGTAGAGAATCTCGGCGAGCATGCCGATCAGGGAAGCCAATACACCCAAACGGCGAGGGCGATTATTTTACAGAGGATAACAGGACAATCCAGTAATTAAATACTTCTTGTGGATTAGTTGTATGATAGCTACTGATGCAATACCACTGCTCGCTAATGTCCGATGAATGGCGAGCTATGTTTTCATAGAATTAATTACTTCGATCAACTTGGCAGACTGAATTCGAACATCTGAAGTTTGATACATTGGTTTGCTTGAAATTATTGATAATGCTTGGTGACCGCAAGAGACATAAACAACACAAGTTCTGTGGGATGCACGAGGCAATGGGCCTTTCCTAGATGAGCTTTCTGTCAACTGAGAGTATAAACTGTGTACTTAATCTTCCATAGGTTGATCATGTGTCCTGATTATTTGCCCGCTCTCTTATTACCAATGCTGTAACACTACCAGTGCATCATCAGCGGATTGACCAATCTCCCTGAGTGTCTTGTCATGGTGGCTAATTGCCACCACCATATATCTATGCTTACTTCTCAGCAACCAGCCTGTCACCTGATCCCTGCTCGAAAACGGTCATCCCAGGCGAATCATGACCACTACAATGTGATCCTTCGTTCATATACTGCTACAGAAAGTATGAGTGAACGGAAGAGGCTATCATCCCACCCACGGGTCTTCTCGTGAAGTTTACTAAAATGACGTCTTTTTAGTAATTTTTTACTAAACAATACCCTTTTCTTAGTAAATTGCCCGCGGAGGTTTAGTAACGGGCCCTTGGAATTAGTAAAAGCTTAGTACCGGTGTACGGGCTTTAACTAAACTCTTCTAATGGGCCGGTAAAAATTACTAAGTTGATGAACAATATTTTACTAAACGGTGTATTTCATTAAAATGACCAGTAAAAGCTTTGCACTTTTTACTATAACAGGTAACTCAAATTTAGTAAACTTTACTAAAATGTGGAAGATTTTTTAGTAAAAACTTGAGTTTTACTAAATATGTTTGTAAATTACTAGTTTTAGTAATTTACAAACATATTTAGCAAAACTTAAGTTTTTATTAAAAAATCTTCCACATTTTAGAAAAGTTTACTAGATATGTTTAGTAACGTTTAGTAATTTACAAAATTTTAACTGTTTCTTATAAGTAAAATATACAAAGCACATTATTGTTTATTAGTCTCACGATTTACTAAGCCCAACGCCTCGTTACTAAACCACGTTACTGTTTAGTAAATTACTAAAAAAATTTCGACAATTTTAGTAAAGTTTATAAAATCGTATTAGTAACAGTAAGTAAGCTATGCTACTGTTTAGTAAATTAATAAAAATTCTTCGACAATTTAGTAAAGTTTATAAAATTTTAACTGTTTCGAAATAGTTAAAAGGACAAAGTCTATTACTGTTTATTAGTATCACGATTTACTAAGCTCATCTGTCCGTTACTAAGCCACATTATTGTTTAGTAAGTTTACTAAAAATTCTTCCAAAATTTAGTAAAATTTACTAGACTTGAGTCACTTGTCTTAGTAAAAAGTATAAAGTTTTTATTGGTCCTTTTAGTAAAATACGCTATTTAGTAAAACATTATTTATCAACTCAGTAATTTTTACGGATCCATTATACGAATTTACTAAACTTCGTGAGACAAATTTCTAAAAAAAGGGTACTATTTAGTAAAATTATACTATAAAAGGCGAAAATTTAGTAAACTTAAGAGGAAGTCCCATGGGTGGGATTTTAGCCTCATCCATGAGTGAACACTTCATGAATCGTGTAAGAGATGATGAGGTTCTACACGAGAGAAAACATTTCTTAGGAACATTACCTACAACTGTCGTAAATATTCCACAAGTTTTCCACTTAAGCTTGAAAAAGATATTCCCGGGACAGATTTCCTCGGTTACAATAAGAATTTATTTAATTAATGTAGAACACAACTTGGACAGTTTATAACGCAACAAGCTCCATGAACAAACTACGATTATGCTAAGACAGTTGACGACCAAAGAGTTAAAATGTACTACTCCAAGCGTTGTTACAAAATTAAAAGCGGAAACTCAAAGACAAAGAAATGCAGGAATGTCCTGTAATTTAATAAGCTTGAATTATGGTTGCTTACAGTCTCTGATGCAAGTTTAACTACTGTCTTACACACAAACACTAAAAACTCTGTCCTGAATCGATTTCATTTCAACACAGCTCAAAAACCAGTATTGGGTTGATTGGTCCTGTAACATTTGCCCTTTCTCGAGACATGGTGCAAAGCAACCCATATTTAACCTGAAATGGTTAGAAAGCAGCAAGAGTTATTCCCCAACTGTATCCGATGTATTCATTCATGACAGAAACAATTTTCTCCAATATAAACTTTTAACAGACAACACAAACATTAAGTCCACTAGATCCCACCTCATTAGCTGCAGCCAGAGGCTTGGCAACAATCAAATCAGCCAATTGTTGAACTAGGAGTAAACCGACAATAAATAATAAACCAAACAGAGACCTGTTAGGTAAGCTCAGAGATGATATGATGTAGTGAGAAAATTCCTTCAGGCATGGTTCCTTTCTAAATAGTCCTCCACAGCATCATATTCGTCATAGTCGGTAAGTGTC
>CM042888.1:7991931-8009273 GCA_023653495.1 Melastoma candidum | reverse complement strand
CAGGGGCAAATTGGTCATTTCACAATGACCATAGGGTAGTAATTAGGTTCGGAATTTACCGTTTAGCTTAGTAAATTACTAAAATATTTTATAATAGTTTACCAAATTTTATTAAAATTTCGCGCAAAAATTAGTGAAAAATTACGAAACCAAAATTCATTTTTAGTAATTTCTAAACAATTTTACTATGTTAAACAGTATTTTGCTAATCTTCCTAAATAAATTAGTAATTTATTTCTAATTTTAGTTAAAAGCCAAACAGAAAAATTACTAAACATTGAACTTTTACTAAGTAAAATTCGTACTTTTTACTAAAGATGAACAATTAATTTTTAGTAAAAATTACTAAACAAAAAGTAGTAAATCGGATGACAATATTACTAAAAAGTTTAGTAACCATTTACTAAACTTGAACAGTAAATTTTTCGTAAAAGTTACTAAAAAAATGAAGAAATCGCCGATCTTTTTCGCAAACGATTGCTAAAATAATCTGGAAATAACCGGGTGAACTTACTAAACGCAAATTAGTAAAGTTTACTAACTGTGAACAGTGAAAAATTAATAAACTTTACAAAAACTTTTACTAATTTTGAAGTGTTATTTTACTAAAAAAGATTGCTTTTTAGTAAATTTTATTAAAAATAAAAGCAATTTTAGTAAACTACGTAACCGTTACGTGCACGTACCGTTAGCCGCTTCCTATCTTTCATGCATAATGTTTTCAGCTTTCTGAGACTTCGTTGGACTGTGGCACATTTTGCGGTTTACTAAAAAAGTTCTTTTTTATTAAATACTTGAGTCGCCCGCGATTATTTGGTGATCAACCGTAACACAGGAAAGTTTATTAAAAACAAAACATATTACGAAGCTCGTGCTGTTCGACAAAAATTAGTAAAGCATGGTTCTGGAATAAAGTTTGAGGGTTATGGTGGCCGATTACGTTGAAAGCAGATGCTCCTCACTTCTTCAAAGTCATCTTCCATGATAACCTCCCTAGAAGATCAATCTCTCCTTGCATAAGGTTCCTAGCAAGTTAGTGAGGAAATATAAAATGAATTTGTCTAATATAGTCCATTTAAACCTTCCCACCTGTGATGTCTTGGCCATCGATCTTAAAAGGTGGGACCATGGGTCAATCCCTATGGA
This sequence comes from Melastoma candidum, assembly GCA_023653495.1. Classification (NCBI taxonomy): domain Eukaryota; kingdom Viridiplantae; phylum Streptophyta; class Magnoliopsida; order Myrtales; family Melastomataceae; genus Melastoma; species Melastoma candidum. The sequence continues at coordinate 8,008,127 of CM042888.1, read as the reverse complement.
AAGGGTGGGTCGGTTTCATGGAATGTTGTTATGCTCACTTCAACTACTTCCTAGTCTTCAGGTACTAGGGTGCCTCTTGTTGATATTGGGTCTGATAGGATACTCGAGCTTGCCAATGGTGGCATCAACTGGTTGACCAGGACTTTGTGATCTTCTGCATTCGTCACGTAGCAGATCTCTTGAGCTAACTCGAGATTAGAAACCACGAACCACTGATCATGTGATTAACGAGCGTCAAGCAGTACTCCAGGCACATACATACCGGGATCGGCTCCTCATGCTACGAGGCTTTTGGGTAATCAAGAGAAACTGTGTGTCCCACGGCTTAGCTTTGCTCAAGACATTAGTATCCCTTTCTTGCATTCATATAACGACTATACTTGTTCAGTCTCTCAAGAGAGTAGGCGGAGACTTGAAACGCCTTGAGACTATGACCACTATCGAGTTTCCTTTTTTTGTTACAAAAGTCGAAAGCCACTGATCTTTTGTAGAGTCAATGGGCAACAATTTGGACATATTTGAGAAGTCATATGACTTTTATTAAAGTCTCTCCCGAGGACCTAACCTTAAATGACCGTGTGCAACAAAGTTTTGTAGTTAAGAGCTCCTCACGCGTGTAAGTTATTCGACCTCCCGTATGATCATTATGTTTTGTTTTGTAGTCTCATATCACCCTTTTTTCTTTTAAAACTCATAAGTGATCCTTCAAAGAAAAAGAGAAAGAGTGTCGAGGTGAAACCCGAGAATAAAGATACTGTGGCTGCTGATCGGCAAAAGATTCTTACCCTTCCTCCTATTTTATCCAAAGACCTTGAGGTTGTAGACGACAAATCCGGAACACAACACAGGGCTCCAACCCTTCTTCCTCCCGTGCCTATCATGGGAAAAGTAGTAATCTCTCCTCTGACTTATCTTCCTATGGCCCTTAAGCTCAAACAGTTTATTCATCGAAAGGTTACGGTTGAAAGACAAACCAAGTTCATTGAAGACTGTCGAGGGACTAAAATAATTATGCAATTTGGAGAGGCCAAGTTAGAAGTGTAAGAATGATCAATCCAATCCAGGATCACCGCAATCGAATTTAAGACACGATAAAGTGCGGAAAACAGAGTCACATACCTGGCGCTAACGTACCTTTATAATAATCCGATTATCAATCCTTTAACACAATCCATATTCCAGAATCATTGCCCAACGAGATCTGCAAAATACAAGGTGAAGTCGGTGATCTAGGACTTCCTCTCCCTGACTTGCCGACGGCCGATGGAGCACCTCTATTAGGATTAGGACAAGTGGAGAGGGGACCTAGCACTTGTTAATATAAAGTGTGACGGGCCCTTCCATCACGGGCTTACGTCAACACACTGTGCCTATACCGAATGCCGTCCAGCCCACATCAATAAAAAAAAACCGAGATGTCGCAAAAGCCCATAGATCACCCAAAACCAAAAGGGGCTATCATGCATTGTCTCATATATCGTAATACAGCCTATTTTACAAAAACTGAAATTAGTAATTGATTATAGCCCAATAAGAATTTTATAAAATAAAATAATAAAGGTTAAAATAAAATTCTAACATTCTCCCACTTGGGCTATGATCAATTACAAAGCTTTTAAAAATATTTTAGTTTTGAAAATGATGGCTTTATACAATATGGCCATAGCAAAAACACAATATACGAGACAACATCTCAAAACCAACCCCGACCATCAATGCTACTAACACTGAACCATAGCCGTTGTCACACCATTTAACGGTGTTGAACAACCATGATCACAAGCGCCAGCAACACTAACGTCAATAGGTCAATGTGGTGGTGTAGCCGAAAATAACATCCCTGAATGTGATCTGAATGATGTTATTTTCGGTCGGTCCTCATCTTTCTGCAACCTTATGCCCATAATGAGCCAGAAAGACAATAGAGCATAACCGCTCTGTAAAATGTCTCATAAACCTTAATGCGCGCAAACTGCATTGTGCTTTATAAGAGACAAACTATATTGACAAAACCGTCATACTTAAGACCAAGCACCAAGTCTCAAGATTTTCTTCAAAAATTAAATGACTCTGTAACCTTTACATTTCTCTGAAGTCGGAGTGCACAATCCGTAACCTTTATACTTCAGAGAAATCAGAGTATACATCTGTAACCTTAATACTTCAGAAAAGCCAGATGAAATCATCTACCTCCGTAACCTTAATGTTTCACAAAGTCAGATAAAACCATCTTTGTAACCTGAATAGTTAGTGAAACCGGAGAAGTCATCTGTAACCCGGATACAACCAAATATATCCATCATCTTTATATTGAACCAAGGTCAGAGAATACCCTCTGTAACCTCTATACCTCGGTGACACTGGGGTAATCATCCGTAAACTTTACGCTTCAAGGAAGCCGGATGAAATAAATTGAGTACTACTGCTTTACATGTCACAAAACATAAATATCTCGTGAAAACATTTATTGGTGTCAGAGACGTACAAACTTGACATAAGCGTCATGCTCAAGATAGACACCAAATCTTAAGACTTTTAACAATGTGCACATAATAAATCAGATAATCAAACATAATCAAATCTGATATTCCACATGTACAAGGCATGTTCCAAATACGACAATTTAATAATCATGCCTATCAAACAAGACATGGATATAAGGCTCCCACGAACCGAGCAAATCAAAATACATTCCACGTATAACAACAATATGGGCTCGCTAGGCCCCACGTGGTATTCCTCTTGGATATAATTCAATCAATATTGTTGTACCCACGATACAACGAGTAATATGAGTGTTTTTATCATCTACTGCGTCATTTTGAAATAACACCACTCAATTAGCAAGGGTGGTGTATGTAAGAAACCTCAACATCCAACATGACAACTCAATATAACTTTATGTTGAACAATGCTCTCATGAGCCTTAACAAAATCTTCAACTAATGAAAGCAATCAAATGATTAAGTTGAGGAGCTCCCACTGATCTAACATATAATCAAAATCCAAAAAAAAAAAAAAACTCCCACAAGTTTATTAAGACATGATTACTCAAGGCACTCAGGGCTTTCAATCTTTGGTTGTGTTAACATCAAGCTCTACAGATGTTACAAACTCCACAACACATATCACATAAGCGACTCCACGGATCTCTACAAGCGAGTCGCTTTGGCGACCAAACACCTGTATCATCATGTGAAATCTCCCAATCCCAGGATGCTTATTAAACCTTTATCATTTTAACCAAATTAAAAGAGACTATTTATATATGAACCAGTGAGCAACCGATAGTATAACGGCTATCAAATAGAGACCAACACGAATGATCTCCTCAGAAATACTCGAAATGCACCAAATGTAAGAACCAGACACCTTTGGGCAGAAAGGTCCCTACACCAGTACACCCAAGTCTCCGAACATACCCTCAACAAGATTTAGAATATTTCACCTGTCACTCTAAGTGAGCCACTTTGGTAACCAAACACTCAAAGCACAAATATGAGACTTCTCACTTGTTGAGAACACGTGCGATTGTAAGAAACTTTCAGTTGTCACTCTGGCTGGGCCACTTTGGCAGCCAAACAACCAGAGCACAAATCTAAAATAACTCACCCGGATGCACATGCCCATGAAGCACGTCGCCTGTCACTGTAAACGAGCCACTTTGGCAGCCAAACGCTTACAGCACAAATACGAAGTAACTCCACTTGCTCACATAATTATGTACACAATTATCTTATGTATGCCAACTTAGGCCAACGAGTCAAATAATGGTTCATAAGAGTCACAAATCGAATAACAACCATAGTTGATAAATTTACTTACTCTCTAGGTATTATAAATCTTTCAAATACTTTTGGTGTATTTACACACCTTCTAAGAGAGTAATGTTTTAAACTACATCAAAAGAATAACTACATTTTGACTCTATTAAATAATAGATTTTATCCTAAAAGCTCAAGGCAATTATAGGGATAAAATATACTTATAGGGATAAAGGTTTCTCGTTTAACGTATCATTTCACAGCCGACATAGTATACTTCACATCATAATGACTGAGTTCCAATAAATGTCTCGGCTTATGTTATCTTCGATAACCAAAATTTCATAATTGTCCTACACTTAGAAATGAAAGTCAAAATTTCATTTCATATCATATGATTTTAAAATCAAAATCTATTTAGCAAGTAACCACTAATGCAGAAAAACTAGTGACGATGAAAGAATACTGGTCCCAACCAATCAAATTCAATAAAGCTTTTGTTACTCATATACTCATCTTGTTTAATAAATCAACTAAGCCCAACCAACCTAAAATCAAAACCAGCAGAGTCCCCTTTTCAGAGTCATAGGGTCACCTAATTTCACTTTATATTCACCATATTAATACTTCCACAAGGTGTTAGGACCACCGTAGTACGTCCCCACCCTCTCCTCCGGACGCCCGGGAAATCGGAGCAGGTAATAACCGCGGGTAGCATTACCTCCCCGCACTCCTCTGACATCTCAGCAGGGTAGGCACCGCAGTAACAGTGGGATCGACCTCCACTCATGAGAAAACAGGCGGAACGATATAATAAATCCTCCCAACCACATCATCAATAGCAGCAGTTGCATTTAAATAGTTATCTCAACACATACTTGAGGTACCAGTTCATCCCTTCCAACCAAAAGGTACATAATAAGTCTCCCTGACAATTTACAAGTCAATCAAAGATAGCAGTAGGGAGAGATCGATTACTCATAAGAGGAAGCAATTTCCAAATCCGCCATCCACATGCCAAATTCATTATTAAATTTCCACACTATGGGTTTTGGTGATTAAACCCACAGATGCCATTATCATCATTGCAACATAATCAGAGTGCAACCTTCGAGAGAAAACAAGGATTATGGCTACAACAAGATTGACAACGCACTTCTTCTCTCCCCGACCCACCACCAGGCACTCACTACCGCAGCCAGCATAACCCGAACATCCACAAACTTAGTGCACGAAATCAACACGGAAACAACACAAGGCATGGACTCAAGCAACCCATGAACAGAGTTGCAAGATCCCCACGGTAACAACTCACAAGAGTTCAACCAGAACGACGACTCCAACTCATACACATGCCAGCTTCACAAGCAGACAGATGAAAGGGAGGCACGGTTCTAGGCCTAACTCATCCTAAGGATAGGACTCGCAGACCCCGATGGCAACAGGACGCTCACGCGACTCGACAGAGATGCAATCACGGAGAACAGAGCAAGAGAGAACAGAAAGGAAAAAGGGGCGAAATGTACACTCGAACACCACACACAGCACAGGTGTTCAAATTGTCATGAACAAACGGAGATGGAGGCCACCGAGAACAGGGGACAAAGAGGAAAGTGAGACGTATAGCAAACCCACACAAACCAGGGACGTACCCACAAAGACAACGGGAAACACAACACACTCACTCACAAATTCCACCCCAGTTTATTATTATTGGTTTGATCTCGAGGATATAATCGACCAATTTAAGTTACAATTACCTGTGATCAACATACCCTCGACTTACCGGTTGTTTCGGACAATAAAATCTCAAAGATTTCTTTTAGAAAATCACGACACAATAAAAAATAATTTAAAAGATTCTAAACATCTATTACTAATATTTAGATTTCGGTTGTAATATATCGATCCGAGAGACGTCGATGTCATGGAGTTGATTAAACCTAAAATCAATTTCTTGATTTGAAATATGAGTGTCAAAGTGTTAAAATTTAAAACCTAATAATAATAATAAAAGAAGGAGAAGAAGGAAGGCACCGAGAGATATTCCTTTCCCTGCTGCTAATTCCTCGAGCAGTTTCTACCGCAGACAACAATCCTACTCCTCAATTTCAATCCCGTTGACTTCTTAGACTCACTTCCCCGGGATATCGTTGCCACACAAAAGTCCAACTGCAGAGGGGCAGCCATCAATTGAACATCACGGTTACTAGGCCTCTTTCATGGCCTTGAATTCACAGGAGCATGAATTCACAGGAGCAAGGGATCATTAATCCCACTAGCACAAATCAATTTTTCAATCGTTCAACCATCATTCTTCTGTGGAAAAGGAATTATAGAATTTCACGTATGGAACGAGCGGTTGGGACTATGGGCATCGCTCGAACCGTTCGGGAAACAGCCAATGGCCGTCTCACCACGACCGCTGTCGGCGAATCTCGGAGGATTCAATCACAGTCGCCATCACTTCCAACCGCCTTTGACAGCCATGAAACGAATCACTCGATTCTACTATTGGCCAGAATAGAGCCACCTCGACAGAGCGAGCGGCTTCATCGCGCTAGGCGAAACCCGACTACCATCCGAGCCGCCACAAACCCCGGACTCCACAGACCCCTCGGCCAAAACGCAACCCGACAACAACCTCGACGCAGGCTTCCATAAATTTTCCAGCACCAAACCCATCCACAGACATCAAAACACAAGGGACCGACAAACCCATAGATGATTCCATATAACAAACAGGAACGGGGACTTCACAGCTCAACAAGGGCAGGGACGACGGAGAACACACGAAAGAGAGGGCAAGACGAGCAACGATCTAAGGCCCACCACCACAGACTCATCAGACAGTGTTATCAAATAAATCATCGATCCTAAATCAATTTACGGATGCTCTGATACCTTATGTAAGAATGATCAATCCAATCCAGGATCACCGCAATCGAATTTAGGACACGATAAAGTGCGGAAAACAGAGTCACATACCTGGCGCTAACGTACCTTTATAATAATCCGATTATCAATCCTTTAACACAATCCATATTCCAGAATCATTGCCCAACGAGATCTGCAAAATACAAGGTGAAGTCGGTGATCTAGGTCTTCCTCTCCCTGACTTGCCGACGGCCGATGGAGCACCTCTATTAGGGTTAGGACAAGTGGGAGAGGGGACCTAGCACTTGTTAATATAAAGTGTGACGGGCCCTTCCATCACGGGCTTACGTCAACACACTGGGCCTACACCGAATGCCGTCCAGCCCACATCAATAACAAAAAACCGAGATGTCGCAAAAGCCCATAGATCACCCAAAACCAAAAGGGGCTATCATGCATTGTCTCATATATCGTAATACAGCCTATTTTATAAAAACTGAAATCAGTAATTGATTATAGCCCAATAAGAATTTTATAAAATAAAATAATAAAGGTTAAAATAAAATTCTAACAAGAAGAAGAAAAGAACGTTGCTCTTCGACGTAAGACCAAATAATCTTCTTAGAATAAGGAGGCTATCTCTTCCCAAGTACCTGTATATAGCATTTAATCGAGGCCGATGAAGGCATTACTTTAGATCAAGTTCCTGTTTGTGTTGCAAAGAAAACCTTGGAGGAATCGAAGCAAGTCGAGACTGCCTCCAAAGGTGCCACATATATTGCTATGAGGGATTGTTTACACCAGTTTATTTTAGGCCATCGATTGTGATTTGAGTAGAGAACAATCAACGAATATAATAGTACAGTAAAATCTGATCATCGACAAGTAAAACCTGATGGAGAGATTCTCCCCTGAGAAAATCTGATTCGATGGAACAAATCTAACTTGGAAAATTCTCCCCGTCGATGGAGAGAATCTATCGATGGAAGATTTTCCCCACGTCGATGGATGATTTCCCAGTCGTAGGAGAAAATCTAATCCAGTCTCGATGGAGATTTTCCCCGTCAATGGCGAGGATTCCCCGTCGATGAAGAAAATCTAACCCAGTCGATCCAGACAAATCAGTCTGGGAGAATCTGATTTTATGGATAACTTTGTGGATATGATTTTACAGGTGAAGAATTAGAACGTGCAAAAATTGAAGATAGGATCGAAGGATTTACACACGTGCGTTGAAGCCATGCGCCAATCAACCGCTAACCAAGATTCTCTATATATAGCTTTGTTATTTTAGGAAAATGGGTTAACCACACAGACATTTCAGACACTTTTTTCTTAGTTTTAGGTAGAAAATCTTAGGCAATCTCCTTTAAGCGTCCACGTTTGTAATTAGTTTCATTAATGGAAATCTTCCATCCTCCCTTTTCTTCTTTCTCTTTTTTACTTGAAACCCATTGGGCTCGCCACGATTTGATCGCGACGTGTTGCGGCTTCCACTAGAAACATTTTTGGTGTGGTGAGTGTGGAATGAACTGCAACGCGAATGTAACCTTCAATGAAAGATTTGTTCAATTGGCTGACGAAAATTCGGGTGAGGCTTTGAAAATTGCCCTCCGAGAGTCAGATACGCGGATAACCTCAAAAAATGATCTCCGATTATTAATGGAACGGATAAATAATATATGTCGCGAGTTAGAAACTTTGCGTTCGGTAATTCTCACTGCGACGCATGAAGCCCAACAAATAACCGTTGATCCAAAGATATGTCGTCGGTCTGTTGACATGACAGATTTTTTAGGCTTAAATCAATTCTAGCCCACGAAAAGCTACACTGTAATCCATTAAGACCAGAAGGAAGGCGTAGGCCCGTACTAAGTCTACGAAGGTGATTGTCAAGTCTACACGGGTCTAAATTGATAAATGATATGGATAAAAGCCATGACTGCCATGATCAGATTGTTATCGAGAATTCCGGAGGTCAGTTGGGATGAGCATGATCCGAAAAGATATTTTGAGAACGTTTTTAACATCCCGGGCACATGAAAATTCAATATAAAAGGAGAGAAGATCTCTCTTAACAGACACGACAATCAAACTCAGACACATTTTACATTGAACGTTAACCTTTAGTTTTAGTAAACAGGCATCCAGAACCCGACCTGGGTGAACTCGCACGGGTTCTTGGTTTTCATTTCCACCATTAGAGTGAGCAACCGTAGCTCTCATAACCAATCTCTACCTTCATTCAATCGTCTTTGTGAGCATACGTAGCCTCGACACCGAAGCACCGCCAGATTCAACCACTCCAGTCCGCAAGTCTACAGCGCCAGCAGCAAGTCTACGGCGTCACCACCATCCGCTTCATCAACTTTATTTGTTTTTATGGCTGTAAGCTTTTCAATTTATTTGTAAGACATTGTTTTGTCATCGTTGATTAATACAATTCATCTATTTCATTTACTGGCGACCACATCCGAATCCCTGTGAGTGTTCGTGCCAAATATTTCGGATGTGCTCCGATTTCGACGCGAACACGTTTTTGGCGACCGCAGTGGGAGTCGAAGAAATTAACCATTTAAAATGGCAAGGAATGCCAGGAGTGCAGGTGCTCTGAACCTTCCTCGTCTTCCTCCATTAGATGGAGAAAACTAGGGATAACTGTAGATGACGAGAATACAGTTCAAGAAAGCCAAGTAGAAACTATTCAGCCCCAAACTACTCAGCCCCTTGGGGTAACACATACCCCTTCTGAGTTTATATCAAGGCTTGAGTTTTACAAAGAATTCAATGATATGAAGAGAAACATGGGGGATTTGCATGGGAATCTATTGAGCGTACAAGGTGAATTGCGAGACATGGAAAATGTGCATGAGAACCTGCAACAGATAAGCATAGACAGGCGTATCGCCGGGTTGCATGAAGAAAATGTGCGCCATGGCTCCGAATTAATGGCTCGGATACGAGAGATGATGAAAGGCTTAAGCAAGCCTACCTCCGACCTGAAAGCAAGCATTCCTGTCGACAGGGATAACTCTTTCATAGGAGACGCTCGCCGAGCAGCTACTGGAAAGCAAACCGTGTCGTTCTACAACGATGACTGTTGGAGTATTACCAATCAAGGCAATGCGGATGCGTATCGTAGAGAGAGGACGTCGACTTTTGGACCTTCTTCTTCTCGGTCTCCCATGCCTTATAGACCCGACGCCATGTGTCTAGTGAACCTGGCTGACGAAGATAGCGAGATGCCGGGCGAAGCAAACAGAAATGCATATTATATCCCTTCTAGCCGTCACGGGAAGGCACTTATGGATGAGATACCACAAGGGGAAAACCTGGCCTCAGCGACCGACCGGATAGTCCCCTCCATGCGAGGAATGCTTCTATGCTAGGGCTCCGGTCAAAGAGCAACCATCCCGCGCAAATGAGCATTTTGGGAACCCCACCGAAAGACCCTCTCAGGGACCCTTTTACGACGAGTCATGGAGGTTTAAATCAACCAGCACCACAAAACCTAAAAGAAGTAGTTGCCCAGCAGGTACAACAGATGGTGCCTCGGATTGTCAGGCAAGATGACTTGTGCTTTTATAGGAGCCCGTACCCGGCGTATGTCGATAGGGATTTTACCTTGCCTAGAGGGTATCGGGTTCTCGATTTTACTCGTTTCTCAGGAAAAGATGAAATGACTCCCATGGAACACATAGCCCATTTTACCCATCCAGTTGGAAACGCTGTCGGTAATGACTTTTGGAAGTTGAAGCTGTTCCCGAATTCGCTTACAGGGGATGCGTTTACCTGGTATGCAAGTTTACCCCCAGGATCAGTGGCATCGTGGGCTGAAATGCAGTTTATGTTCATGAAAGCGTTCGCTGTAGTAACAGAAAGTTGATGCATAAGGTTGATGTTTCTGCTGTGAAGGATCTATAGATATGACCAGCCTGAGTGTGATCAACAGGGTATATTGCAAGATTTGAAAGATACTTGTAGTAGCAGAAGGATGTCACGAAACCTTGTAGGTTTCTGCACTACCAAGAGATTATATGTGAAAGCTAGATCGATGGAAACAACTCTAGAACCTGAGATGTTGATGTAGCTTTATAAGTTTGATGTTGGACCTTTGGAGTCTCTATTCAGAAGATTGAGTTGTGTCTGTTAATTTGCTTTTCTGTTAAGGTTTTTGCTGAATGCAGAGTGAGATAACCGTTTGCATTGAAAGTAAATGAGACACATAAGGTTTATAGTGGTTCGGCCATTACCTACGTCCACTTTTCACCCTTATAGGTGGGAATTCACTATTGAATACTTATAACGAAAACAAGACTATTTTAGATAGCCCTTCTACAGAAGATATAAAAGAATCATGCAGAAAATTATTATGGATAGCCCTTCGGCTTTTCTACAAAGGATGTACTAGAAGAAGGTACCAGGGTACTTCTGTAATGTAGAAGATGATGTGGATAGCCCTTCGGCTTTTCTACTCAGAGTAACCCGTTGAGTTGTAATCAATAACTCTATGGGTCATGCACATAGATCTGTGACAAACCCCAGAAACTCTTTGGTTGAGGTTATACACAGAAGACAGTGACTAACTACACAATCTCCATGGTTGGGGTTCTATAGAACGTGTCAGTTCTACGCAAGCACGTAGTAGCCTTACGCAGGTAGACAACCCTGTGTCCAAGGGTGAACTTTTCTTTTGGCGGTTCCACAATCTGCTTGGCTTCTCACCAAGGCTTTCCCGATGATTGGCTCCTCACCAAGACTTTCCGAAAGCACCCGTGGGGCTTCTCCCAAGCCTGCATCATGTACTTCCCTTATCCATAAATACCAATGTTAGTGCCTCACTTTGATCCTTCTAGACGCGACCCTTCTTTTGGTTATTGCCTTGGGACATATGCACCCTGATTTCTCCCTCATCCAGATGCACGTTCGCCACACCATAGTGCAGCCAGATCCTTCGCAACCTCACTCACGCCTGGCACAACTTACATCCTGGACACGAGCTTTCTGTACACACGAGCAAACCAGTTACAAAACAACCGATGTAGTATCTCATCAGATTCCACCATACACGGCCCTTGTTTTGCTCACTCCCTAAGTCCGATGCATGTCCACTACTCCCCAGTGCAAGCGGATCCTTAGCGTCCTCACTTCACGTCCGGTCCAGCTTGTACTTTGGGCACCAATCTTCTGCAATCGAATGCTCAACCCCAAAAAGAACGAAAGCTCACAAGTCTCTCAGGCTACAATGCTGTATACATTTTGATACAATCACTCTCCACGTCCACTTAAATAACTAACACGTAATCTTATCTTATACGAAATAATAAAAACATATTTATTGAAGGTATAACAGCTAATGAAAGGCTCTGTAAAACAAGGAAACCAATTATCAGCCGATATTACGGTGTATCCTTGCCTTTTGTTCAAATCCAAATTTGAAGGATGTATCCTTGCCTTGCCTTTTGTCCACTAAAAAAATTCTTTAGGGATTCCTTCAATTGAAAAGACGCATAACCCTTATTCTCTTTTTTTGTTGCAGCTCTAGAATCAATATGACGGGGTATCCTAGTATCCCATCATGGGCAAAATACCAATAAACTGAGTAAATTTATGGTGAAGATATACAAGGCTCGGATGACACCAATGACTACCCTAGGGCGGTACCTCATTCCTTTCGTTTTTTTTATGTTTTTCAATTACATCGGGACGATGCTTAGTCTAGGTTTGGATGTGCTACAACTTTGTTTCTCTATTTCGTTTGGTTGATGATCCCGTCATTGTGTTTATCGCTTTGAATTTGGATGATCAGTAGAAGTTGTGCTTTGAGTTGTTTAAGATCGTTTTTAGGTTGGGTCTACGTATGTCAAATTTCTCGTTGAGACTTGATGATATCGTTGATGAGCTAACCCTTATCCGAAGATGATGATTGATGCATGTGTTTACGACCTATGGAAGAGAGAAAATTATGCTTAACTGGTGATTGGACTTAATTTTTTTAAAAAAGACAATGATATCTTGGTATGGAGTCCTAGTGATTGAAAACAATTATATAAATTTAATAACATATGGTAGTTGGTGCCGAGTAGGGTTGGTTAAACATTAAGTGGAAGCATGTCTTGGGTTAGAAGAAAAATAAAGCTAATAAAAAATAGTTATCGAGGCTCTGAGACTAATGTTTAGGCGCGTGAAAGGAAAAAAGTTTTAGGTCTTAATAAGTTTTAGGTCGTTTTTAATTTGGTTTACTTTTATGTAATTATTATCTTTGTAGTTTCTGAGCCGATTTCGAAGTAAATAGGTTTTCATTTTTATGACTCTTGGTTTATGTTGAGTTGGTCTACAAGAATGAGGGAAAGCTCGAAGTTGGACAAGCAACAACAAAATGGATGAAATTGGACAGAGAACAGAAAGAAGCATCCTTTTGATATGAAGGATGTGTCCTTGGGGAATCTTTGAACCTTCAACAATTTGTGCTCAACCGGATCCAAGCACTTCAAATGTTCTCCAGATTTTGATTAAGGGTAAGGAACATCAATTAATAACTTGATTTAACCCTTATACTTTAATTTATACTATTTTATTATTATTTTGATTTGAAGAATATTAGGAAAACTTTTAGGGGGAATATTTTTATTTTTAGATATAACCCTAGAAGGACAGTTCTTTTGAGGAGGAAACACTTGATCTGAGAACAAAGGAGACGACGACTAGGTTGAAGAAAGATCCAAACAAGGCGACTACTTCCCGTGTAGAAACATGGGATGGACGTTTATCTTCTCATTTCCTTATAATCTATGTTGTCATTGTTGTTTTCCTTTGAATTTGAATTAATTGATATTTTCATTATGAACTAATTTTATTTTGTAGCATTTCAAGGGAATCTAGCATTTTATTTTAACGAGTGAATTCCTTTCTTCGTGTTGTTCGAATTCATACGGTTATTTATCCATATCTTCATCATAAGCAGTTAATTGACTGGTCATCAATTAATTTGATTTGGAAGCCTATTCGTGCTTGAAAAAATTATTTAGGTTAAGCTGTTGATTGGATAAGATAATGTAACATTAGAAGATGGAGCTAATCCGTGAGAAGGATATGACATAACACCTTGGGTATTCGTTTAGTGTTGCCGCATAATGGGTTCCCACGAGCTAATTGCTTACAAATATAGTGATTAGCTCAATACATGGAATACGTCTTTAGAGCACTTGTGAGATGTGTAAGGAGATAACAAAACTCTGTATTATTAACTCAGGAATTCGATAATCGGATAAGGAAATGAACGAGTTGATGAATTCGTTAAGTGAAGTTGATGCTCTTAGTGTTTTCTTAATTGATTGACGTTGTATTTTTTATTTCGACCTCCTTTCTATGCACGCCAAATTTGCGTTTCGCTTAACACTTATCAAATTTTTCTAAGATTGTGGTCAACGTGGTGAAAAAAGAATGAACATAACACAATGCTTAAAATGTAACTAAATAACGTTGGAATACAATAACAAGGTTTTTACATCATTTACAAACATGATATAAAGGAAAATATAATAAAGTAGATTGGGAGAATGATGACGGATGCTTCAAACGAGCGACGATGGATGTGAGGCGGCTATGGCATGCTCCTTTAATGGAGTGTGCCATGATGAAAAAGTGGTCGAGATGGTAATGGTGGACAATTTCTGGACGCAGGGGTGGTCTCTAGATGCCTTAAGGACGTTGGAAAAGGGAACAAAAGCTCGAGATCAACCTAGCCAAATTGGACTTATGGAATTGTTCATGTCTTTCTTCTTTTTCTCTTGTCTTTTATACTTCTGTTACTTTGTAGTTACATAATCATGATCTCATTTAGTTAGATCGTGTACATGATTGGATCCCTATTTTGTATGAATCATGGAGATCATGTCTTAAACAATTAATCTGAGTCTGCCACATGTCTTGCTTTATTAATATATTAGGGGTAAGTAGCCTATCTCGAGATATAAAATTATTATTCCGGCATTTAATATATCGCCTTCATTGAGGGTATTAATCTCGAGAACCGTACATTAGTCTCGAGATGTAGTACAATCACTTCTTACCCTTTTGCTTTTGAGATGTAACTTTGTCCCACCATTTCGAGATCCTAAGCATTACTAGCTCAATAATGTCCTCCAACTCGTCTCTATGAAGAACTCCTCTCAACATAATCTTGAGATCACTAACGGGGATGTACCGAGAGAATCATGCTATTTTAGAACTTTTCCTCAAAGTTGTGCTCCTTCTCGAGTTCATGAGTAAAGGTCTCGAATTAGTGTGTCAAACATTAAGCCCCTTCCCGTTTTGTCTTTAGTCACTAAATGCGCAGGTTTTAAAACATTCTGTCACATATCTCAAAATTAAAAATCATTTTTCGTGACTTTTTCAGCAAGATTCCATTTTTCGCCAATCATAAGTGAAGGCTTTCTCCCGCCAAAAGTCACCAATCATCCTCTCACCAAAAGAAAACGTCTCTTCCGATTCATATGCGTTTTAAATTCCTAAAACTTCCTCCGACCATCTTCTTGTTTCGAAAGCTGATTACCAAATCCTTCTTTTCCGACAATCATCTTCCTCCTACTACAAGTAATGGCATCATTCTCCATGAAAGCTTCTGATCATGTCCAATACAGTCAGTACTTTAAACCCACTGATCAGCGTGCGGTTATTCCATTGCCCGATTGCAACGATGAGCATATGACGTGAGGGCTTGTTGTGCCACCATCCACCTTCATCCAGAACATGGTTCCTCTCACTTACCTTGTACTGATCAATCTATTCCAGTGTGTATCCCTGACTTTCTCGCACCTGTTAATCGGAATCGACTGAAAGAGCGAGTAGGGTTTCCTTGTACGGATGCTTGTTGATCCCCAAATTACGGAGGTCAAAGTTTTACTCCTTTCGATGTCATCATTTGGGAGTGCTGTTGCTCCACCCAGTACCTGTCGATTGCTTAAAAAAAAAACTTTTAGCATCAGTAACGAAGCCACCAAAGCTGCCCAAAAAATCGTCAACACCAACAATGATGACCGTGACACATTTTCAACCTTGATAAAGAGAGACGCACATGACGAGCCCACACTGTTGACAGAATAGCGCTCTTATCTCTTGGACCCAAGTGTATAAGAATAGAATTAAATTATCATAATAGCCCGAATGCTATTTTTCTTCTGTACCCAAAGTTGACAAGAGGAAAAAGGTGACGTTACCCGTTACGGCGCACGGCACCGTCACTTCGTTGCAAGGAGGAATGGGGGCTCGAGAAACAGCGCTCTTATCTCTTGGACAGCCTTCCCAAGACACCTCCCCCGATCTCATCGCTACTTTAAGACGTCTCCCGCTGTGAACAAAAAGAAACGAGGCCCGTCAAAGAACGGGTTCGACCAACCCTCTCCCGATCGATTCCGCCCAAGGTATATAGCAGGGGGACGGTGATGACCCTTCCAGCAAGCTGCAACCCATTCCAGCAACTGCAGCACCGTACCAGCAACCGCGGCAGTGATTCCAGCTGCTGCAGCCCATTCCAGCAAGCTGCAGCGCGCTTCC
>CM042888.1:7906431-7991431 GCA_023653495.1 Melastoma candidum | reverse complement strand
AGTATCCCAACGACAAAAACATGAACACGGACCAGATTCTTCAAGCGATGACGAACACATAGCGCAACTGGCATTAGAAGCTCCCATTCGCTCTATTCGCCTTCTAACAATTCAAAACATACATGATGAACTTACCCATATTTAAACTGCTAACACCGAGGCATCCATTTTACCTCGCAGGTACAAGATGTCTACCAAACGACGACGCATACTTCGACTGGGGCAATTCCCGTTGAATTCCCTACGGCACCCAAGTGGTCATCCCGACAATAGTCAACCATCAACTCTCACCAAAGAAAAGAGGAAAAGGTCAGTCACCCCCTCACTTATTGACGAGAAACAAGCATCTCGGCCCACCACAGGAACGGTCAATTCCCTAGCCCGCCCACCACAGTACCGGTCATCGCCCACGCGTACCACAAAGTGCTACAACAATGCATATCCCATGCAATCGCACCTATCCAAAGAGCAACTGTCGTAACAAAGAGGAACTGCCACAAACAATCAACGCAGAAGATCTTCGACGTTACAATCACATGAAAGGGAGTATTCGTTCTTTAATCAGTACTTCCTTATTTTAAAAAAATGAGTTACATGAGCTCACGCATTTTAGCCCTTGTCGCATGTGGACGAAGGCGTGGGTGGCAGGGTGGTAAAGTTTCGAGCCAAAGCTTCGAAATATTCTTCATTGTCAACACGTACAGGAACTTCCTAAGCAGACAACAACAGGCGCGGCGGTAGGGTGGTAAAGCTCCGAGCAATATCGGGGCAAAAAATTCAAGCAATCTTGGATAAATCTTCGTTTCCAAGACAACGAATCACGTAAAAGGGAGTATTCGTTCTTTAATCAATACTTCCTTATTTGTAAAAATGAGTTACATGAGCTCACTCATTTTAGCCCTTGTCGCAGTTGACGAAGGCGTGGGTGGTAGGGTGGTAAAGTTTCGAGCCAAAGCGTTGAAACAGTTTTGAGCCAAAGCTTCAAAATATCCTTCGTTGTCAACAACACGATGATCTACATGAAAGGGAGTATTCGTTCATCAACTAATACTCTCTCTGCAAAACAGGTTACATGAGCTTACTTGTTTTGCCCTTCGGCTTGTCTCATAGGTACGTGAGCATCCTAGGCAGACGACGAAGGCGAGGGTGGTAGGGTGGAAACGTTTCGAGCCAAAGTTTCGAAACAGCCTTCGTTGGTAAAACAATGATGACGACAACACGAGAACAATCCTATGACAAATCTCCGAGCGATCCTGAGGCAAATCCTCGACCGATCCTGGGGCAAATCTCCGAGTGATCATGGACATATCTCCGAGCAACTCTAGGGCATATCTCCAAGCAATCCTAGGACCAGACTGAGCAATCTTGGATAACTCTCCGTTGACAAAATGGCAAATAACATGAAAGGGAGTATATGTTCCTTAACAAATGCTTTCTTTACAAAACAGGTTACACGAACTTACTTGTTTTGCCCTTCGGCTTGTCTCATAGGCACATAAACAACCTAGACAGACGAGAAGATACAACAACATCCTATCATGCCAATCAAGACAACTTTCGAATCAAAGCTTCGAAACAACACTCATGATCAACAAGACAACAAGACAACAAATTACATGAAAATACATGAGTGTCTTAAGCAGACAACAAAGACAAACGATGAAGTTTCAAAACAACACTTCAGAACAATCTTCGTCAGCAAACTTCTTTATATCCCCGGGGAGTCAATTGGGGCAAAGAACACTGACAATACACATGAAAAGGGAGAATCAGACAAATATTACTCTCTTCATCAAGCTAAGTGAAATTACATGAGCTCATTTCGCTTACGTCCTTTGTCTCGTGGGCAGGTACAAGAGCTCCTCACGCGTATGGTGCAAAACTCCTATGACAAAGGCGAGGGTGGCAGGGTGGCAAAGCTTTAAGCCAAAGTCTTGTAGCAATTTCGTCGGACCTTCGATTCCATCAGACGAAGATGTATTGATGAAATCACACGAAAAGGGAAGTGTCAAAAGACTCTACTTCACTTTTCTTACAAATGAAGTTACACGAGCAAACTTCATTCTTACTCTAACAGAAACAAGTTACAAGAATTTCCTTGTTTCTAGCCATCTGTTTGATAGGTACATGAGCATCCTTACACAACAGACATCAAGCAAGAGTAACTATTTCGTCAATCCTTCGATTCCATCGGACGAAGATGCAATGACGAAACCATGCAAAAATGACATCTGTTGGATAGGTACATGAGTACATGAGCAACCTTATACAGCGGATACAAAACCAGAGTAGCCACTTCGTCAAACCTTCGATTCCATCGGACGAAGCTGCAATGACGAAACACACAAAAGGGAAGTATCAAGGCTCTACTTCACTTTTCATATAAATGAAGTTACATGAGCAAACTTCATTCTTACTTTAACAAAAATAAGTTACATGAGCTTACTTGTTGTCCGCCCTTTGATGAGTGCAGGTACATGGGCATCCTTGCATTATGAACAAAGGCGCGGGCGGTTGGGTGGAAATTTCGAATCAAAATTCGAGATTGCCTTTGTTTATCACCAAGGATGATTACATTAATTCAATTATAACACTTTCTATATGAAACAAGTTACATGAGCTCACTTGTTGTCTGTCCTTTGCCTAACATAGGTGCATGAACATCCTATATTATGGACAAAGGCGCGGGCGGTTGGGTGGAAAATTTCGAACCAAAGCTTCGAAAGTGCCTTTGTCATCACCAAAGATGATCATACCGAAAGGGAGTATCATCTACACTGCTCTCTAACAAAATTTCTTATATTTCCCCAGATGGATTCGTATCTCCGTTTCCCAGCTAGAGTCCTGCCTTCGTTTAAGCTGGAGTTGATTACATGCATCGCATTCCTCAACAAGAATCGAACATACAAGCATATTCTTCCAGAACTATCACTGAGACAGACATATCTATCTCATCTCCCCAGCGGCTACTTCATTTCATTGTTATCTCCCCTAAGCGAGAGTCGAAGTACATGAGCTAACTTCGTCTCTGTCCGTTGTCAACTGTGTAGGCACATGGACATCCACACTGTACGGTACAAACTCCTAGGCAACGGCGAGGGTGGTCGGGTGGAAGCCGTTTGATTCTAATATCAAATAACATGACTGGGGCATGAAAGTGCAAACACTTTTCCCCCTCAAAGTTTGCACAAGAGCACTACGGAGGTTTGAGTATCTAAACCTAGTCATTTCCTAAACATTCGTGTGCTCATTTGCATATAATTTAAAATTATCTTCAATAAAAATGCTTCTGAGCGAGAGTGGAGAAGGCAAGCCTATCCCTAAACACTTACCGAGAAAGATGAGCGCAAACACAGTAAGGATTCATACCTAAGCATTCAGGCGGATAACGAATCCTTTGACAAAAGATGCTCTAAACCGGGATGAAATCGAGCATTTCTTCTCTATCCAAAACACAAAACATTGACCATTGCTAACCCCTTCCGAGCCAAAGTCGAAGTTTCTATATACGTTACTCCCACTGAGTCTAAGGACCGCCTCACATTGAGGTTAAAGGAGAACTTGTAGCTAGAAACCGGAAGCAACGGACCACAGAGGCGACACTTCCTCAAGGTTCAAGCGAAGAGGTACCATCAACAGACGTGCTTGCCAGTTGACTTGTACCCAGGGACAAAAACATCCACCAATTCTGCAAGACGTACAAATCGTCAAAGAGTCCAAAGCAGCTCTAAAAAGATGAACGGGGATGAAAATGGGGCAAATCCTCATATACCATCAAGAAATATAAATCCTCAAAGAGTCCAAGGCGTCTCCAACGAAGCAAAGAAAAAGAAATAAAATGGGACAAATCCCTGCATGAAAGCGAAGAAAGAGCAAAATCAGCGCAAAGACCAAGGTCGTCAAAAGCAAAACGCAAAAAGAAAATAAAAGAGCAAATTAAAGCACCAGGGCCGACATGAAAGGCCGCAAAAGCAAAGGTGATATCTCCCGGACAAAACAGGGACAAGACACTCCCCAAAACAGATTTCCAAAGATGGAGAATTCGCTTGGACGGTGGATCGACCATCAATCCCCAACGGCGCGTCTCAACGGGCCCGCTGTCTGGTAGATGGAGAATTCGCTTGGACGGTGGAACCTCTGTGGTACAACAGCTTCCGATGAGGTCCTTAGACTCGTTCCTTCAAAATGACAAATTCCGATTCTCTATTCAAAGGCCTTACGCCAAAGCTACATTTCAACCTAGATAAAGACTCTTTCGACTGGTACATGAGCATCCAAGTCAAGAGAATTCTAAAATCCAACTGAGATAGCTTTCAGAATTGAGAGTCAGATATGAGAAAAGTCAGAAGCCCTTCTTTGATCTTGCTCAGAAGCAATCTTAATAAGTTTCACCAAACTAAAATATGACATGCATGAATTTCATACATGTTTGATTATTCCCGCACATTACGAGAATACATCTTTTACTAACATTTTCTTGACGAGATCACACAGTACAAGTCTATCAAGAACACCCTGGATTCGTAATTTGGGAATCAATGATTTCCTTGCGAGAAAATTTTTACATATTCCCTCGCAAGGAGGGGCAAACTGTTGATCCCCAAATTACGGAGGTCAAAGTTTTACTCCTTTCGATGTCATCATTTGGGAGTGCTGTTGCTCCACCCAGTACCTGTCGATTGCTTAAAAAAAAAACTTTTAGCATCAGTAACGAAGCCACCAAAGCTGCCCAAAAAATCGTCAACACCAACAATGATGACCGTGACACATTTTCAACCTTGATAAAGAGAGACGCACATGACGAGCCCACACCAAGGCTCTTCTGGGGAATATAAATTATCAGAATAGCCCGAATGCTATTTTTCTTCTGTACCCAAAGTTGACAAGAGGAAAAAGGTGACGTTACCCGTTACGGCGCACGGCACCGTCACTTCGTTGCAAGGAGGAATGGGGGCTCGAGAAACAGCGCCCTTATCTCTTGGACAGCCTTCCCAAGACACCTCCCCCGATCTCATCGCTACTTTAAGACGTCTCCCGCTGTGAACAAAAAGAAACGAGGCCCGTCAAAGAACGGGTTCGACCAACCCTCTCCCGATCGATTCCGCCCAAGGTATATAGCAGGGGGACGGTGATGACCCTTCCAGCAAGCTGCAACCCATTCCAGCAACTGCAGCACCGTACCAGCTACCGCGGCAGTGATTCCAGCTGCTGCAGCCCATTCCAGCAAGCTGCAGCGCGCTTCCAGCAAGCTGCAGCGCCCTTCCAGCAAGCTGCAGTAGCTTCCAGCAACCTGCAGTGCCCATTCCAGCTTCTGCAACGACGATTCCAGCTTCTGCAGCCGCTTCCAGCTTCTGCAGCGGCGATTCCAGCTTCTGCAGCCGCTTCCAGCTTCTGCAGCGGCGATTCCAGCTTCTGCAGCAGATTCCAGCTTCTGCAGCGGCCATTCCAGCTACTGCAGCAGCAACAGCAGCTCCAACAGCAGCTTCCAGCAGCTCCTACAGCGACCAGCAACCCACATCAGCCTCTCTCCGACACTCCTGAGCCCCAAGGCGGCTCTCCCATCTCGGCTCCCCGACTGCAGCAGCTCCCTGACCTCGTCGCCGGCGCCCAGCACTTCTCCAACCCCGGAGTCGACCCACATTAGGATCCGATCCAAAGCGACCCACATCCTCGTCGGCCTCGACTTCCCCGTAGCTCCAGCATCTTCCACAGCCGCCGTCCGCCTCTCCCCGGCGTCCTCCTTGTCCAGCAATACTCCGCCGGCGACGGGCACCATCGGAGCCCCAAGGCGGCTCCTCATCCCGGCTTCCCGTCGGTCTCGGATTTCACGGCAGCGGCGACCCTCCTCCGTGACGCCCTCTTGCCGTGGCGTCCTCCTCCTGCCCAAATCCGGCGAGTTCCCCCAGATTCGAGTCAGCCCAGCGGTAACGGAAAGCCCAGCGGCGAGTCTTCTCCTCCTCCCCCTCCGCACCTTGCCGTCCTCAAGTCCAGTGACGCCGAGACCTCCCTCTTCCTCCAGCACTCCCCAACTACGGCAGCCCCGGCGTCCCTCCGACAACCAAGGCGGCAGACCTTCAGATCCGGCGCCGCAGCCCTCTGTCCTCCTCCGGCGTGATCCAAGCTCGGCGCCAGACCTTCCCCTGCATCCCTAGGTCGAAGACGGAGACCCACCTTCCCCGGCGCCCCTAGGTCGAAGACCTGCATCGGTGAAGTCCCTTAGCCAGATAGGGTCAGTTCGAAGCGCCTCGAAGTCGACTTCACTCTCGGACGAAGACGATTTTATCCCTCCCACACCAGATCTGAAGACTTCAAAGTAAGTTGGGGGAGTTAGCTCTGGGGCTACGCAATCTGAAGACATCCATTTAGCTCGCCAGGTAAAACGATTTTCCCTTTTATTATTATTATTGTTATTATTATTATCTCATTTCAATTTTAATGTTACACGTGTTAACCCTTTTCCTTTTTAGATTTTAAAATCATCGAAATTCATTTGATTTCTACTATCCAACGAATTAAACGTTTTTACACTTGTTTATCCGTGAATGATTGTATTAGTATGAATTGCTAACTTCAATTATCTTTGTGTCTTGTTTTACATGAAAAACACGATCGAAACCCGGATACTCGAAGAATCATGACCCCACTCAACCGATTCATACGGTAAGACATGTCTTACTAATTTAATTCGATTAAGTTTCATTCAAAATTAATCGATATTCTCGACACATTGCCATTGGCATCTTCCTCTATTTTGCATGTAAATACTGAGGAATTTACTACCAAGGAACATCATCTTCCGACGACGCGGACGATCGACATCAACGGGCTCACAACGCCCCGTAAGTATCGCTCTTATCTCATTAAGTCCTAATTATTCGTTTCGATTTAAATTAGGACTTTCTGACCACTTATTTATTTTTCTTTGCATGTACATCGAGCATCTAATCTCGGAAGATCAACTTCAAAATTCCGAAGATTAACTCGAAGGCGCGTGTATCAAACCGCGTGGATCTACCCCGGCCTAAAAACCGTGGGTTCGAAGGTTTAAAGCGGCCCCAAACTCAATCAAAGGTACAAAGGGGAGGTGCGGGCCTCCCCGAATTTTTATTCAAATCCACTTGTAACGGATTGCGGACCCAAGTGTATAGGTTCGCAATCACCGCCCTTCCCCGTCCTTTTGATCTAAATAATTGTTTGTGATTGCGCGTATGCTTAGGCTTTAGGTTTTACGTCGCATGCATGGTTTTAATCAAACAAACCTAAATTCGGGTCCAACGCCCGTTAAAACGTCGATAAGAGTCCGGCCTACTCCCGGATCGGGTCCAATACCCGTCAATTAAAAGTTAAACCCTTTTTGGACAAATCGCCACCCTTTTCGCATGTTTAGAATATAAAGGTTAGTAAATAGGAATCCCCGAACCCAGACTCTGATTTTTCCGACTTAAAATCACACCATTTTTTAATAAGTCGGTGGCGACTCCGAACAAGTTTTCCAAAGTTAAAACTAAACTACACTCTTTTTTTCGGAGCCATTTAGGATGAGGTGACGGCAAACCGAGCCGCTCCTTGAGCCCTCCCCGAAAATCCCAAGCGAGGTCTTAACGCAGCCCTTCGTCCGTCGCCTCCACGGACTGGAGACGGTCGGCGAAGCGTCCCGCAGATCCTCTCGGGAAACAAGGGAAGGCCCAGCCCCGGGTCCCCTTTCCGCAGCGTCCGGCGTTCGAGCCGGAACGTCGACCGGACTGGGCCTCGGGGGAGCGGGCCCGGATCCTCGGGTTGCCCGAGCCGCAGCGCGCGTGCTAGGCCGGAGGGCGCGCGTACAATGCTTTTACTAAAAAATGGTTCAAGTTATGAGAGGAGAAGTCATAGAAGAAACTCTGCTTGCCTAGGTTTTAAAGGCTTAGTGGCCCTCTCGAGAAGAATGAAGGCTTGTGACCCCAAGGTTTGTCCGAGTTTAATCACTTTCTGGAACTCGAGATTAACTGTATTCTTTTTTCTCGAGGGGCCCATGATGGTAACTGTAGAAGACGTTTGCAAGCTGACAAACTGCTCTGCGTCGGGGATGACTATTCGTCTTCATTTGATAAAAGTTAATCGCACAGTAGCCTTCACGCCATTCCTACGCCAGTTGTTATCAGGAGCCTTCGAAGTGCTTCCAATTTTGTGCCAGGGAAGGGTTTTACAGCTTACTGATCGGGAGGACCCATAAAGCTATTACACTTGTGGGCACACATCTAGCTTCCACCACTCACTCCTTTCAACAAATCAGTCCTTACTGGCGAAAGGTGTATTGGGCTCACCATCGCCCTTCACTCATGTAGTGGCTCCAGCAATTGGTCTTCTAAGACCACAGTCGCCCTTATGCACAGGATTGTTAATCCCGAGATCGAGCAAGAGTGGATGTCGTATCCTGCCACTAACAAGATTTATTCGTTTCGAGACCATCTCTCAGAACGTCTCTATTGGAACAAAGTCCTGACACCTCGAGACCTCGTGTGGGTAGACAGAAATAACTTCAAATTCGAGGGGTACAATCCTCAGTTATGCGCTCGACAACTCGGGTTTGTCCAGGGAAGCAATGTTCCCTTCTGGAAATTGTACAATAACTTCATCCATGGTAAGACATCAACAGTGTCATTCAAGAGAGTGGATGAACTCATGTCTCGGGTCGAGCTGTCCCCAACCGAGTTTCCCTTCTCAAGGAACTCTGAGATCTATGCCATCGAGCTATTCATGTGTGCCTGGACAGTAACGTGGTCTCAGATGCAGGATTTTATGGCCGTTTTCAATGCTCCCTTGGATGACCTCTATGTTCCTGGACTTGATCCAGAGAGTAAGTTATATGATCTCAATATAAGATGCTATCCTTTGTTAATGCTCGGTCTAAATCTGGCTTTTACTGCAGTTGAGGTAAAAATCGAGACGGAGATTCTTCCTCCTGAGGCTACATCTTTTCAGGCTCTTCCAGAGCAAATTAAGAAGAAACACAGGATTCAGATTATGAAGGCACAAGTCGAGGTTGCTGATCTCATAGAGCAGATCCCTAAGGAAAGGCACACCAAATCTCGAGAAGATCGTTCCTCGAGACAAGAACTCACCCTTGATGAGGAAGAAGAGAGACCTCTAAGCAAGAGGCAGAAACGGCTTGTCGAGAAATAGATGCAGCCCGTTCTCGACGAGCCTGTTCAAATTCGAGACGTGAGCCCTGAAGTGGTCTCTGCCTCATCCAATCCCGAGGTAATATCTCCTGGAGCACCTCGCGATCACGCAGAGGATCTCGAGTCCGAGGTAGTACCATCTGGGGCCCCTAATGTTCAAATGGAGAGTCTTGAGGGAACTCTACCTTATCTCAGTCGAAGATGTCTTCTCCTATAAAGGATGTTGCTCCAGGTACCTTGATTTTGTTTGGTAAATTCAAATTTTATTCTTTTTATTGTTCTCGTCTTTCGTGATGTTAACATAGGTCATTGTTGTGACGTACCCCTTCTTTTCCTTGAGACAGAGTTTCATGGCTAAGAAGGAAACCCTGACACTGAGACTATCATGAAGCACATACAGGTAACTTAAGTAAACTTTCTTTCGATTATCCAATATTTTGCACAAAATACTAGATGGTTCCTTCTTGCCCTTAGGCTAAAAGGTGCTTAATGAAGCAGGACGTTCCTCGGGAAATCCCTGTAGTGCCTAGTGAAACACCCAGTAGCCTCTCATGTCGAGATAAGAGGTAATAGGGTTTCTTGAGAACTGTTTGTGGAAACTTCTTTTACTTACTGAGTGAATCTCCAGGGGTCGAACGTGGAACAAAGTTGTACTTTTGAGCAGGCAAGTGCTCTTCCTGTGATAAGAAAGGATTCTCTTGCCAGTGATCCTTAGGAGATTGTAAGTTGCCTTACTAAGCCATTATTTACTACCTTTTCGTACATTTATCTCCATGTTCATTTAGATAGAGGAAACAAATTTTCCTTTTAAGGCGAATGAAACAGAGCTACCCGTTGAGGCACCTTTAGTACTATCTCAAGCCGATGTTCCTCTCGAGGTATGAACAATAAACTTGTGCCTTAAGTTTTAAATTCTACAACTTCGCAGCTGAATCAAAGTAGTATTGACATAAACCTCAAACTTCAGCGGTTGCAAGCTCTCCAATCAGCGTGAGTGACTCAAAGGAAGCTAAGGAGAAGCTTTTCTCTTCGTTCGAGCACGTAATGCCAAGCATAAATCTCGAAGAACAAGAGGCTTCAGAAAAATGTTGACGCTCTTCATATAGATCAATGCAAAGAAGACATGAAATTCGTGATTGACTTCCTCCTGCAATGGAGTCCTATATGATGAAGTCAACTTTGAGAAGTTTGATGCTACAATCCAAAGGATCGACAACTCTCCCCTCGTGACAAGTGATCAACTCTTCAATTGTATGCTACTCAAGGAACGATATTGGACTCATTGGTCCAACTATGAGGCGAGCGAAGAAGCACGAGACAGGGCTGTCGAGATGCAAACTGTGTATGAGCTGAACAGTATATGTGTTCAACAACGTCTTGACATCTTTGGTGAAGAGATCGAGCGTAGCACCAGTCGCTCGAGAGCTATCAAGTAGGAGATGAAGGACCTAGACTAGGAGAGAGAGGTTTTCTCTATCTCCTTATCCGAACTCGGGAGTCTGCGAGCTGATTGGTCAATGACGATGAAGAGAATCGGTCCCCATGGTAAAGAAGTTGCAGTTGTAGAAGCCGTAGTTAAATGATTTGATCTCTGAGAACAACACTGGAAGTCACTAAACTTTTCATTTGATCTTTTAAGCAAATTGTAACAAATTGTCTCCATTTAACTATTTGTAATATTCAAAAGGTTGTGATTGTTAATATATCCATTGATAGTTATTTATGAACTGTCAAGATTCTCACAACAACAGTATGAGGTCGTCAGTAAAGCTGCTAAGATTCCTCACAGTTCCCTCATGTGACCCACTTTTAATATTTTCATCACAATTACAAGGATTTTATTCGTGTTACATAGCCACCTAATAAATGAACTCGATGACCCTACAAGGTATACACACCTTTCCATCTAAACTAAACTTTCTTGTCAAGATGTTGTTTTCTTCCAAATTTCTCTCCAAATTCACAACCTTGAACCCCTTGAAAGCCTATGTTCACAATCTTAGGCCATGGGTCTTTCCTTTTCTCCGTGCTCCATGGCTCACGTGCGAAACTTAAGGTTTCTAGATGTATGCTCACCTGGCAGCTAGGAAGTCGCTGATGGAGCCAGAGTGGGAGGTTATAGTAATCTTCCTCGTCATCCTGTGCTTTGACCTCCTGTCAAAGGAACCAGGGTGGACTTACGTGGAGGTACCAACTCATGCGGATCCTTTGGAGGGACCGTGGAGAGGAAACAATGAAAGCGATTATCACAGTAACTGTGACCCACGACCTCATGTCCGTAATAGTTCCCGTGATGATCAAAGATCAGCTTTAGCTTGTATCTTCTTCTAACACTTTATTTCCTTGGAACAACCCCTTTAATGAGGACTACCCCTTTTAGAAACTATGCCAAAGAAGGTGTAGTTATTTTCACTATTAATGAAAAGTTTTACTCTCCCAACTGTATCCACAAAATCAAGAATCTCTTTTTTAACATTTCTTTAAGAGTCTCCCTGATAGTTAGCTTGTAAGATTGGAGATACTTTTGATTAACTTTCAAATCATGTAATCGACCTTCGAGATCAGCTAGATGATAAACATTTTATCTGTACACCTCCCAAACTCGAAAAGGACCTTCCCAGTTCATGGACCACTTTCCAAGAAAGTAATCTCGAGTTCCTACGGGGAGAATCATCTTCCACACTAAGTCTCTTCCCTTGATGGAAAGATGGTCGAAGGTGGTAAAGGCGGAATGTATATGGACGCAGGGGTAGTTTCTGGACGCTTTCTGTACGCAAGGAAAGGTAGCAAAAGCTGGGGATCAACCTGGCCAAATTGGACTTATGGATTTGATCGCTCTTTCTTCTCTTTCTCTTTATCTTTTATACTTATGTTACTTTGCAGTGGCGTAATCGGGTAACCGGGATCTAATTTGCTTAGATTATGTACACGATTGAATTCCTATTTTGTAGGAATCATAGAGATCGTGTCTTAAACAATTAATCTGAGTCTCCCACTTGTCTTGCTTTATTGATGTATCAGGGGTAAGTAATCTATCTCGAGATATAGAATTATTATCCCGACATTTGATATATCACCATCATTGAGGGTATTAATCACGAGATCCGTACAATGTCTCGAGATGCATTACAATCACTTCTTGCCCTTTTGCTCTCGAGATGTAGCTCTGTCCCACCATCTCGAGATCCTGAGCATTACTATATCTCAATGATGTCCTCCAACTCGTCTCTATGAAGACCTCCTCTTAGCGTAATATCGAGTTCACCAATGGGGATGTACCACGAAATACATGTTACCTTATAACTTTTCCTCAAAGATGTGTTCTTTCTCAAGTTCATGAGTAAAGGTGAGTAAAGGTCCTAAATGCATATGTTAACATTTTTATTTTGTTGACTTTACCTCGTTTGACTGATAAAAAAAATTTCGCTATTAATTCTTTGTGGTAACAAGTTATTTAAGCTTGCTAGAGTATTTAATTTACCTCCTTCGATAAGTGTAATAATTGATCCATCTATTTTGTAAATTATTTTATAGATCAAACGTTATCACGTGATATTAAACGTGTCAATGCATCAGTTGAAATGACAAGGGTAACAATCTATGTAACTAACATCGAGGGATCCCCACGAGTCTGAAACGGATCCCCAAAAATTAGAAACAATTTGTCACAGTGGAGAAATCAAATTTATATAGGGGCCCCCAAGTACCCCAGCAATGAATGGCTAAATAGTAATGAGGCAAGACGGCCCAAGAAGTAAACGCACTAGACACAATCTGGGTCCTCTGTAGGACCAAGAGCATTGAACTCGTTGAATTTCAAAGCAAGCCACTACCGTTGTTATCCCCAGCCCAAGTGATCACGGTACTACAGAACGAGTTTACCTCTACTGTGAGGGAGCTATATTAGGGTGTCATGGCCGCCTAGCTCTTCTCTGCCAACATGATCAGCAACTCTATTCTGCATATCAGCTGAGCAAAAGTGTCGACATTAGCACCTTCTCCTAAACAGTCGAGCACAAAGACAATAAAAGAACCACCACGCTATTCGTTTGATAACAGATAAATCTTTGGTCTCTGCAAATGAATTGTCTATCTGCACAGCATTTCGACTTCTGTCTGAGGTAAGACATACTTAAGCTGCAGCTATGAGCCACCGCCTCCTTACAGGCCTTGGCACTTTTGTGTTTGTCAGTGTGACAAGATAGACATCATCTGGATTCTTTCAAATACCAAAGGGAACCCCTTGATTCACATAAATCATTAATCACCTGCAAAAGCAGCAAAAACACATTTCTTAGTTATAATTGCTGAATCCATTTGGTCAGTTTATTTGCATTTATCCACTCCAAGAAGATTCAAGTTTTTGTTTACTTTTGGAATCTTGTATATATTTTACATAATGCATGTGTAAAGGTTGCATACCACAGATGACTAGCACATTATTGCAAAACAAATCATTATTTGAAAGTGCTTGCTTGTATCAATCGTCAGAAAGTTCGTCCCAGGATTTCAGTTGGCCTCACAGAACTACTAACCTTTGTATATTCATTGTTAGCGATTGATCTCCCAAGGACCTTACTGGCAGCTTCAAATATTTCTGCCTTCTTTAGGGTCGCATTGGGTCCTTTACCTCTTAAGAGATCTATTACCACCTTCCTGCAAGATTGAAGGCCCTTTCAATAAAAGAAAAATTGTTCCGAATGGAAAGTCTAGCATCCCCATGTCACTGATGCCCATAACTTACAGAACTTTTCTTTCCCATTAAATGCAAGACGTGAAAAAGGGAAAACGCTTAAAACAACTTCCAATTTGCCAGTCTAGTAGATCAAAAACATTATTCCAACAAAATCTATGACAGTAATTTTGGTGGTAAAATCAAACTTTCACAAGCCAAATGGATCCACAATTCAAATTTAAACTATTAGTACAACTACAAGGGACAAAAAGACTAAACTACCTCAATGGATCAAGTTCTGGGTGTTCCGGGGATGCCTTCAGAACATAAAGGCCATGAATTTCAGCAGCAACTTGATTAATGATTTCTTTTAGTTCATTAGGAGGGGCATCAACACCATAAGCCGCAGCTATAGCCATTCTAGCATCAGCTTTTGGAAGCGTTGATTGAGAAACTGCTAGGTCTCGCAAACTTTCACAAATAAGCTGAAGACTGCAAACAAGACACCACATTCCCCCCCATCACTAAGCAAACATGGCTCCACCTTCAGTACAAATATATAGACGTGGACCACAGTAGAAACATCATCTGTGAGATAAAGTCATGAAAACCAAACACACCAAAACTTAAGTTCAATACAGCCGTTGAACTGGCCAAATCATTCCCAACATGACGTGAAATCACATACTCTCCAACTATAGACAAATTTTTCTGCAGCTCCGTGCCCGAAGTAGATATCCACATTTCAACTAGTTACATCATAAAAGAAAGCAAGGGCTTTAACTTTATGGTTGAATTCAAACAAAATCATTGTTCTAAAATGATAATCAATTTGAGGTTAACTTGCAGGAGTCCCAAGAATGTCCTTATCAAAGGATACTTAGTACCTAACGTTCTCAGGTAAAATAAAGGCTTTGCAGGAGTCACAAAAATATCCTTATCAATGGATAATTAGTACCGATCATTCTCAGGTAAAATAAAGGCACAAGCAGCATACCTGCAAACCTTGTGATTTTGGAAAATCTTCTGCAAGGCCTTCGGCAAAGCTTCACGAGTTTCAGCAGTCATCTTGCCGGTTGCAGGACCATTAGTAGTCCTGACAGATAGGTTATCCAAACTGGAAGGTCTTCCAGCTCTCCCATGTGCAGTAGGTATAGCTCCAGCAGTCCTAGAATCATCCCCACTTCTTTTCAGCCTATTCCCTACCCCAATTTGATTCAATCTTTCCATAAGCTTTGTTTCAATGGTCAACCAGATTTTCTCTTGATTACAAACAACGTCAGGATAATTTTTTACAAAAGACGAATCTAGTTCCTGCTTGAATTTCCAATCATGCAAGGTTTTCCTCCCAATACCAAAGAGGTTTAAAAATCTCTTCAAAGGATCGTAGAATTTCTTATGAGCTGATATTTCCTTCTCATGAATCACTCTTTTCTTGCTATAAAGAAGAAGAGTATAATCTCTTGCCATAGATTCAGCAGAGGATAGCTCAAAGAACAATTTCGTCTTTGGTACCCAACATCCTTGAACAAGAAGGGCATTTTGCTGGAGAACACCTAACAATACATCATCTGAAACATCAGGGGCATAGTGCCTGAGAGCACTGTATCGATGAATTTGAAAACCCTAGAAGGAAAGCAGCAATGACCTCAATCAGCAATAGGTGAAGAAGACACGTACGTAGCCAACAACTCAAAATATGATATTTTTAGGGAACCAGAAATACACAGATAAAGCCATAACATTCTTAGTTACACAAATTGGCTCGTGCTGGATCCTTCCTATACTAAGGAGAAAATAATATGTGCTTCCACTACCGTATTTTCAAGAGAGTTACAGCCAAAATCCTTTGTTTGAAGGAGTAGTGACAAACCTCACATAGTATCTTCTTAATTCGTTCATCCACAGGGATTGACAACAGAATCCTGAATAAGCAAAAAGACGAGTTAGGACAACTCACACCTATTCGCATAAAAATCAAATTAGTTTATAATGGTTAGTAATCATAACAAGATGAAAGACATAAGTATTTGGTCATATTTGTTCAGATTAACATTGATAAATAGGACGACTAAAAAAAGGAGGACCACAAAGACGTTACTTTTATCATTGAGAGAGAACCGGGGAAATATGACATTGTAAACTCTGGCTACAGCCAATATAATTATATGTCCCTAAATTGATATGGAACATCAGAAGCCAAGAATACATCAAGTCGTCGCACTTGACTGTAGTCTTTACATGTTCCCGTACGTACTAAGGTCACGTTTACGTGAGAGCTGCTAAGGCATCCTTCAAAAAGTAGACAACGTGTCATGTTCTATAACAAGCACGGTTTCTTATGTGCATTATCCTTCAGGAATCAAACAAAAGGAAGCACTTTTTCTAGAAAACATGTCAACAGCACATACTGACTTTCATGTGGATTGCCTTGTTACACAACCGAAGGGACAAATTTCAAGAGAGACTTCTCTGGAGAAAGATGGGCCGGTTAGGCAGACCATAAAAATGCAAGCACGGTTTGCGGAGGGATTTGTTTTACCTCGATTTGACTCATAACAGTATACTAGTCACTAGATTAAGATGAATAAACAATTCGAGGAGTGTACAAGTTCTACAGCATAAATGGGATGAGCAAAACCATCAACAGCATAAGTAACATTAAACAAATGACGTTTCCTGAGCTAGCATGGAACAAGAAGTCAATTTTGTTATGTCACGTAACAATTCAAGAAAACATACAGACCATATCCAAAAGTTGAAAAGGATATTGAACAAAGGAATAAAGACATTCTCAAGTCTAGAATACCAAGAATAGATCGTTCATAAAAAGCAAAAAAAAAAAATGAAATGGAAAAAATAAAGAAACTCCATCTTTTTGAAGAACCTTCAGTAGAAGTAACATTTCAAGAAATGGGAAAGGCCAAATCCAAAAGTAGAAAAGGATATTGAGCAAAGGAACAAAGACATTCTTGAATCTAGAATACTAAATACGTCATCAATAAAAAAAAGGTAAAAAGCACAGAAACTCCACCTTTTTGAAGAACCTTCAGTTTTCACATTCTGAGTAGATGCTCCAGGACACAAAGAATGCACATAGTCATGCCTTTAGAGCATCAACCAAAAATTAGTACTTAAAAGTCAGAAAAAGCCTCAAGCATATGCTGAACAGAAGAAGTACTCACGGTTTCATTGTAAATGGAATAGGAGTTGTAGTTTCAGTCTTCATTCCCTGAAGGTATTTGGCAGAGATATCACTCCTTGAGTCATGATACTCCAATTTAATCCAATGCTGAAAACATGCCAAGGATTTGAACAATAAGAAAGACATATAAGTCAATATTTAAGAGGTAAGTTATCACACAAGAAAACCTTCCTATTATCTTGTCATGTATCCATTTCATTCAGAAAATGTGTAGTTAATACGAATAAACTGAAGTTATTAGGTAGAAAAGTAAAGCCCTTCCTAATTTAAGTAGCCCTTCAACAAAACGTCCAACCAAAGAAGGTCAACAATATGACTTGAAGCTGACATCAAATGAAATAAGTAAGCAACCCAAATGTTTCGTTATTTCTCTAACCAAGTGTTTCCAGGTAAACAAAGAAGAAATGAATGAATGATAGGCGTCCATGTGCGTGTCCAACAGTGCACACCTAATCCAGAGGCAAAGGGAAGTATGCATAGATGTATGCAGGATTGACTTTGCAAATATGTCAGAAAAGAGTTGTTTCTATAACTCAACACTGAGAGAATGGGTCACCAGATGAGCAAATTTAGCAATCCTTTGCCGGCAGATTGGCCAAAAGGGTGAACACGATATACAATATAACCATCACCACAAAGTAAATATTTTCCCTTTAGTAAGCCAAAACCCATGGATTGAATGCAAACACAAAATTGGAAATGAAGCACAAATGAGACAGAATGAGAAACGGAGCAACAATGCATCCAGAACTCTGTTGAAGTACTATGATGCATCACATTGTTGGCCAAAACGATTTCTTCTCCACGAAGAATTACTCAATAAGAAAGAAGAAAATCCATTAGAAAGACTGCCCCACAGTGAAATTCTCAAGAAAGAAATATTATTATTAATGTTGCACCAAATCATTGGCCACATGACGCCCATATCATACAAATCCTGTAAAACTTATCTCTAAAGACCTAATGTGAGAAACAAAACATACATCATCATCTTCCTTCTCTGCTTCAGCTAATGACACCATCTTCTTAGTCTGAAGTAGAGAAAATAATTGTACATATGGGTTAGGCAGAGTCAAGGAACTGAGCACGCCGAGAATGAAATATTTAAGGATCTGCCCCACGGGTACTTCTACACAATAAGAAGAGATGCGTCCTTTGGTTCAATGCATGTTCTGTCTAAACTTATGCAAACACATCGCTACCAATTTATTGCACAAAGGCCAAAACAATGTCCATTGACGCAATCCACAAGCCCATATGATCTACCATTTTTCTTCCCGACCCCATTTTCTTTCAAATGAACTATATACTTATAAAAAAAAAACAAAACGGTTTACTTAAGCTTTTATCAAGAAATGAAGCAAGGAAAAAAACATTGCAAACACCACATAAAACACTCCTTGACATGTAAGATCAGGAAGGATAGCAACCACAATTTTGCAATGCAAAGAGGCCGTTTCTGTGCATTGAACCTGTCACTTCCACTTATGTGATATTTTATCGGTAAGGGAGACTAGAGCAGTTAAAATTCATATCGATATCAGGTTATTAGCATTTAAATCTTATAATTATCTAAAACTCTTCTAACTTCGTGAAGACATGGCCTACTTCACAAGAATCACAACTTGTGTGAAATATAGGGGACAGCTTCCGCATGGCTTTGTCCATGCCTTTCGTCAAAGTTATAATACTAGCATTACTTAGTTAATAAACTTACATCGATATTCCATCCGCCCTGTATTATTGTCTTAATAACCTTTCAGGAGAAACCAATTGTTTTGCACGAATTTAGGGAAATGCTACAGCAGTTATATGATTATACATCTCAAGAAACACGCCAAATGCATGGAGAAATTTATAGATTGAGAGAGGAACTTTTCTTTCTATACGACACAAAGAATACAACCTCGTTTTTTGATGATCCCCCAACCTTTTCTTCAATGGAGTCTGTTACTCTCATATCTACTTCTTTGTGGGCCAGAACATTGTTTTTCCTATTTGATCCATCCAGGTTCAAGTGTTCCATTGATGGTCGAAGCTGCACCACTGCATCTAGAGGGTTCAAATAGAGCTGCAACATGAAAGCATATGATTGCGCAGCTGTTTCCAAGACAGAAACAAACTTTCCAGATTAAAAAGCAACAGCAGCAACTGAAGCAGCAGCAATAAGATTTTCTTGTATTGTAGAAGCTTATAAGATGCAAAAGCAAGCAGATAATTTTAGAAAATGAAATAAGACATCTAAAATTTTAGATAGGACTTATTCCAATAAATTGCCCATCAAATTGATTCAAAATTTTTGTTTCTGGTAGATATCAACAAGTCATCTGATATTTATTGTATTATTCATTTAAATTTGAATCCCAGAATCCAGCTGCCCCACATGGAAAAGGACGATTTAAAATCTGTCAAAATCCCTTTTCAAGCGGATGTTGTGAACTGCATTATTCTAAGGAAAAACATCTTCTCACGGAAATGAAACCGTACATTAGTGTCAAACATAATACTAACTACCCTACCCTACCAACGAAATGGGACATCACATAACTGTTGTGCTTTCCTAGTGCATCTCTCTGTCTTCTAATAATCTGCATCACTGTGTAGTGATTCATATTGTTTTAACCGTAATTTGCATCAAATGAAGGTAAAAAAAGGGATGATAAAGGTACTTATAATAATCAGCAAATACCTTATTCTCCATAAGAATGCCAACTGCATATCCAGTGGCAAGTGGAGGCTTCCAGGAAGACGACAGGGTCTAGAAGAATCCAAGTGTCATGCCATAAATCAAGTCCAATCAAAACATAGACAACCAGCATAAATTCCAAAATGAAGAGATAAAGTGTTAAACAAATCCAAAAATAGAACCATACAAAGTATGGATGCTATCATAGAAAAGGGCAAGTAATCTCCCAAAGGGACAAGTGAAAGTATAACACTCTACATCCAGATAAAATAACAGTCGAATGCCCAGCTTTAAGATATATTGCACAACAAGCTTATAAACTTAGTGCCAAATCCAAGAAACCATTGAAAAGATCCGAACCTGCTTCACCATCATCAGCTTTCCTTCACATTCATTGTTGTAATTCTTCGAGTCTGTGTCAATGGACAAATCAATCTCAACTTCTGAACTTGAAGGTTTCACTCTAACCTACAAAAATCCAAACAACCAAACTCAAGATCAAGACAACATCACTCAGGCCATTGTCCCACTAGGTACCTTGCCGTTATTACAATTTTTCCATTCGTAGCATTCTAATGGATGAGTAAAGCATGAACTGAAAATAGCAAATGAAGGAAAAGATCTTAACATTATTTGAAAGATCAACCGCAATTCCTAATTACTGACCTCCTGACAGCGCTCGTCCATGTCATAAGGACGCCACCAGGGCCTGAGCGGATATTGCATAACGTACAACTGAAATCAGAACATTGAAACACCTCGCATTAAAAAGAACGTAAAGAAATCAACCGCTACAACAGAAACCATATCAGAGTACCCAATTATTGACCAAAACAAGCACGGAAATCTACTCCGACTACCAAAAGCAAACATCAAGCCCCTCCGCACCTGAGTTTTTCCGCAATCGTCAAGGGAAGGATTAAAGAACACGTCAATTTCTCGAACAACCTCATCTTGACGGCCGCCATATGCTCCTGCTTGCTCTTCCTCCATTACATCTGCTTTTGTCTCGTCGATTCGGCAATCCAACTCCATCTCCACCTCACCAATGGCAGGCTCGACCTTCGCCAAGGAATCAAGCACCAACACCGACGTTGCCGGACTATCGTCAAGACCGTTTTCTCGCTTCGCCGCTCTAGAACCGTCGTCGGCTCCGGATGCTTCCAGATGTGGTGGGGGTTCTGGTTCGGAAAGTTCGGGAAGAGGTTGGGTTTTAGGTTTCGGAAGGTTCTTGAGGGCAGACTTTGGGGCGAACTTGCTGGGACGGGCATGAGGCGGTGGACGAGGGGCGGGGGCGAGGTCCTCGAGGTCGTCCAAGTCCATTTGCGTTCACCGGACGGTGCTGCAAAGATTTTGAGAGAAGGGAAAGGAGGGTTTTGCCGCTGGCAACCAATTGAGCGTCGTCCTATTCTCTCTCTGAATATATATGCGCGTGATTTTAAGAAATGTGGTTTCAATTTAAAAAATTTTCTTACGAAATTAAAATAACAAATAAATCCTTGTGTCGGACATCGGTTTAGCCAAAGAAGTCAATTGTGAAGCGATTTAGGGTTGTTCCGATGTCTATAGTTGTTTGAGACCATGATTTTTAATTAAAGTAGTTATCTCAAACTTTAACATTATTTCCAACATTTTACTAAACCACCTTAACTCGTCGTTTTAAACTGCATCTTCTTATGAATTTTAAGCTTTGTCGTTTTTTGAAACCGTACGGCATACCAATAAATATCTTATTTTCCAACAATACAATTCATATAAGAAAAAAAACAGGAAAAATACACTTAAAACATCAACCGAGTTATCTTATATATATTAATCAACCAGATTATCTTATATATCTTGTTAATGATCACGTTTGTCGAATGCGACAAAATAAAGAATCGCTAGAGATTTTTCCCTAGCGGTTACACGATTAACTTAAGCGAGGTCAAGTCAACAAAGAAGAAATGAGATTGTTAACTTTGTTTTTAAGAATGAGCTTGAGAAGCTATATTATAAAATCATAGCACTGTGTTGCTGTAACACTTCGCTTGTCTTTGATGATGCGTTACAGTAAGGTGTCCATGCAATACTTTGTCTGCCTTTTATAAACGTAGAAATAATTAATTTTCCAGAACAAAATATTGAAATTAATTCATATTTTGAATTGTCCATATTAATTTGAAGCTTTAGTCATTATCTCGATATCCTAAATACTATATTTTTATTTAGAATATATTTTACCATAATTCTACTAATAAAGCTTCTAATTATGGAAATTAATCAAAAACCTTTTGATTAGTTTCATTCATTAAAAAGAGGAAATCTTTAGTAATAATCTTGAACAAAGTGTTGTTGAGCCATAACTAGCGTGTGCTATTCGTTGCTACTTTATAGTAAGCTACTACTGTCTTGTTACGCTTGTCCACTGAATATATGCAAATAAATATTTTTATTTATGTTATATTTTGAATTAATTCATAACATAATTCGAGATGTTTAAATACATTGAATACGTTTTAAACATTCCAAATCATCTATTTAGTCAACTCAAAATTATAATATTAGATTTTCAAGTTAAGATTTGGAAACAAAATATTTTATGGAAGCTTCTATTTATCTACAGCAACGCTACATTAGAAAGAGACAGATTGTCCTGATAAGATTATCATTAGATTAATTATCTTATAGAACTTGGAAATACATAATCTCATCCGCATGAGGTAAATTAACTAAGGGAAGTTACTACTTGAGGACTTTTATTCTCAGTCGCAGCGACCTTTGAGCAGTCATTCGCTCAGATCTGTCTGTAATTTGGAAATAAATTAAGGGAATTGTTCTAATGAACCTGGACAGCTCCCACGAAGCTTTCTCCCATGAAAATTAGACAAGGCTCTCAGATCAAATGTAACTGTGTTGACTGTGTGAGTTGTGTGGTGTCCACGTGATTAGACGGGGAACAAAATGTGCTAAGTGATCGCTTGGTTTTTTCCTCTCACATCTACGTGTGAGAGTGTCAAGGGATGTGATGATGCGCTACCAGCCGTGAAAATGACAATGACAACGATGACGATAAAAAGGAACGAACGAACGAACGAACCGAAACGAACAAAAGGGATAAGACTCAGACCGCCACGGATACAGCCTAAGCACTACCAGACTGCCACGAGGGTTGGATGCCACACAACCAGATACAGAAACACCACCGATTATGGGGATGCTCGGATAAAATCTCACAACGCCTGGAATTCACCAAACGATAAGAGAAGTTGCGGAAAGTTCATGCAAGAACTTGACGGCTGCCAAATTTGGGTAAAATATTCAAAAGGTTATAAAAGTTCTAAAACACAAGAGCCATATTTATAGAGGACCAAACGTGGTGTAACCTTCTTAATTAGGCCCAAACTAGAAAAAACAAATAATAACTAAAACAAAGTCCAAAAACTATCAACTAAAGAAACTGGGCCTGACGTCGGTTGGGCTGTCTGTCCACAGGTCCCGACTTTGAGCGCTCTCGAGTTCCCTTGAGCGAATGGATGCTGACCTCGGGACAGAAATCTTCGTCCTATTCTCGAGATGGTTCTCGTAATCTTGATCTCGAAATAGATCTTGAGATGATCTATTGTCTTCTCGAGTTGATGACATCGTCTTGATCTCGAGGCAAATTCCTGTCTTCTCGAGTTGAGTTTTCAACTCGATCTCTTCAATACCGTCAAGGTAGTCTCCATCTCGATCGCTCCTCTTGATTCGATCTCGACTTGGCCAACTCGCATCACATTCATTCAAGGGATATTGGTGGCCTATTGGGTTCCAAACTCAATCAATTAGTCGGTTGTGAAGAAGGTAACTTCACCTCAATTTGCCTCGAGTCGAAGTATCTAGAGTTGGTCGCGATTTCGCATCATACTCCCCTTATTGAGAAAAGTTTGCCCTCAAACTTGTGCGGTCTTCATTCACCTGAAAAAATACTCCACCAGTCCCTATTTGAGAATACCTCGTCAACAAATCCTGACCGACTAGAGCATTAATCGAATATAGGTCTCCATTAACACTTGCGTATGGATGTAGTTCAATTACATCACGTCTTCAATCTCTCGAACTGGCTGATGCTCTTTTATATAGTAGGCGAGTGAACTTTCCTGATCTTCATCAAGCTCGATGATGCTAAATAGATGCTCCTTTCTACAGACGTTCCTTGTCAACTCGATCAGCCTCAAGTATTCCTCTCGATCTCCTCACGGAATCGTGCTCGAGTTGAATGGGGTGGAGAGACACAACAAGATCTTCTCATGGATGCCTTTCTCTCGATTCCACCACTGAAGCTCGCATGGTTGGGAATGTAGCGTGGTTGACAACATCCGCTGCGCGATTCTGATAATGGAGGCTATGCTGGTGCCACTCCCTTTATCCACTTTCATTTGACATCCCTGGCGTTGTTCCATGTAATGACTAAGCAATAGGCATTGTCGCTTGTCACCCTTATGCAGATCCTCGTTTGCCATTATGATCCCTCGACTGGCCAACATTTCTCCTTGCTCTAGCTCCTCAAAGCATTCTTCCTCAACATCCTGTAGAAGTTCATATGTTTGGGCATGACCATGATCCTTGTGATTACTTGAGATTGGAGTTCTCGAGTACGAACTGTTGGTTGGTCTCGAGGACGAATTCCCTTTGTTGAAAGGAGTGTTCCTCACAGCTTGTCTCACAAGCGTGCTCCTAGCTTATTGCTTACGCTCACTCGAGTTAAGGATTTCGGACTTAGGCGAGGGATTCATGCTCGCGAAGGCACTCCCCTTGTTGAAAGGAGTCGTCTTCACAAATAACGGCTTCTGGTTCATCCTCCTCGACTGTTGTTTCTCGACATCATGCGCGAGATTACACCCGAATTCAAAACTCTAGTAATATTGTTACTCGACTTCCTTCAGTCCCCTGATAGATCAAGCGATCGTTTCCTCCAAGGGCTCGGTGATATCACAATGTAGCATCAACTGCTCGAACTCTCGAGTTTACTCAGAAACACTCGAGGACTGCTGATGCAGAGTGTTCAATCGAAGAAATAAATCTTGTCGATACCGCTCGGGTAGGAATCGTTTCTTCATCTCGCTTTTCATTTTATCCAATGAGCGGATCTTCTTCTTTCCTTTTCGATAACGCTGTTGGTTCAGGTTATCCCACCATAAACCCGTGGACTAGCGTAGTTGAGTGGTTGCCATCTTGACTTTTCGATACTTCGAGATCTCCCCATACTTGAATACTCTCTCGATGGCATACAACCAATAGAGAAACTCCTCGGGATCTGATTTCCCCTCGAATTCAAGAATGTCCACTACCAGATTAACGGACGTGCAGGGTGACGTTCTCGAGTTTTCCTTCTAGGAATCTCCTCGTCGCCATATCCTTCCACAAAAGGATTTTCTTCTCCCTCAAATCATTCCGTGATCACATTGTCGTCTTCTTCGCTATCCAGTCTGCTGTTGGACAACAACACGTAATGAAAGAATCTACTTGACTGAGTTTACACTCGATTTTGTATCCCTACTCTAGTACGTATCGTCGACCAACTTCCTTCTCGTTCTTTCAATCGTTTGTAAGCAATGTGACATTTGCCTCAATCAACAAATTTCTCGAGTTTAACTCCTCTCGTTCGTAGGCAGAACCAATCCTTCCCAGCTTGAGGTTTAATATTAAATAGTCATCTCGAGATAAATCGACACAGGTCGACTCAAGTGACTCCGCTCGCCTCTCGACTGTAAACGACTTCACAGTTGTACTAAGGTCTCCCTTCAGCAAGTGTACTCCAATTCCTTCTAACTCGAATGCTCTGATGAAATCAGGAAACTCGATAAAGGGGTTTTCACCAATCTGCAACAACTCGAAGTTAGCTTGTTCAGAGAAAGACACTGTCGTCGGGCACTTAACCTGTCGGTGACATTCCACCGGAAATTCAAGTATTAGTTCTTCTCGAGTCACTTCCTCTGACTCCTCAATATCTTTGGAGTACCAATTCAGACCTGTATAATCTTTGAAGTTTTCTCCGTTATCATGATAAGCCTCAACTTCTTGATTCTGAATAGTCACTTCTTGAGCTATATCTTTTTGGCAAAGATATTCTAGGGTGGATGATAACTCTTCTCGAACCTCTCCACTCCAGGGTCACTCTTTTTCATCACTGTCGAAACTGAAAAGAGGATTGAAAAACATACCATCTAGGCGGTTGTCAACATAATGAGTGTTCTGTCAAAGGAGGTCTGCATCTTCTTCGATTGGATAGTTGAACAGAGGTTCTCGAAACACTTGAATGCAGAATCGACTGGTAGGGACGTTTGGCTTCCATAAAAGTATCGTCATTTGCTTAACGGTGACACTCCATCGGTCCTCAAATCTTGAAGTTGACATCGAACATTCTCAATACGATGTTCAAGTTGAGCAACGCGCAACACATACTTCAAATCCACAATTTTCTCCTCCAAAGTCATCCCACGCCGGAATGTATTCGCCATTACAT
The DNA here is from genome assembly GCA_023653495.1 of Melastoma candidum. Taxonomy (NCBI): domain Eukaryota; kingdom Viridiplantae; phylum Streptophyta; class Magnoliopsida; order Myrtales; family Melastomataceae; genus Melastoma; species Melastoma candidum. The sequence continues at coordinate 7,965,223 of CM042888.1, read as the reverse complement.
CAACCGTGCCTAGTGATCGCTTGGTTTCTACCTCTCACATCTGTGTGTGAGAACGACAGCCGTGGAAACGAGAATGACAACGACAGCGATAAAAAGGAACGAACGAACAAATCGAAATGAACGAAAGGGATAGGACTTGGACTGCCACGGATACATCCCAAGCACCACAAGAACTGCCACGAGGGTTGAATGACACACAACTGGATACAGAAACACCATCGATTATGGGGACGCTCGAATAAACTCTCGCCATGCCTGGAATCCACCAAACGATAAGAGAAGTTGCGGAAAGTTCATGCAAGGACTTAACGGCTGCCAAAATTGGGTAAAATAATCAAAATGTTCTAAAGGTTCTAAAACACAAGAGTCCTGTTTATAGAGGACCAAAAGTGGGTTAACCCTAACTCCCCATCACAAATAGAAAAACCAAACAATAATTAAAACAAAGTCCAAAAAGATATAAACTAAAGAAACTGGGCCTGACGTCGGTTAGGCCGTCCGCCAACATATCTCGACTTTGAGTGCTCTCGAGTTCTTGGAACTCAAGTTCCTTGGAGCGAATGGAAGCTGACCTCGGGACAGACATTATCCTCTTATTCTCGAGATGGTCCTCGTACTCTTGATCTCGAGATAGATATCGAGATGATCTGTTGTCTTCTCGAGTTGACGATGTCTTCTTGATCTCGAGGTGAATTCCTGTGTTCTCGAGTTGAAGATTCAACTCGACCTCTTCAATACCGTCAAGATAGTCCCCATCTCGATCGCTCCTATTGATTCGATCTCGACTTGGCCAACTCGCTTTACATTTATTCAAGGGATACTGGTAGCCTATTGGTTTCTGAACTCGATCAATCAGACAGTTCTGAAGAAGGTAACTCCTCCTCAATTTGCCTCGAGTTGAAGTATCTAGAGTTGGTAGCGATTTTGAATCATGTGAGCTACCTTCATCATCTTGCGAGGGAGTGTGTGTCCTTGGTGCGTTCAACGAATGGCTAGCGACTCGTCTAAGGGAAGCTAAGTGAATACCTATTCTAATTATAGTAACCAGTTGCTAACCCATCAGCATGAAGCCGATCCTATTGTGTCATTTTGCAAGGAAGTCACGAACCTACGGAGTTTGTGTAATTAGACACGCACTTGCGGGTGCGTGCCAGAAATCTCATGTCTGCATGGTAGAGCAGGAGTTGAGAACGCCGCTGGAGAGGAAAAAGGTCATCCGGAGCACACGGGTGCTGTGCAGAAGTCTCAACCTTCTAATTCAAAGGGACAATTGAACAGGTTGCGTGGGAGCCGTCGGAGTTGAAAATTTCACCTTAGGCACTGGCGTGTAGTGTAGTGAGTCACGATTGTGGTAACCGTGCACGTCCGAACTATGTGTAGGACGGATACACCGACTTCGTAGTGTGAGGAACCACCCCTTCGTTTTCTTCTCTTTGTTCTAAGTGACTCTGTGTGGTAGTCTCTTGTGTACTCACAGGCTCATCTTTAGAAGAGACAAAAGCTGTATGAAAATCCTCTATTGAGCTATTAAGTGTTGAAGCATTTCTCTGTTGTGAATCAGAAATGGGCTGCTAATTGAGAAGTCGTTCTGTCACTGTAAGTATCATTTTGTGAGGATTTATATTACTCTAACTTTAACATTGTCTTTGTACTTTGATAAGCCCTGGTCCGTTATCCCGATCATGATTTTCCTACCCCTATAGGAGTAGGTCCTTCCACTTTTTGGCCGGTTGTGGGCGAGGATGGATTCGAACCCCCGACACCATGGTTCGTAGCCACGTGCTCTAATCCTCTAAGCTACAGGCCCCGGCCCGTCTCCGTTGGATCTGTTCTAGGGAGTACCCTAAAAAAAGGAACCTTTCCTCTCCCCAGCCTTTTAGGTTAAGAAGATGTGAAAGCGTCTTTCTCTCTATAATAACGTTGCGTTCCAAGCCGAGAAGGGAGAGAGAAGGGATTTCATAATTGGGGTTTGAATTAGTAATTGTCACTTTTTCGCCCTTTCTTAGTGTCAGTGGAAGTGTATTGTATCACAACAAAGCGTTTCTCCGATGATGAGATCTGCTCACTGTAAGCGATACGATCCAACAAGGATGAAATAGAAAATAAAACGCAAATATAAAACGATAATTCAATCAATAGAGAACTTTTCCTAACGAATTAGTCAACTCAATCCTTCGCTTCTCTATTTATTATTCTTAAGTTATTAACTAAGGGTTTGATTATCTCACTATGACTCTCCTGAGTACTCTAAGGACGTATTTCCTCTATCGAACTAATCACTCTATTCCTAGGCAATTAACTAGTGGGAACCCATTATGGGTCAACCCTAAATGGCTACCTAATGTGATCCAACATATTCCTATCATTCTCACAAATTAGCTCTGTTTTCTAACGTGACGCTAACTTGGGCTATTCAATCAACAGCCTAACCTAAACAATTTTTCCATGCCCAAATAGGTTTCCCGATCAAATTAATTCATTGCTAGTTAATTAATCGCATTAAGATCAAGATATAAGTAAATATCCACAAGAATTCAATTAACACAAAAAAAGAATTGATTCGTTAAACTAAAATGCTTGGTTCCATTTTAGTCCTAGAAAATAAAAATAGTTCATAAAAAATATCATCAATCTAAGTGCATTAATAAGAACACGCTTTTCATCCCGAAATAGATTAAAGCCGATAAAGAAAACAAATACCGACTTAAAACTAAACTTAACTAGAAATGATCCAGAACTTATTAAGCTCTATTTTGACTCTTCCATAGGTCGTGAACACAAGCATCGACAGTCATCCTCGAATGAGTATGAGCTCATTAAAGATATCGTCGAGTCTCACCGAGGGATTTGACATACCTCGACCCAACCTAAAAACGATATAAAAAAATCGAAAAACAACTTGAACGGATCATCCAAACTCAAAGCGACAGACACAAAAACCAGATCATCAGGCAAGCAAAATAGAGCAACAAAGTTGCAGCAGCCCCATACTTAGACTAAGTATCGTCCCAATGTAATTGATGAACATAAAAAAATGAAAGGACCGAAGTACTCCCTGGGCTTAATCAATGATTTTGTCATCAGAATCTTATATATCTGTTAATATGGTTTTTTATATAACCTGTTGTAGCTCACTTCTATGAGTGAATGAGGGAGACAAATACTTCCATAGATAAGGCAAACTATTTTTTTTTTCTACTTTTGAAATATCAAAATAGAAATTATCATAAGATATTATCTACGTGCAATGAACGTAAATCATTTAGTAGAATGATTTTTACTGCCAAATCAATTAATACACTATTTGAAATATATTCAAAACTAATGGGGAATAATTTTCTATTTACACATATGCTTCTCATCCATACATCACTCAATTTTGATTGATTAAAAATTAAACATAAGATTGTTATACAAAATGTAAGAAATAATTTTAGATAACAAAAACAATCAATTTTAGAAAAATGGAATTGACTGGAGAAGAGTTTGGAAAATATCCAAATAACTTTGGAAATGTTTTAAAATAAATCCAACAAGACAATCTATGATTCGATTGTTTATATCTTTGATTCGTAATAAAATCAATTAGTTGATTTAATTTAACTTTTTAATAATTAAATACTATGTTTTTACTCTTATCATTCTCCCAAAAGCCTATAGATACTATTGTGTTGCAAGAAAAAAACATTAGTATAAGACAAAAAAAGAGGAGAACGTTGGGCGGAAAAAAAGGTACATGTACTGTCAAAATTTATTTCGTGCTGATAAATTTTTTGTGTTTGCATTTGTTTGCATGTTTACCTTAACAAGCAGGTCGTCCTATAGTTAGTCACGGAGAAGCCGTGCATGTGATTCGGAATAGGGGGAGTTGTTCGCTCATGTGGGGCTCGCCACATTGTCGCTATATCGAGGAAATCGTGCAGATTGTAAAGACCTCCGTTCAGAAATTCCAACCTTGGACAGGGGTCGATGTCTGCTTCCATACGACTCGCTAGGTGCTCTCATGAGGCTCGCCACATAGTCAATGTCTCGTGGAGACCGTGCATGTTATGGAACTGTCGTCGAGAAATTTCATCCTTACAACAAGGGTCTAAGTATGAGAGGAGTCATACCGCTATATATATCTGTATATGAGTTGTTGTACGTGCTATTTTCTAGTGGAAATCACCAAGTTGGGTGGAGTGGACATAGGCTGAGTTGGCCAAACCACTATTAAATTTATCTTATTGTCTATTTTTGTGCTACTAACCTCTTTTGTGTTTGTGTGACTAGACAGGTACATCTACACAGACGATGATTGTGTCTAATAATCAAAAAATATTTACAGCTACTTAGTTTGTTATCATGACTAGTTGTTTAAAATGTTTGCTTGAGTACGATTTATACGATATAGACTGTCGGTTCCGCAAATCAAGGAAAGTGTTTTGGTTGTCTAGAAAGTTTAATATGAATGTAAGAGACTCGGACATCACAAAAATGAATGCATTTTCTCAAAGAAGAAAGCATCTACATTTAAGAAAAATAAGAGAGGCATGATTGCCTCTTGGACTGATAGTGAATAATCGGATAATGAAGATGAACAAGCAAATGTTTATTTCATGACTCGATATGAATCTAAATATGACATAGATAGTCATATTTGGATGAAACTAGAAATGAAGAGAAATGACTGGTACTTGGACGTTAGTTGTTTAAGACACATGACCAGTGATCCCACCAAGTTCTCAAGTCCAACTCAACAATGTGGAAGCCTTGTTACCTTTGATGATGATAATAAAGGTAGTATTATTAGAGCTGAAATTGTTGGAAGTTCTGACACCATGATCATTGATAATGTTGTGTTTATTACAAAACTAAAACATACTTTGCTAAGTATTAGCCAATTTTGTGATAAGGGATATATAATCACCTTTGATCAGAATTATTGTTCTGAAAAGATTAACAATAAAATATGTTTTATAGGAAAACGTATAAAGAACATATCTACTTTATCTCAAGAGAATTTTTCTTTTGCAGAAAAATGTCTTTTTCTGTAAAGAACGAAAGTTCCTTATGGCATAAATGGTTGGGATATACTAACTATCAACAATTGTCTAAGCTAGTAAGAATTTGGTAAGAGGACTTCCAAATATCAAATTTGAACAAGAGAGCTTTTCCGAAACATGCTCACTTGCAAAGCAAACAAAAACTTCATTCAAGTCGAAAGGTGAAGTTTCAATCGGATCTACTACACATGGACTTGTTTGGTCCTACAAGAACCTAAAGTCTAGGCGAAAGTGAGATGGGGTTGTAGTAGTTCACAACTATTCCAAGTTCACATAGGTTAGATTTCTAGCTCATTAGAATGAAGCATTTGAAGGTTTTTGAAAATCTCATAAAATAACTTCAAATTGAGAGTGGTCATTATCTTCGGAGTTTGAGAATAAATCATGAAACATAATTCGAAAATTGTAATTTTGCTTCCTTATGTGAACAATGTGGTATAACAAACAATTTTTCCGCTCCATATACTTCTCAACAAAATGGAGTAGTAGATAGAAAGAACATAACTTTACAAGGTATGGCAAGAACTATGCTATACGAAAGTAAAATTCCACATAATATGTGGGCAGAAGTAGTAAACAATACTTTGTTATGTATCAAATCGAGTCCTTATTAGGACTAAACTAGACAAAACTCCCTATGAACTATATATAGGGAGAAAACCAAACATTTCATACTTCCATTCATTCGGAAGTAAATGTTTTATTTTGAGACATACAAAGGATAATATAAGAAAATATGATGCTAGATCAGATGAAGAAATTTTCTTAGGATATTCCATGACAAGCAAAGTCTACAGAGTTTTCAATATGAGAACTTTTATTGTGGAAGAAACGATCAACGTTCGAGTTAATGATTCATGTGAAAGTATTAAGGTAACAACATCAGATGGGGTTTCTATATTATATAAAAAGATATTTCTACTACAGATTACCAAGAAAATCACAAAGAAGTTTCAAACATTGAGGAAACTCGACAAACTATTAACAATACAGAGGAAAGTCACTCTTTAGAGCACACTCTTCGATATAAAGTACCATCCTTATATAAAAAATGTCTTCCTATTGATAAGATGATAGGGAGCATTTCCAAAGGAATATAAACTCGACATTCTACAAGTCACTTTTGTGAACATTATGCAGATCTTTCTCAAAAAGAACTAAAAGGTATTGATGAAGATTTAAATGATTCAAACTGGATCCTTGCAATGCAAGGAGAACTTAATCAGTTTGAATGAAATAAAGTGTGGACACTAGTACCATGACCAGATGATCGCTCAGTAGTTGGAACAAAATGGATATTTGGAAATAAACTTGACGAGTCGGGTTATGTAAACAAGGCTTGACTTGTTGCAAAGGGATATTCCCATGAAGAAGGTATTGATTATGACAAAACATTTGTTCTTGTAGCACGTTTTGAAGTGATACAATTTTTGTTAGTATATACTTGTTACAATAACTTTAAGTTGATCCAGATGGATGTGAAAAGTGATTTCCTTAACGGTGATACTAAGGAAGAGATTTATGTAGAATAACCTCCAGGATTTAAGGATCATAAGTTTCGAAACCACGTATTTAAACTCTTAAGTTCTTTTCTTATAGAGAAAGGCTATAATAGAGGAAAGGTAGACACTACTTTATTCCTCATAAAGAAAAATAAAGATCTACTAGATGTCTAAATCTATGTAAATATCCTCATCTTTGACTCAGCAAATCAAGAGTTGTATAAAGAATTTTCTCAACTCATGACAAATGAATTTGTGATGAGTATGATGGGAGAACTTACTTTCTTCTGTGGCTTACAAATTCATCAAAATGCTGAAGGCACCTTTATTTTTCAAGAAAAGTATACGCAACAATTATTAACGAAATTTGGGTTAGATAATAGTAACAAGAAAAGTCTTTATCTACTCTTATAATTGTTAATAGTAAAGTAGATAAAGATGGTTTAGGCGAAGACGTATATCCAAAAATTTATAGAAGCATGATTGGAACACTATTGCATCTTACAGTTTCCAGACCGAACGTACAGTGTGTGCATGTGTGTAAGATTTCAATCTTTACCAAAACATCATTTTCACTTATTTTCACTATTGCATCCCTTTTAAATATTCATACAATAGAAGTATTACTTTATTTGAAAACATCATTTTCACTTAGCATTATGCCATCATTGGCTACATAATGTTCAACCAATATTTTATGGTTTTGATTATAATCTGTAGAAGACAACTTATTTTGTTAAGATAAACAACGAATCATTTCAATAATACAATATGCCTTTTGATACGACAAAAAGGGGGAGAAGAATTCAGAAAATAAATTTTAGCATTGTTGGGTATACAGGAGAAATTATGTTTGGTATGTAGAAGATAGACAAATTCTATTGGGAATACAAAATATAATTTTGTATCTATTCAGCAAAAATACAGAGACTTGTATTTCTATTTTAAAGATTTAACAATACTAGAAAGTATAAGGATTAAATCCTTTGAATTATCTAATGCTTAAACTCAGGGGGAGTACTACAAAAATAAATTTCCCCTATTTTAATGACGGTTTTGTCTTAATAAAAAAGGGGGACATTATTGATATGGTTTTGATTTTTAAATCATGTATTAGCTCACTTCTATTGAGTGAACGAGGGAGGCAAATACTTCCATAAAATTTAAGGCAAATTATTTTGGCTAATGTTATTTTAATATTCTAATTTTAAAATATCACAATATATAATACCATAAGATTATGCCTACGTACAATGAATGTAAGTAATTTAACAAAACGATTTTTGTTGCAAATCAATTAATATACTATATGTAATTTATTCAAAACTAATTTGGAAATAGATTTCTATTTCTACAAAGGCTTATCATCCTTACATTAATCAATTTTGATTGATTGAAAATTAAGCGCAAGATTGATTTGATTTTACAAAATGAAAGGAGATATTTTTAAATAATAAAAAATCAATTTAGAAAATGAAATTGATTCGGGAAGGGTTTGGAAAATATCCAAATAACTTTGGAATACGTTTAAAATAATTTCCAACAAAACAATCTAATCATACGATTGTTTATATCTTTGATTCATAATTAAATCAATTAGTTGATTTGAATTACGTTTTTAATATTTAAAATAATATGTTGCGTTCTTATCATTCCCCTATAAGCCTGTAAATACTAGTGTGCTGTAAGAAAAAAAAGCTTTAGTGTAAGACAAAAATAGAGGAGAACATTGGGCTGAAAAAAAGGGTAAACGTGCTGTCAAAATTTATTTTTATGCCTACAGATTATTTGTTTGCAGGTTTACCTTGGGGGTCGCCGTGTAGTTAGTCATGGTAAACTCCTGCATGTGAGCCAAAACAGGGGGAGCTGTTCGCTCGTATGGGGCTCGCTAGGTTGTGGAGCCTGCCATCGAGAAACATTATCGCTATCTCGATGAGATAGTGTAGGTTGTGGAAACTGCCGTCGCGAAACTCCAACCTTGGACAAGGGTCGCCGTCTACTTGCAGATTCACTAGCTACTTGCGTGGGGCTCGCAATATAGTTGCTGTCTCAGGAGATCGTGCAAGTTGTGGAGCCACTGTCGGGAAATTCTATCCTTAGCATAGGGGTTGCTGTACAGTAAATCACAAAAAGGATTAAATGTGACTCAGTACGGGGAAAACCGTGCCTTTGTATATGAGAAGCTATACCTCTATATAGAAGTTTTTATATATGCCATTTTCTAATAATAGAAATTACCCAGTTTTATACATGCCATTTTCTAATAATGCCATTTTTATACGTGCCTTTGTAGAAATAGGTCGAGTTGGCTAAACCATAATTTAATTTATCGTGCTGTTTATTCTGTATTACTAACCTCCTGTTATCAAGACTACCTGTTTCAGAAGTACGTTTGAGTACGATTTCGTACAATATACCCGTTCGCTTTGACAAATCAGGGAAAGTGTTTTTGTTATCCAGAAAAATCAATATGAATGAAAGACACTAATTCACCCCCTCTTAGTGTGGCCATTGTCTCAACAATACCTTCACTTGAAACTTGCTCCTCAATTTGATGGAATTTTCCCTACGATGGGATATTGGAATGCACATCATATTAATCTTGGAGTTGGAGGACACGTCCTCCACGGTTATATGATGAGCTGATATTGCAAGGTTGCGTCCTTCGTCAATCTATGCTTCCTACCTTTGTCAAGGTTGCGTCCTCCAAAATTCGAGCACGCGTCAACCTCTCCAATATAAAACCAACAAAAAGAAAATGGTTGCGTCCTTCGTCAATCTATGCTTCCTACCTTCGTCAAGGCTGCGTCCTCCAAAATTTAAGCACACGTCAACCTCTCCAATATAAAACCAACAAAAAATAATAATTTTTTTTTTAAAAGAAGAATAGTAAAGTAAACAAAAAATAGACTCTGGTAGCCTTCTTAGAAGTGCTTGATTTATAGTTATCGATTTGACTTTCTTGTTTCTTTACTCCTCCTTCAGATAAATCAAGGCTACCTCTCGAAGCTTCTTCGATAGTGCTTTAATCGTTACCTATTCACTTTGAAAATTCTTCTCAAACTCTCTTCTAATACCTCAATCGAACCATGTGTAGATACCTCAACAACTCGAAATGGCCTCGACCATCGCGATTTTAGCTTCCCAAAGAGTAATTTGAGTCGGGAGTCGAATAACAAAATCGATTAACCTTGCTCGAACTGCCTAGGAAGGATCATGCCATCATGTCATTTCTTTGTCCTATCCTTATACATTCGTGTACTTTCATATGCTTGCAAATAAAGTTCCTCAAGTTTGCTCAATTGAAGGAGCCGTTTTTCACCAGCTGTCTCTAAATTAAAGTTCAATTTCTTCAAAGCCCAGTACGCCTTGTGCTTAAGTTTTGTAGGAAAGTGACATTCCTTATCAAACAACAGCCTATATGGCGATATTCCTATTGAATTTTTATACGGTATTACACATGCCCACACTGCATCACCCAACTTTGCTTACCAATCGTTTCTCGTTGGGCAAACTGTTTTCTCTAAGATTTGGTTGATTTATTCATTGGAGACTTTACTTGTTCACTTGTCCTGGCTCTCATGTCTTGATACTGTACTTCCTGAGTGCTTCATCGGACCATTTGATGATTTTCTATATGATTATTTCTCGATTGTTGACAATTGTTCATCCCAAGGCTTGCTTGTGTTCCCTTAGCACCCCAATTCTTCCTGCACAATTGTTAATGTCGAAGAAATAATAACGGGTAAAGTTTTAGCACTTCCAAGATATGTATATCTCAAGTGTCCAAGTAACGACTTTAGCTTTAACTGTTGTGGCTTTTCAATTGACAGCTTCACTGGATTATGTGGCATTCCAAGGGTTCATGGTGTGTAAACTTCGACATCCATGGTGTGGCTTCCAACCTGATAACTCTATGAAAGTAGGGTTATTTCGTATCCCTAATGATGCTTTATGTGGTTAGTCGTACGAGTATTGATAGGAATTTGGTAGAATTTGAGCGATTTTTAGTTTAGTTCTATTTTAAGTCGATCTTTGTTATTTTCTTAGTTTTTGAATTTATTTTGATTTGAATAGTTTATCTTGTTGATGTCTCTTGGTTTGTCCTGTTTTAATGCAGGAAAATGAAGGAGATCGTGAAGCTTGGACGAAGTAAAGTGAAGATGAGCGAAAGTTGGACAGAGAGCAGAAGGACGCGTCCCTCTGTTCTCAGGGACGCGTCCTTGGGAGTTCTGTGGAGTGAAGGGACGCACCCTGCGAAACTATGTTCAAATCGCTTGAGGAGTTCTTCAAGTCTTCCTGAGACTGCATTATGAAGAAATAGAGGATCAACTAGTCACTTATTTGGTAGTTTTAGGTTATTTTATTTTATTCTCCCTAGAAATCTTATTTAGATTTGGAGAATCTTAGGAAATCTTTTTAGAGGGGGAACTACATATTCTGTTTTTAGAGGCAACCCTAGGGAGTCTTTTTCTTGAAGGAAGAGGGAGGAGACAGTCGACTCAGGAACGGAGAAAGAGGTGACGGCTAGGGTTGAAGCCGAGATCGGGACAAGGCTACTACATCTCGGATCGGAAGATCGAGATGGCGTTTCTCTTTTCTTGCCCCTTGATTGCTATGTCGTTATCATTTTCTTTTGAACTTGGGTTGAATTTCGTTTACGTTATGACCTAATTCCGTTTTCTATGACTTCAATGGAACTTAACGACTTTATTTAACGAGTGAATTCCTTTTCTCCATATTATTTGAATTCGTGTGGTTACTTATTCATATCTTGATCTTAATGCAATTAACTGACTGATCTCCAATTAGTTTGGTCTGGAAACCTATTCGGGCTTGGAAAAGTTGTTTAGGTTAAGCCGTTGATTGAATAGCCTAAGTTAGCGTCACGTTGGAAAACGGAGCTAATTCGCGAGAAGGATAGGAGTATACCTGATCGCCTTAGGTAACCATTTAGGGTTGTTGCATAATGGGTTCCCACTTGTTAATTGCCTAGGAATAGAGTGATTAGCTCGATATAGGGAATACGTTCTTAGAGCACTCGGGAGAGGTGTAAGGAGATAATCGAACCCTAGGTTAGTAACTTGAGAATTTGATAACTGGAGAAAGGAAGGAACGAGTTAGATAATTCGTTAGGGGAAGTTGATAGTCCTAGGCTTTTACTATTTGATTGAATTATCGTTTATTTGCATTCTATTTTCTGTTTTACTCTCATTCCATCTTGTTCGACTTGACCTCGATATCGTTAAACGTGCAACCGTTAGGAAGTTTTCTCTATTGATTCTCTGTGGGAACGACCTCTACTTACCATATCTACAAGTTAGTTAGGTTTGTTAGAGTATTTAATTTGCCGCCTTCGACAAGCGTGATCACAACCAATTTATCGCTTCTTGTGATTCTTTATCATCAGATGATGTCAATTTCAATGGAGCTTTGAGTGTATCATAAGAGAGCATTTTGATATAGTACTTATTTAAAACATCAATAAAAAGTCATTCAACAGGTTCACTTGGCCATTTCATCGATTTAGAAACGTTAAATGTTACCTCCTAATCATTAACCCCAATGGTTAATTCATCTTTTTTAACACTATTGAGGGCTCTACCTGTAACCAATAATGGCCTCCCTATAGTGATATGGATATCATCATCTTCCTCAAAGTCTAAAAATACAAAATCTGCTAAAAAAAATAAACTTATCCACTTTAGCATGAACATCTTCAATAATAGCCCTAGGATAAGTTATTGATATGTTAGCTTACTTTAATGTTGCAAATGTAGGTTTAACCTCCCCTATACCTAAGTCCTTCTATATGGATAAGGGCATGAGATTGATACTTGCACAAAGATGACATAATGCCTTACCGTTGAATTGAGAACTAATAGTGCATGGGATAGTGAAGCGACTTAGATCCTTTAGCTTTAATATTTTGTTGCAATATGACACTACACTCCTCCGTCAGTGCAATGGTTTTAAACTCACCTAGACTTTGGTTCCTGGACAATGCATCTTTCATGAACTTGAAGTAGTTCCGTAAATGCTCAAGAGCCTCAACAAAGGGAATGTTAATATGAAGGTTTTTAATCACATCAAGAAACTTACAGAATTGGGCTTCATCGTGCTTCCGACTCTTTGAGGGAATGGATGTGGTGGTCGGTTTTGTTTCTCCATGTTAGATCCTAGACTCACCTTAGATTGCTTCAATGAATTGAAGGTTTTACTTGAACGAATGGTAGATTGGTTTGTCGTGGGAAGGACATGTCCTTCAGAAATGTCGGATGGGTCATTGTACGCTGTTTCATCCACAAAATGTAGAAGGTTGTATCCTTCAAATTTGGAGGATACGCCTATGCAGTTATATGAGATTTTTGAATTTCATGGTCAATTCCTCCGTCTGGCATGGATGTTTTCATCCCTTCATTGTTCAGTTCTTCTCGATGATGATTGATCCCCTTCGTCTTGGTTGTGTCACTCAAATGGCTCTTTGATGGCACTTCTACAAGCGCCCTATTGCTCTTGAAGGTTATGGCCGTCACATGCTCTCGTGGATTAATCTCAGTATCACTCAGCAACCCTCCTTGTTGTTGCGAGTTCAATGCATGAGCGAGCTGACTGAATTGATTCTCCAAGTTTCTAATTGAAACATGTTGGCCCTTTGATTGTGACAAAGAGGGGGCGAATTAGTCTTTTTGTTCAAATAGAACTTTCATGACAAACTCACAGAAACCTCATAATTCTGTGATTTACAAGAGCTTAATGATAAATCGGAACACGGTGTTTTTTTAGTGGTTGGGCAAATACGCCTCCATCCACTTTCACCCTTTTTCACTAATACTTGAAAATAGTGATCATTGTGTAGAAGGTAGAACCTTATGTGGTATAAGAAAACAATTTTTTTAACCACGAAGCGGTAAGATTAACTTAACCAGTACCAGAAACTCTCTTGCTGGGATTTGATCACGTCCAGGTCGAATCACAAGGAAATCGGCCAGACAAAATGAGTATAGAACACTTGCTGGAAGGTTCAGCTTTTTGTGACTCAATAGTGCGTTATCCTTTCAATGGATGTGGGATCAGGCTCAGCGGTGCTATCATCCTTGTGATTAGACGTCGTCTAATGGGCTTCGCTTTTTGTATTTTCTATATAACCTGCAAAACAAAAAGATAAACGTCTACAGGAGATTACCAATGCCTTATCACTTGTGCTTGCTACGGACTCTTTCTCTTGACCCTGTTGTACGTCAAATCGCCAGTCAGCAACCTTCTCCCTTGGTCCTGATGCATGCAACTCGGCATTACGGAAAACTTCCTTGCCAAGTCCTTCAGATCCGTAGTCACCTACGCCTACGGAGTGACTTCACCAAGACAGACACACTGCACAAACAACAAGTTAAACAACTACAGAAGGTGGTTAGTCCCTGACCGCTTACGCCTGCTAAGGACTGTTTCTCTCTGACCAACTCTGTACGCTGACTCGCGGACCAGCAACCCTTCTCCCTAGGTCTGGTTGCACGCAATCCGACATCACTGATAGTGTTCCAGTCAAGTCCCTCAGATCTGTAACCACCAACGTCTATGGAGCGGCTTCACCGACACGAAACCTGTTATAGTCACATCCTGCGAGAACGCTCACTGGGAGACTCCGTCTAGCACACTCAACGCACATCTTATCACCTCAACACCTAACAACAACAACAACCACACCCTTAGAATCCGACTCTTAATTGTTTTACGTTTTCATTTTTATATTAGCTTTCACCTACTCTTATTAAGGAATTTTATTTTACTAAAAATAAAATGTGGCCAGATGCATTCTCATAATTCATGAATCAATCGGTGATGATCTCTAATTGATTTCATATCAATTAGATTCTCCAATCCCAAGATAACACAATATAGAAGATTAGGGAGTGATTAGATCTATGACTATCTGCAGTTGGAAAGAAATGATATTTAATTTTCAACTTGAGAAATCTTATCATGAAATGGCACATATATCTGTTAGGGACTACCCAAAATTTATTTAATGTCAATTGCATATTTTAATCTCAAGATAGAGCACTATTGGAGGTTCGACCTAATCAGATGATCAACCTTCTATTAATGGAAATAATCAATGATTTATTTCCAAATTAAATTTGTTCTTCTTAGACAACTTAATAATTGAATCTCGACGTAATTCATACAATTTGTATGAATGTAGGATGTTTCATATTAATATTATCTTCTCACAGAGGGTTGATAGGAAATTTTCATATTTAACAATATAATCTTCGTAAATAGAACAAACATATTATTTTCGACTTTTTATGGTTTTTCTTATCAAATAATATCTTCATAAGATAACTAATAATAATTATTAACATATCTAATTATGTAAATATTTTCTAATCACATAATTTGATCTCAAACGTTCATTAGAAGATGTAGAAAATATTTTCTTGTTATTTCTCCAATTTTAGGAAGTAGATCTTAGTTACTGGCGGTTACTGCTGTTAGGCCACTGTATCAGTGAACTTAGCATATGTAACGTCTTAGCAGGTCAACCTGCTCTACGACTCATCATCAAAATCATATTAAAAATCTCCCTATTTTTGGTAATGACAAAATAATTATCCATACGAGATATGTTAATGCGAAGATGACAAACCAAGCTCCCCTAAGGTAGGGAAGGAAAGAGTTTGTACTTTCGCAGAATGCAAAGGCTTCTGTATAAACATATAGCTTGAACAGAATACATGGACAAGGCACCTGTATATTTAGCTCGACAGTAGCCTGTGCTTTTGCACTCCCAACAAAAACGAGTTGTACTCAAATTCTGCGTTCTCTATTAGAAAGTTGATACACCACATAGTGGATGAACATTCTATCCCACCAAATATTCAAGAATTCTTGAGATTTTTGAGAATTAGCTTGGGCTATATCTCTTTAAATCTCCGCCTTAATCGTTGCTTCATATTTCTCATAATATTTCCGTAATATCTTCCCCTTTTTGTCATATCAAAAAGAGTAGAAGATAGAAACAAAGAAGTAGCATTCTGTAGAAGTAATACACGAATAGCAAGTCGAGGATAAATCAAAACTGTTGAAAGTTGAAATAGGTCATCCCAAAATGGGGACTGCATGTTTATATGACACTTGTTACATCAAAACCATAGCAAGACCATTAAACTCCTACAGGATTTAGTCGTAGGTACTGATAAACGAAAAAATAGAAGGCATTACTCCATAGGAGGCGCCTCAGATTGTCACGCAGGAGTTTTTCCTGGCGTGCAACAGTGTGAACCAACCCGTGACCATCTTTTTAAGGACCTGAATCTCTTGAATTTGTGTAGCAACTTGCCGTTGCAGGTCTTTGATGAGTGAAGGCAGAGACGAGGAGGTAGAACCTTCTCGAGGGCGATCAGACGCAGGGAAGACTTGAACAGCAGGTGCTTTCACAACAGTTGCTTTAACAACAAGGTCCTTGCTGAGTAAGGGCAGGGACGAGGAGGTAGAACATTCTTGAGGGCGATCTGAGGTAGCAGAGATTGGAACAACAGGTGTCTTCACACAATTGCTTTAAAAACATATGCTTTCATAGCAGTTGCTTTAACAGCAGGTGCTGTTACAACAACTTTCCCTTTCTTCTCAGAAGGAGCGGGAACTTCCTTCTGGCGAGCCTCCTTAGCTTTTGACTTCAGCACCTAGCCACTGTAACTCCTCACATAATGCATGTTGGATATGATCTAACTCCTAAATGTACCAATTTCCCACTTTTTAGGCGCATTAGAGGGATTGGCATCAATTCCACGATTGAACAATGTTCCTGTCAGGAGGTGCTCCATGATTTGAGCATCCCTTGGAGTGACAGTGTCCAGGCTCCCGGTTTATGGAAGAAAGCAAGAGATCACTAAAAGAAGAAGGATCTGCTTCCGTAAGTCAAGAGCAGCAGACTTAAAGTACCATGGCAGCTTCACTTTGGATCCAAGTATCACGCTGTAGGACTTGTTCTTGTCAGGCATAGTAAAAGGAGCATGCTCCTTGCAAGCAAACATCGTGTTGACCTTCCTGACTGAGTATACCAGAGTTATACCATCAACCATAGTCTTGACATGCTTAACAAAGTGTTAACCCTATAACTGGTGAGGTTCTCGTAAAACTCATAGATCCTGACTACAACAACCTCAATATAAGCCTCATAAAACTCTTTCAAGACCAGCTTCTCATACATGGGTGTGATCTCTATATCACGAGCAGTAAACCAACCAAAATTTATGCGCTTACTTGCGGCGATTTGCCAACTAGCAACATCACTGGGAAGCACAGTTTACGGATTCACAACTCGCTCTATCTCCACGCAGGATGTAGCAGACGTTACCTGAGCAGTGCTATCATTAGAAGCTTTAGTCTTTTTCATGACCTCTTGCTCCATGGACTTGCCAACAATCTTAGGGCTTTTTCTTTTCAGGCGTGTCCTTGTGGATACACTCCTAGAAGCCATAAGAGGCTTGATTTCTGCAGATGTAGTTCATGTAGCAGCCCTTCCTTTCAACTTGGGGTCAGGTGAGACAGAAGGTTGTGGGACAAAAGTGACGGGGTCGCCCTTCAGCACCTCTTCCTCATCAGCAGCTAGAGGGTTTTCGTCCTCCAGAACCTGATCACCCACCTTATCATCCTCTAGCACAGGATCAATGGCCGCATCATCATCAGTAGCAGCTTCCTCCGGAATCTCCTTTTGCGTAAGGGGTTCCTCCGAAATAGGGGTTCCTCCTGCTATTCAACTAAAGCTTCTAAGATGGACACAACTGAAACGTGTTAGCCCTTTAATTGTGACTAAGATGGGGTGAATTAGTCTTTCTGTTTAAATAGAACTTTCACGTCAAACTCACATAATCCTCACAGCGGAAAACTTAACTTCTGTGATTTACAAGAGCATAAAAATAAATCAGAACACAATGTTTTATAGTGGTTCGACAAATATGCCTACATCCACTTTCACCCGTTTACACCAATACTTGGAAATGGTGGTTACACTGTAGAAGGTAAAACCTTTTGTAATGTAAGAAAATAATTTATTTAACCACAGAACGGTAAGATTAAATTAACCAATGTAAGAAACTCTCCTACTGAAATTTGGTTTTGTCTAGGTCGAATCACAAGGAAATCAACCAGACAAAGTGATTACAGAACCATGACTGGAAGTTTCGACCTTCTATGACTACGAAGCGGAGTGTCCTTTCTATGGATCGGGGGTCGAGCTCATTGGCGCTACCCTCCACATGTCGGACAGTGTCTAATGAGGCTTCTCTTTTTGTAGTTTCTATATAACCTGCAAAACGAAAAGATAAAAGTCCACAGGAGGTTACCAGTCCCTCACCACTTGCGCCTGGTACGAACTCCTTCTTTTGGATTTGCTGTATGTCGACTCGCCAGCCAACAACTTTCTCCCTAGGTCCTACTGCACGCATCTCCACGTTACGAACTACTTCCCGGCCAAGTTCTTCAGATCCGTAACCACCGACGCCTACAGAGATATTTGCAAATTAAACCGCCACAAGTCGCTATCAAATCATGGCGAACCCATTGGGTTCAAAAAGAAAAAGAAAAATAAGAGAAAGAAGGGAAAGAAAAGATTTTCATTGATGAAATCTGAATAGATTGCCTAGAGATTCTACCCTAAAACTATGTGTCTGACTATGTGTCGATGATCTTCTCGTCTGTCTTCTATTTATAGAGAATCTTCAATGATGGTTCACGTTTTTCATTCTGATCTTCACCTGTAAAATCTTATCTACAAGATTATCCATAAAATCAGATTTTTTCCATCTACGGAGAGAATCTTCCATCGATTCCCTCCATCGACTTGGCAAATCCTCCATCGAGACTTAGATTTTCTCCGTCGACGGGGAAAATCCATCATCAGATTTTCTCCCTCTACTAGGGGAATCCTATATTAGATTTTCTCCATCGGAGAATCCGAGACTGAATTAGATTTTTTCCATGGACGGGGAGAATCCTCCATCGACGGAGTTAGATTTTTTCCATGGGAGAATCCTTGAGTTAGATTCTCTCAGTCTGACAAAATCATATTTTATTCATAGATTCTCCCAATCGATCATCGACTGAATCAATTTTTATTCGTTGATTGTGCTCTACTCAAATCACAATCGACGGTCCAAAATTATTTGGTGTAAACATTTGCTCTCCCGACAATTAATGAGGAGATTCTCTGAATTAATCAAAAAGTCAAAAATCTCAATCGACGAACATTTTTATGTTCGATTTTGCCAGGTTGATTGATTTTGCCAAGTTGATCGAACATGCGACCATCAGATTTCTTGGAAGACAGTAGATTTTTCTCTCACTGGAAAGATTTTCTCCTATAGTTAATCGACTAGAAAGATTTGTTCTCCGGTCGAGTCACACTGACAACATTTTATAAATATAAGAAAATAATCGACTTAGAATCTTCGAATATCAATCAATCGATTCTCTTTTATTACGATAGCGTTCAGAAAAACAATGACGATGATAACTTAAAAACTATTGTAGGTGGTCCAAAACCACTACCTTTCAAGGAAATTATTATCCCTTGTCAATAAACCAAATTGTCATACGTTAATTCATAATCAATATTTCTGAATAGCGTAACGGTTTTAGTCAATAGTATTTTCGGAGCGTCGCACATTACTCGATCACCCTTAACAATCATTTCTGGGATTTTACCGGAAACATACGTTTTTACACTTTTGAATGACATGATGAATTCACTTGAATATAATTTTGGATTACTTTCTATTGACTTGATTCTTATAGCATTATGCACTTGTTGATCATTCACGACCATTTGTAAGGATCTTGTATGAATATGCATATGAATGTGACGCAAATTTTTTAAGTCCCGTGACAATTTATCCAGGCACTCCGTTATATGTCGAAGGACAGTCATTATGGATATTCGCACATCCGACTCACAGTGGGCAATTCTCAAAGCCTCGGCCGATTCTTGGTCATGCAATCGAACAAATTTCTCAACGATTTTTTCATTCGCGCTGTAGTTCACTCCAAGCTCAAGGCACCAAAAACGTGTTTGCGAATTAAACCACCACACGTCGCGATCAAATCGTGGCTAACCCATTGAGTTCAAAAAGAAAAAGAAAAAGAAGAGAAATAGGGGAAAGAAAAGAACTCCATTGATGAACGCTGAATATATTACATGGGATGTCCTAAAGATGCCTAGAGATTCTACTCTAAAACTAAGATAAAGACAGAAGTGTCTGACTGTGTGTTGATGATCTTCTCGTTTGTCTTCTACTTATAGAAAATCTTCAATGACGGTTCACGTTTTCGTTCTGATCTTCACTTGTAAAATCTTATCTACAAGATTATCCACAAAATCATAGCTTTTCCATCGACGGGGAGAATTCTCCATCGATTCCCTCCATCGAATTGAGACTTAGATTTTCTCGACGGGGAGAATCCTCCATCAGATTTTCTCTAGACAGGGAGAATCCTCCATCGGTTCTCTCCATCAACTAAGGGAATTCTCCATTGAGGGGCAATCCTACATTGATACTACATTAGATTTTTTCCATCGACGGGGAGAATCCTCCATCGATTGAGTTAGATGGTCTCAGTCGATCATTGACAAAATCAGATTTTATTCATAGATTCTCCCAATCGATCATCGACTAAATTGGTTTTTATTCGTCGATTGAGCTCTACTCAAATCACAATAGACGGCCCAAAATTATTTGGTGTAAACGGGAGTAGCTTCACCATGGCACACCTACTGCAAACACAATTAGATAAATAACTACATAAGGCTGTCAATCTCTGACCGCTTACGCTTGCTACAGACTTCAGGGGGTACTTGTCAGGAGATTTATGAACACTCCAAGGGTTCATTTTATATGTGTTATAAAGAAACAGAAATTCGACAAACTCCACTGCATCGCGTGTTCCCGGGAGACGCTGCCTAGTACCCCTTGAAGACCAGGATCTCCTCATGCTGCTGCATTAACCCCTCTCAGTGTAATGAAGTTTCCATCTGTAGCCGAGGTTCTTTTCTATTAGAGGGAAGAACCGGATGCGACGCATGACCATCTCCTGCGAATTAACCCTTGACTTCCTTTAGAAAGTTGTAGGGTTTTCTCCACCATTGGGGAGAACCTAGTGTCTGCCCGGTTCCTGTGGATAAACCCTTGAATATTTAAAAATGTTCGCACGATCTTTAATAGAGCATTTCCAAATGAGCGGAAACGTCGTCTACTGAGTCTTACGTTTTATTCGTTGCACATTTATCTTCAATCAAACCCATGTGTTGAAATAGATTTGAATGAGAATAAATGCGTTTCTTCGCTTGCCCACTTATGACCTATAGTATGTCATCAGTTTCCAAACGAAGTGACGTTCTGTATATCATTGGTTTACAAATGTGGCGACGGTTTCTATTGGGCCTAGAATGTTAAGCGACATTTCACTTGGACCCGAACCTTTGTCGGTTTCTGGGAATATAAAGTTCCTGAGGGGTAGGGGTTTCCCACTCACGCTTTCAGAAAACTCTCTTCCTGTCTTTTAATATTTCTCGAGAAACTCTCGTTCTCCGGTCTCAGCTTCATTGTGCTCGGATTCTCCGTCCCGCTTGATTGGCGACACGGCCAAGTTTCGAAACGCCTTTGCTAAGGCCAAGCAGTTTCATGTATTCCCTTGTTATGAAGCGGAATCAGTATGGCCTTCCGATACCGGATCAACAAACTCTCGGTCCGTACACTCGTGCTGCAGAAAGTTCCTTCCTTTCTACCAGCAAGTTGCCCGCTATGCTTTCTTCTGGCGAGTTCGACCCGTCAGGATGGGGGCTGTCTGTTCGAGCAAGCCTCCATTGTTTTCCTTCTCCCAGAAGTAACGTTAGCTCAGATTGGGTTCCCAAATAGATGTAGAAGAAAGGTGCTTCCTGGGAAGTGATGGGGATTAGAACCCCGATCGAAGTGTGCCACTCCCCAGTCGAGCCCAGTCTTCCTGTATTTAATGGGTTTCTTTCGTTCTGGAACCCCATTGTCAAGTGCTTTTACATCCCAAAGGGGTCGATGACGATCACCTTGGAAGATAGTGGTTTCCTGACTCGCTGTAGTTTCTCCGGCACCCCCTTGCATTTCAACAACAAGTGTGCCGGCCTACAGTTCAATCCCTCGGAGCGCGTTAGCGAAGTCACCAAGCGGCACTTTGGGGATGACAAGTGGGAGCTCCAAGAGGAGTTCGGTTTTACTTGGAGCGGTTATCCAAGTATATCTTCTACAACCGGGGAAAGCGCCCCGGCGGGTTTGTGGTTGGAGTGGCCACCAGCCTCGTTGAGGATGCCAATGCCGACAAGCCAGAACCTGTGGCCTTCGTCCCATTTTTGTTGAGTCTTATCTACATTGGCCTTTATCAGGCGACCAACGACCCCGCCAACTTTCTTGGGTGCCAGACAGATGGCCCTCTGTGGATCGTGTATCTGTGGATCGTGTTGTACTTTCTGGGATTCGCCCGTTATCCTGAAGCCATGCGTACTCGTGTTGATGTCATTGCAGCGGGCTCGCCTAACTACCGAGGTGCCTTTAGCATTGCCAATTGTATCGAAGCCTTGATGAATGGGCGCCTTGATGGAATTGTGGGTACAGTTGCCTCCTGGCGTCCTTTCCTTAAGGAGTGGGAAAGGGTGCTCACGGAGATGGTTGAGCGCTTTCAACCGGCTTTTTATGCAAAGGGCTTGGTGGCTGTATACTATGAGGGCTTAAACTTTGAGATGTACAATCCACACCTCTGTGCCAATCAGCTAGGTTTCACTGAGTGTCTGGGCATTCCGTTCTTTCAGTCCAAGAATCATCCTATGGACACGTGTGCTATGTTTCTTCCGGGGCCTGGACTGGCTGAATAGTCTCAGCCGGCGCATCTCCATTCCGTTCAGGTTGGGCCTAGGCTTTCCGTTGGCCGATCCTCGGACTTTTCAAAGGCCTGGTACAGGATCTGGGAACAGATGTAGGCTGTTTCTCATCTGGAAAGGCTGATCGAGACGGAGAAGTCGGCCCTTCTCTTGCACTTCCTGGTCCGAGTGAGGTATCTTCAAGGAAATGGTCATCAGGCGATGACACATTCTCCTCGGGTATGATGGACTAGTATGGCTTCTATTGTACCAGTGTCCAGATGGTAACCCATTCTGTTTGTAATAGGTGTTAAAAAGATTCGGTCTTTTCGTGCGGGCTCATCATCAGAAGGAGCCCGCTTGAAAAGGAAAACATCTCGTGTTTCTGTTCCCCCATCGTTGCCGAGCGTTTCTTCTGACCGTCCCATCGAGCAGGTGTTGTCTGAGAATGCATCAGGTATTGATTGTAGTATACGTTTTACTTCTTATTAGAAGTTTTGGACTTGACACACTTTCTTTTGCCAAGGTGCCGCTGTGTTTTGCCCTATTGACGTTGATGATGTCCCTGATGACATCCCTCTCTCTTCATTGCTAGGTGGCGAAGGTCACTCAGCCAGGCCAGTATCGGAGAAGGCCCCCAGTAGAGTTGGGCATGAAGTTTTGCCTCCTCTGAATCTCGAGGTCGGGGCCCCCACAAGTAGTGTCGCCGTCACCCAAGAGCTTCCTTGTGAGGCGACAGATGTTTCCCAGGGACAGGCGACAGAGACCCCCCTGGGACGAATAACGGAGTTGCCGCCGAGCGAAACGAGGGAGGCGAACGAGGATGAGGCGACAGGAACCCCCTAGGAGAAACAGCGGAAGCCCCCCGAGGCTCACAAGTACGTACATCCTTGGTAAGTATTTTGTGAATCCTGTCGCTTGCCTTTTCCTTTAATTACTACCTGAATCGGGCGAATTTGTGGCAGCCTCTACAATCTTTGCTCGTCTCTGCCACTGTCCTCCTTGAGCATGGGATCGCTACTGAGGAGGATTTCAAAAGCTGTTGTCCATGGTGGTCGAGCTCGAACAAACAAGTGCTTGTCAGTTAGAACTGGCCATTCTGATCTCCCTCTTTCGGCGGTCTTTCTGGTGCTCGTGGGACGAATGGCATGAGGCTCTCGTTCTTAGGGCGAAGCAAGCGGAGAGGGAGTTCACTCTGTCGCAACCGCTCCCATCTTCTGCTCAGCTGGCTGAGCTCTCTGTAAAGGAGGCTGCCCTTTTAAAACGGAGGGAAGAGTTGCAATATGCTATCCGACGTCTCTAGGAGGAGTTGGATGCCACTTCTGCGGACCTTGCTACAGTTGGTCCTGGTTTGCTTGCTGCCCGCGCGAAAGAAACTGCTGAGCGTGCAGCCCGACCATACGAGAGAGGCGTATGAGCCAGACTGGGGCAAGGCCCTCGATTTTGTGGCGAAGGAAACCAAGGTGACCGGTATAAAGGACCGGATGAAACGCCTGCTGCATTCCTTGCCTCATGTTTCGCTTGCTACGTTCGTATTTGTCCCCAGATTGTGAGGAAACATTTTGAAATGATATTTTTGTGCATTTCCCACATTGTGAGCCTGTACGTTTTTAGGTACTTGCCATTGATTTTGAGGTTGTGTGTAGATCCATCAAGCCCCTTGGCGATATGAATTCCCAAGGTGGGATAAAACTACCCGGAACCACCCTTCCCAATTTGGTGTCCACTTCCCTTGGAAGGAATCTCGGACTCCCTCGGGTAACCTGAGTTTCCAGACTAGGTCAAGGGTAACAAGAAGGGGACACTCAAGCCTCACAACCTCCGAGATTTCGACAACCCAAACCACTGGAACAGGAAAGGACGTCGAGTTTTGAGAAGTTAATGATGAAATACGTGGCAAATAAGTACATCATGATTAAGAATTAGGATGACATGATTAAGAATCAAGTTGATTTGTTGATATGATTTTGATGATGAGTCGTAGAGCATGTTGATATGCTATGACCTTCAAAAGTTGAGTTGACGGTTATAGAATCCTGACAGCAGTAACATTTAGTAACTAAGATATACTACCTAAAATAGACGAACATCACGAAAATATTTTCTACATCTTCTTATGATCATTTGAGATCAAATTATATAATTAAAAAATATTTTCATAATTAGATATTTCAATAATTTGAATTAATATAAACTTATTCTCTGATAAGACAAATTATAAAAAGTTGAAAATAATATATTTTACCTATTTACGGAAATTATAATGTTTAATATTGAAATTTCCTATTAACCCTCTGTAAGGTGATAATGTTAATAAGAATTGTCTCAGAATCACACAAATTGTATGAATTATGTAGAGATTCAATTACTAACTTGTGTGAGATAAATAAATTTAATTTGCAAATAAATCATTGATTATTTCCATTAATATGTGGTCGATCATCTTACTAGACTAAATCTTTTGTAGTGGTCTATCTTAGGATTAAAATACCCAATTGACATTAAATCTATTTTGGATAGTCCCTAAGATGTATGCACTATTTCAAGACATGGAGGAAGCCGACTTTCTAAGACATAAAATGAACAACCCCTATACCAGCACCTATAATCCGGGGTGGAGGAACCATCCAAACTTCTCTTGAAAAGGGAAATAACCAATGGCGCTCAAGCCGCACAACCTCCGTGGTTTCAGCAACCCAAACCACTAGAATAGGAAAAGAGGTCGAGTTTCGAGAAGCTAATGATGAAATACGTGGCAAATAAGGACATCTTGATTAAGAATTAGGACGACATGATTAAGAATCAAGTTGCTTCATTGATATGGCTTTGATGATAAGTCGTAGAGCGGGTCGACATGCTATGACCTTACAAAAGTTGAGCCGACTGTTATAGAATCCTGATAGCAGTAACATTTTGTAACTAAGGTATACTACCTAAAATAGAAAATTTTCACGAAAATACTTTCTACATCCTCTAATGATTATTTGAGATCAATTTATATAATTAAAACGTATTTTCATAATTACATATTTTAATAATCAATTATCTATAAATTAAGTATTTGTTATCTTATTAATTTAAATGAAGAATATTCCTTTCACAATAATTTCAATTAATATAAACTTATTATATTTTAAGACGAACCATAAATAGTAGAAAATAATATATTTTACCTATTTACGGAAATTATCTTGTTAAATATTGAAATTTCCAATTAACCCTCCTTAAGGAGATAATGTTTATAAAAAATGTGCCACAATCATACAAATTTTAATTATATCTAGATTCATTTATTAACTTGTGTGAGATGAGTAAATTTAATTTGAAAATAAATCATCGATTGTTTGCATTAATATGAGGTCGATGATCTTACTAGACTAAATCTTTTGTAGTGCTCGATCTTAAGATTAACATATCCAATTGACATGAAATATATTTTGGATAGTCCATAACGAATATATACACTATTTCAATACATGGAGGAAGCCAACTTTCTAAGAAATAAAAGGAACAACCCCTACTCCAACACCTATAATCCACTGTGGAAGAACCATCCAAACTTCTCTTGAAAAGGGAAACAAGTAGTTGACACTCGAGCCGCACAACCTCCGAGATTTCAGTAACCCAAACCACTGGAATAGGAAAAGAGGTCGAGTTTTGAGAAGCTAATGATGAAATGCATAGCAAATAAGGACATCATGATTAGGAATTAGGACAACATGATTAAGAGTCAAGTTGCTTTGTTGATATGGTTTTGATGATGACTCGTAGAGCATGTTCACATGCTATGACCTTACAAAAGCTGAGCTGACTATTATAGAATCGTCACAGTAGTAACATTTTGTAACTAAGATATGCTACCTAAACTAGAAAAATATCAAAAAATATTTTTCTACATCCTCTAATGATCATGTGAAATCAAATTATATAATTAAAAAGTGTTGCTACAAATTGTATGAATTATGTAGAGATTCAATTATTAACTTGTCTGAAATGAATAAAATATCAAAATATAAATCAATTTTGGATTGTCCCTAACGGATTTTATGATAAGATTTCTCAAGTTTGAAATTAAATGTCATTATTTTCCAACTATGAAAGGTCATTGATCTAATCTGTTCCCAACCTTCAATAATTTGTTCCCAATTTTTTCATGAAATAAGAATGCATTTGGTTGCATTTTTTTAAGCAAAATAAAATTCCTTAATAACAGTAGTAAGAGCTACTATAAAAATGAAAACAAAAAATTGTGAAGTGTCGGATGGTAAGGGTGTTATTGCTGTTGTTATTGTTGTTAGGTGTTTAGGTGGTAACATGTGTGTTGAGTGTGCAATAGCAGGTGACTATAACAGGTTCTCGCGTCGATGAAACCGCTACGTAACCGCTGGAGATTACGGATCCGAGAGACTCTACCGAAACATTGTCTGTATACTCGGACTACGTGCAATAGGGCATGAGGAGAAGGTTGTTGATTGGCGAGTCGACGTACCTTTTCATTTCATATGGCAACCACACATTCAACGAATCCTCCTGGCACGAGGTGCTCGTAGTGGTAGAGATTTCCGACATGTTTGGAGCCGGCTTGTCCGCGGTCACTTCCGGAGCAAACACGCCTTTGGCGAGCACAGTGGGAGCTAGGGCTAACACAATGCCCACGACTCGATCTGGTCGTATTTCAAACAATGAAGCGGAGTATGAGGCCATAATCCTGCCCCTGCGAATTGCTTTAGACTGGAAGATAGAAAATATGAAATATGTGGTGATTCCTAACTGGTGATTCAGCAACTCCTTGACCAAAGTGAGTGCCATGCACCCCATCTTGGTAAGTACTTACGCAGAACAAAAGAGCTCTTCGCTAAGCTACAAGGAGCCGAAATCGCTCTTGTAGAGCGGGACGAATATCAAGAGGCCAACCACTTAGCACAATGGGCCTCAGGGTTGATCAGCGACTCAGAAATATCCAAAAGCGATACGACTTCGCTCGTAAGCAAACAGCCAGAATTCTACGATGACGGGATAAGAACTAAAGAAGTTCGTACCGCCAACCTTTTCAAGGCGAAAGAGGACTGGCGAGAGCCGATAAGACAATTCCTCAAAGATACGAGTACAAAAGTGGAAAGGAGGATCCGAGTGATCACCGGATATTATATACTCCTTGACAATGTCCCCTATAGAAAGACCAATGAGGATGTCCTTCTAAGATGTGTTGATCTGGACGAGGCCATCCCGATCATGATGGAAACACATGAGGGGTTGTGCGGAGGACATCAGGCCGGTATCAAAATGAGTTGGGCAATCAGACGACGCGGTTTTTACTGGCCATCAATGGTCAAGAATTACATCGAAATGGCTCGAGCCTGTCAGGCTTGCCAGCAATACGAGCCAGTGAAGCGAACCCCTGCAACAGACATGAATGTCATAATAAAACCATGGCCTTTCAGGACTTAGGCATTAGATATCATGGGAGAAATCCATCCTCACTCAAGTAGAGGAGATGCTTACATACTCGTCATTACAGACTACTTCACCAAATGGGTGGAAGAAGCGGCAAATAAGTCAATTGATCAAAAAGACGCGATTCAGTTCATTAAGAACTGCATTATTTACCGATACGGAGTACCTCGGAGCGTCGTGGTAGACAACACAAGAGTGTTCAACGGCGAACTCATGGAGAGTTTCGTCGAAGATTTTGGGTTTAAAGTGCCCAACTCAACTCCATACTACGTTCTATCAAACGGGCAAGCAGAAGCTTCTAATATGCTCATCAAGCGAGTAATACAAAGGATGATCGGGATAACCCGCGCACATGGCACACTCTTCTTCAAGAGATTTTATGGGCACTCCGGATAACTAAGAGAAAAAGCACAGGCGTCACCCCATACAACTTGGTTTATGGGCACGATGCGATGCTCCTGATAGAAGTACGTTATCGATCGCTTAGGTTCCTAAAACACCTCGGCGAACACGGGGGATACGAGGAAGACATGCACATCGAACAAGAAGGTCTAGAAACCACTATGATTAACGTGCTAAATCATTTAGAAGCACACAAGAGGAAAATCGCCCACTACTACAAGAAGAAGGTGGTCCCTTGTTCATTATTTATTTTTTGCAATGTAATATTTCTCTTATTTTCCATTTATTTTTTGTTTTTTATAATTTTAAAAATTTTGAGGTAGGACAGGTTGTTAGTCGCAAACCACTTACACTAGCTATAGAGTCCTTCTCTCTAACCATGTTTGTCTAATAAGCAACAATCTACCCTTATCTCCATGTCCTGTTGAATGCACCTCGACAATAGCGAGTTTGTTGGCTGACTCCTACTAATTCACAATCACGATCACCTCTATACAAGAACATTCGTCGAGAGTCACGTACCATTCTTACAAGAACGCTTCTCGAGACCGAACCAACTTACAGTGAAGAGACTCGTCTCGAAACATCTCCTGAGAGTGCTCTCCTAGAAGAGTTTTTTCGTAGTCGCTTCACTTGCATAAATGCTTGCATGTATCTATGGCCGATTTGATGGGAGAATGCTCGCCTTGAACATTTTCCTTTGTTGCACAATCCCAACGCGTGATAGAAAACAATAATGCATATTGTTATGCATCGAGACACACCCAATTTCTTCTTAGTTAGGCGATTGAAATAATCTCTCTAACAAACAAAGAAAAAAATTCATAAAATACTTTAACCAGCTAATAATACTCAAGTTGGATTAGGAAATACTCGAAGTTTTTGCATCAAGTACTCGAATTCATTACTGGAGACTTACTTGGGCAGAATATCCAAGGCACATTCCCCGGTTGGGAATGCTCAAACTTAACTTCCGATTAACAATACTCGAACTTAACTTCATCATTTCCTCAATTTATTTGAATCTCATTATAAGTATAGAAAAGTGCTTCATCCAACTATGTTGGATCCGATTTTGAATTCAGAAATAGCAGCCTTGTTGTTAACATATACAACATTTACCCATTCATGCATCTCATTTAAGTTTCCTCGTTCCAATAAGTCATTATGGCTAATTCATATATTCAAGTCCCCCATGCATTTTCCTTGGTTCAT
Source organism: Melastoma candidum (assembly GCA_023653495.1). NCBI lineage: Eukaryota > Viridiplantae > Streptophyta > Magnoliopsida > Myrtales > Melastomataceae > Melastoma > Melastoma candidum. The sequence continues at coordinate 7,935,722 of CM042888.1, read as the reverse complement.
TACTGTACATTTATGTCTCGTCATAGTGACCCCTATATAATTGGCGTTCTTGAAGAGTGATATACACATTATTCAGAATTCAAAAATCAAGCCCTTATTAGACTTGTGTCTTTCTCCCCTCATTTTTCATTGGTGGTTTCAAGTGCGGTCGAGTTAGAGAGTTTCTTTTTTGTGGTGGTGTATCTGTAACTACCAACTCATTCGTCGCCTTTTTTTCGTTCACGATTGTGCATTTGTATTACGAGCAGTCTATCTAAGTCTTCTATCATGACGGTATATCATCCATTGCGATTGTTGTTAACATATTCCTTCGTCATTTCCCACTTTGTTATCGTTCGCCCTTTCCCATTATGTTATCCTTCGCCTTTTTTCTTCGGGTTTTGATTATTTTGTTTTCTCATTTACTCTCTTTATACAGCCTCTCGACCATAGATGTCACCATTTTCCACACCATCCCTTCATCATCTTGGTATCAGAGCTCAATGGCCTTATGATTCCAACGTGGTATGACTTTGGACGAAGCCCACATTGCCCAACTAGAGTAACATATCACATATCTTCAACAACTGCTACAATCATTGCAAACTCATCAAGCGTCATCTACCCGTAGTCCACTTGATTGTGATGATGAAAGAAACACATGACATGAGAAGTCTCGACAAGAGTTTTCAATAGAATATCGTCCACAAGAAAGACGTGCCCCGATGATGAGTATATAAATTCCATAGTTTGAGTGGAACCTTGACCCAGAGAAGTTTATCGACCGGAAGAATCTACCGAATATTTTAAAATGAAGAAGTTCCCGAAAACCAAAATGGATGTATTGAAGTTGAGGAAGTATGCCCGTCGTTGGTGGGATAACACCAATCAACGGCCTCGACGAAAAGGACGTGATGAGATCAGGTCTTGGACAAAGATGAAGAGAGCCATGACAAAAAGTTTCTTGCGAGAGCATTATCGACGAGATTTGTATCCCAAATTGCAGTCGCCTCATCAAGTGTCGAGTGTGTTAGAGTTCACGATGGAATTCGACCGACTTCTACTCCAATGTGGCATTTAAGAAACCCCTGAGCAAACGATCGCGATTGCGGATGTTGTTGAACTACAACAGCACTGGACCTTCGACGATGTCCAAACGCTTGCTCATAAGATCAAGTAGCAACAAGCGAGGAAATTGAGTATTCATGTGTTCGCCTACTTGTGAAGGCTCCGCTTTAGCGTCGTTTGTGATGTGATTTTAATGGATGCACGTCACTTGATTCTAGGAAGACCATGACAGTTTGATCGACAGGTATTGCAATAAGTATTCCATTAGCTTCGACGAAAGGAAGATCACCTTGATACCCTTGACAACTCAACCATCTAAACACCCTAGAGTCAACATCTCGTTCAGTCTATCAAAGGTGTACAATTGATTCAAGTGATTAATGAGAGTGAGGAGGCCTACCTTTAGGTTATGGTCGAAATAACACGGGATCAGTCGACGAGGTCCCCTTGAGCAGTGGCACTAATTGAGGAGTTCAAGGACGTGTTCATGGGGAGATTGCCAATTAAACTTCCTTCACTACGAAGCATACATCACTAGATCAACTTAGTACCAAGAGCGTCTTCATCCAATCCCGATGAGGCCAAAGAACTTCAAAAGCAAGTTGATTAGCTACTCAATAAAGGCTTGGTTTGAGAGAGTCCGACCCCTTGTTATGTTCCAGCCATACTTGTGTTGTAGAAGGATGACGCTTGGAGAGTGTGCATGGATAGTCGAGCGATCAACATGATCAATCGCGTCCCGATCCTATGAGTGGATGACATTTTAGATGAATTACATGGATCGTAGGTATTTCAAGGTGGATCTACAACATGGCTACGATCAGATTCGATTGAAGGAAGGTGACGAAAGGAAGACAGTCTTCCAGGCCATGTATGGGTTATATGAATGGTTGGTGATGCCCTTTGGTCTATCAAATGCTCCGAGCACTTTGACGCAAATGATGACCAATGTCTTGTGATCGTTCATGGAGAAGTTTGTAGTTGTCTACTTTGACAACATACTCATCGACAATCAAAGCACTTAGGAACACATTAGCCACCCGAGATCCATATTTAGTACCCTTCCAACTGAGAAGCTTTAAGGGAACCACAACAAATGTTAGTTCTTTTAATCAAGTGTAGTATTTCTTGGATATGTCGTGATCGCATAAGACATTCAGTTCGACAAAAACAAGATTGAAGCGATCAAGGAAGGTCCCATGCCCCAGAACTTCAACGACGTTTGAAGCTTTCATGGCTTAGCTTCGTTCTATAGATGATTCTTTCTAGGATTTAGTTCAATCGCAGCCCCACTCACCGAAAGTTTGAAGGGAGACAAGTTCGAGTGGATTGCAGATTCCCCAACCAGTTTGGAACGACTAATGCAAAGTTTGAGTGAAGCCCCTGTTCTAGCACTGCCTAACTTTGCTAAGATGTTTGAAGTCTAGTGCGATGCTTCCAGAGTTAGAATATAGGGAGTGTTGTTGCAAGAAGGGAGACCCGTGGCAAGCTTCTATAAGAAGCCTAATGGAGCTAAGCACAACTTCTTGACGTACGATAAGGAGTTCATGGCCATCGTTTGAGTGCTCGAGACATGGAGCCATTACCTGTTACCTCAAGAATTTTGCTACACACCGACCATGAAGCTCTCAAGTAAATCAATGGTCAGCACAAACACAGTCGACGATATGCGAAGTACGTCAAGTTCTTACAAGTTTTCATCATTGTCCTCAAGTACAAACCGAGTGCGAAGAATGTAGTCGTCGATGCCCTATATAGAAAGGTGGCCTTACTATCCGTGATGAAGACCAAGTTCATAGGTTTCGAGTATCTGAAAGAGCTCTACAAAGGAGACAAAGACTTTGTAGAAATCTTTCGTCGATGTATTACTCATTAAGTCGATCAATTCCTTCAGGTGAATGGGTTCTTATTTTGTGGTTCCAAGATGTTTATTCCCATGAGATCGACGTTAGAATTGCTCATTTCTAAAGTCCATGGAGGAGCTTCACTGGACACTTTGGTTTCGACAAAACCTTGACAATGCTGCAAGAAAACTTCTATTGGCCTCGAATGGAAAAACTTGTCTAAAATTATATCTCGAGACATGTCGTCTGTCACTAATCGAAGAGCCGAGTCCAGCCTCAAGGGTTGAACACCACTGTCAATCCCTAAGCGATCATGAGAACATCTAAGCATGAACTTTGTGTTAGGCTCACCAATGACAAAGTGACGAAAGGAATCGATCATGGCTGTTGTCGCTCGTTGCTCCAAGATGGCGTATTTTATTCCTTGCCAGAAGACAAATGATGCCATCAATGTAGCGGATTTGTACTTTCGAGAAGTGGTAAAATTACATGAAGTACCAAAGTCGATTGTAACAGATTGAGATGTTAAGTTCCTTCGATATTTCTAGAAGATGTGGCACAAGATGGGAACGAAACTCGTCTTCAGCACTGCCTATAATCTGCAAATCGATGGGCAAACAGAGGCAGTCAATCGAACCCTGGTTGCAATCCTTCAAACCTTGATCTCGAAGAACCAGACGGATTTGGACATCAAGATTGCCCGAGTGAAGTTCACTTACAATCGAGCTCTAAGTTCGACAACCAAGTCATCATCCTTTAGGGTAGTATATCTCCCCAATCCTTTAGTTCCTCTCCAGCTACTGCCTCCATTTGATGCTAGATTAGTCAGTCGAGATGCCAGAGAATGTGCTAAGGAGATGAGACTGCACCATGACAAGATTTAAGCTTAGATCAAGAAGGAAGGAAAATCTCAGGAATCAAGAAAGGGCGAATCAAGGACGTCGAGAGAAGATCTTTCAACCAAGAAACTTGGTTTGGAGCCATCAGAGAAAGGGACGATTTCTAGCAAAAAGGAATTACAATTTGATGCCTCGAGTAGAATGTCCATTCAAGATTCTCGAGCACATTAATCATAATGCCTACCAGGCCGACTTCTTTATAGAGTATGGAGTATTCGTCACCTTTAGTGTCAAAGACCTGCAAGTTTGAGGTTAAACATTCTTTAACAAGAAGATGGTGACACAAAGATGTTCATCGACTCGCCTCAACCTTAATTATCGTCGCCTGGTGGAGGTATCAACCTGCTCACCAACGAAACAAGTCAGGAGGTCATCAATCAACGATGACAAGAGGTCGATTCAAGAAGTAACTTGAGCGAGGGTTTTCCTTCGATCGAGAGGAGCCAGAGACATCTGAAGAAGGCTCGATCGAGTGAAGCGAATTTGAACCATCTCTTGAGAGCACTTCGCATTGAAAGTAGTTTTAAACATCTATCCTTTCATGCATCTCATTTAAATTTTTCTCATTTAAATTTTTCTCATTCTAATAAGCCATTATTGCTAGTTCATGTATTCAAGTCCTGCATGCATTTTCCTAAATTCATTGTCGTGCATTAATATCTTATCTTGGTCACCCTTATATAATGGGTACCCTTATAAGAGAGATAGACATATTATATAATGGGCACCCTTATAAGAGCGATAGACATATTAATCTTATCTTGAACATTAAAAAATCATCGTTTAGAAATACCTGTGATCGCAAGGATAAAGACTGCGATGTTATATCTTGGAATTTGCGACCACGGGTGACATTAGGGAATGGCTGCCAGACTGGGCACTGAAGATAATTAACAAGAAAAAGAACACGTTCAATCCTCATTTCCTAGTAACAATCTTGAATACAACCGGAAACATGATATGATCACCAAACAACAACATCATCCAATCCTTATTCCTAATTTTTAGCAAGGTCATTTAGAGGGCTATCCTACTCGAACACAACAATCTTATCTTTTTCTCAAGGCACCAACGAAACTAACTTTCTTAGGATTTTATAATCAACCAGATGAAAAAGGTATTTAAAATATAAATAGAAAATAACGTATGCTTACATGAGAAGGGCGAATACGGAGCACATGTTTTTCATATAATTCATATGTTCTCTATAAGAAATACTTCACTGAAGCTTCTTTCTCATCATCTTATATGGTGGAAAAATATATACGTGAGATCCACGTCACATCTAATTCGACGAGTTGCTATGTGACGTTCTTCCATCATTAATCCATATAGTTTTCTAAGCTCCCCATTAATCCTTATTAGTTTCTCACTTTTAACTGTATCCTCACTCTTGATAGCATATTCATAAATCCTAGCGTTTATGATACCAACTCCCAGTGTATCCAATGCCTTTTCAATCATACTCGAGGTCTTTTCCAAATCAACAATTAACTTCTTCTGCAGTTATGAGTTTTCTTTTCTTTTGACAAATTAAATTTGCTTTACACGTCACATTTCAAACAAGTGTAAGATATTCGGCCAATGAGCAATTATAATCACTATTCTAATGTTCCTTAAAAGTCTTCTACTTACCAAACCCAAACAAGTCATTTTACCAAAACCAATTAGCCAAGCCAGTAAACACCAACAACAAAACAAGCAATATATAAAAGCGAGGCCCGTGGGATGAGATTTTGGAGCCCCTAATTGATATAAGGACGGTCGTTGATTCACCCACATCTTAGTCACTGTCGCCTACTGGAGGTATCAACTTGCTCGTCATCAACTAAGCGGGGCGAGAAAAGGCACCGAGCGACGGATCACACAAGTGACGCGTCTCTCATGCGAAGAAGCCACTCAGGCGAAGAGATCAATTTCACTAAGGGAAGGGATCTATGAAGTCTGCGATAAAGGAAATTCAAGATCCAAGACCATTCATCTTTCCTTTAGCATAAATGCATACCATTAAGTATATTTTCTTTCCCAATAAGCCATTTATGACTTGATCATGAATTTGGCCACGCATGCATCTCATCGAGATTCATTGTTAGCATTTAAATCCTTGTCTTTGTAATTCCTATATAAAGGGACGTCTTGTAAGAGTTTAGCACAACTTTGATTCAGACTTTTAAATCCATATTAGACTTTTGTCTTTCTATCCGAAGGAGTAGATTCTCTTTCAATCTCGTTCTTCATTTAGTGGATTTTCAAGTGCAGATTGAGTAGAGTGTATCAACCGGTGGTGGTGTGTCTATATCCTCCGTGTTGTACCTCGCCCTTGTTCTTGTTCACCGTTGTGTGTCTGTAACCGTGTGACAGACGAGTTCTATCCGAATCTTTTTATACGGTGGTGTATTTATATCAGTGGAGGTTGATATCAACCTATCGTTCCTTACCCATCCAATTCCGCACACCGCCTTATCTACCCTTCAATCCATACACCTCACTCCATTCCGCACCTCAAGTGACATCCCGCTTCGTTTTGGTATCATCTTGGTATCCCGCACCTAAAGCACCTCATCTATTCCTTATCGTCCCCGTATCATCTTGGTATCCGAGCGCAAGGTTGTTGTTGAGCACACGGTTGCATATGCCTGGAAGATTTCGATGCGGTATAAATCTTGACGAAGCACATGTTGCTCGACTTGAGCAGCAAATCGTTGACCTTCAAAAACAACTACAGTCGTTGCGAACCCATCATACATCGCCTTCTCATAGTCAATTATATAGCGACGAAGAAGAAAATCCATCTGTGAAAATTCTCAACGAGGATCGTAGCCAAAAAACCGACAACCTGAATAGAGAGCCCGAATGATGAGTATCCAGATTCCAGAATTTGAGCGAAACCTTGACCCTGAGGAGTTCGCCAATTGGAGTTCATCAATTGGAGGTGCCTGAGGATCGAAAAGTAAAATTGGCTGCATTGAAATTGAATAAGTATGCTAGCCTATGATGGGATAACACCAATCAGTAGCACCGCAGAAAAGGACGTGATAAGATCCGGACGTGGTAAAAAATGAAGAGGGCTACGACTTAGAGGTTTTTGCCGGAGCACTTTCGACGAGATCTCAACCTTACGTTGTAGTTGTGTCAACAGGTCTCAAGTGTGTCGGAGTACACGAGGGAGTTCGAGAGACTTTTACTGCAGTGCGATGTCCAAGAAGCCCCCGAGCAAACCATGGCTAGGTATCTTCGAGGACTTAAGCCCCATGTTGCAGATGTTGTAGAACTTTAGCAATATTAGACATTTGACGATGTTCGAACACTTGCCCACAAGGTTGAGCAGCAACAAGCAAGGAGGTCGAACGCGCGATCTTTTGTGAAGACTCCGACTTTTAAGAAGGGGAGTAGCTCTCACATCAAGCCGTAGTCGACTACTTCAAGGAGAGTGCCCCCTGCGACCTCTAGACCTGAAGTTAAGACGAACGAGCGTGATCCTGTTCGTCGTTATTTCAAATGCCAAGGGTAAGACATGTTGTCAAAGTGTTCCTCAAGGAGAAAATGTAATCATCAAATAGTTGTTTGATGGAGAAGCGAACTTCGAAGAGAATGCATATCCGATTTGGGATAAAGAGGAGACTGAGGAGTATCCGGACGAAGGAGAATTGCTAGTCGTCCGCATGGCTTTAAACGCAACAACAGTTCGCGAGGAGAACCAACATGAGTGCATCTTTCATACCAAGTGTACTGTTAAGGATAAAGTTTCTTTGGTGATTGTAGACAGCGGAACTTGCACCAACGTGGTCTCTATAACCGTGATTGAGCAGCTCAAGTTACTCGTAATATCTATGCCATTAGCGCCGATGAAAAGAAGATTACCCTGATGCCTTTAACCATCCAACCAGGCGAAGCACCTATCCACCAGCAGCCCGATCAAGTTATCAAGCGAATGGAGTTGATTCTAGCGACGCCCGAAAGCGAGGAGGCTTACTTGTTGGTTTCGGTTGAAACAGCCCAGGATCAATCGATGGAACATCCTCGTGCGTAAGTTTTTATCAAGGAGTTCCGGGATGTATTTCTTGAATAGTTGTCAATGGAACTACCACCTCTATGAAGCATTCAACACCAGATTGATTTGGTTTTAGGAGCATCCTTACCCAACCGACCAAATTATCGATGCAACACCGACGAAGCAAAAGAACTTCAAAGGCATGCAGATGAGCTGCTTGAAAAAGGCTTGGTACGAGAAAGCTTGAGCTTTTGCACTGTTCCAACAATATTGGTGCTGAAGAAGGATGACACTTGGCGAATGTGTAGAGATAGTCGAGCGATCAACAGGATAACGTGAAGTATCGTTTGTCAATCCCTCGACTAGATGACATGTTGGATGAGTTGCATGGAGCGTAGGTATTTTCGAAGGTAGACTTGCGAAGTGGCTATCACCAGATTCGAATGAAGGAGAGTGATGAGTGAAAAATGGCCTTCAAGGCTAAGTATGGGCTGCACGGCCCTTTGGTTTGTTGAACGCACCGAGCATGTTCATGCGACTGATGACCCATGTCTTGCGACCATTCATGGGGAAGTTCGTGGTTATCTACTTCGAAGACGTTCTCATTAATAGCAACAGTCTCGATGAACACGTTGAGCACCTTCGACAGTGTTTCGCACCCTTCGCGACGAGAAGGTGTATGGAAACCTAAAGAAGTGTGAGTTATTCCAACCCAGAGTGGTATTCCTTGGTTTTGTAGTGTAAAGCGAAGGAATCAAAGTGGACGAGAGCAAAATCAAAGCAATCAAGGAGTGGCCGGTGCCAAGGAATTTCCACGACGTTCCTAGCTTCCATGGCTTAGGGTCGTACTGTAGGAAATTCATTCGAGGTTTTAGCTCGATTGCATCCTCTCTCACCGAGTGTTTAAAAGGAGGCAAATTTGAGTGGACTTCTGCCGCACAAGCTACTTTTGAGCTACTGAAGGAGTGTCTAAGAGAAGCACCCATTCACGCCATGCCGGACTTTGCGAAGATGTTCGAAATCGAGCGTGATTGCATCCCCATTGCTTACTTTGGAAACGTGGAGCCACTACTTGCTGCCTAGAGAGTTCGTGCTACACACCAACCATGAAGCTCTCAAGTACATTAATGGTCAGCACAAACTCAGTTGCTGACATGCGAAATGGGTAGAGTTTCTCCAATGATATCATTTGAATTCTTCGGCGCGGCACCTCATTTTCGTGTAAGAACGGTTTTCTGTCTAGATGTTATCCTGAAGTATCTCGAACAGGGGATACAGGACCATTAAAAATGCACCCAAAAAGGCACCTCCGAAGCAAAGAGTCAATTTGTTTTCACTTTTGTGCTCAAAACAAACCTGGAGCAAAGAATGTAGTTGTTGACGCACTTTCAAGGAAGTTGATTTTGCTCTCCGCAATGGAAACCAAGCTCATTAGATTCGAGTACCTGAAGGATCTATACAATGACGACGAAGATTTTGGAGGGATCTACGCCCAATGGACCTTGATTCCACCTGGTGAATGGATTTCTCTTTCGAGCTTCTAAGTTGTGCATTCCCAAGAGTTCGACGTGAGAGCTGCTCATTCGAGAAGTTCATAGAGGAGGAATCGTCGGACATTTTAGAGTCGACAAAACGTTGTCAATGCTTCAGGAGAATTTCTATTGGCCTCAAATGGAGAAGCAAGTTAGGAGTATTATTTCGAGATGTGTTGCTTGCCAACAAGCGAAGAGCTGGGTCCAACCACAAGACCTATACACTCCACTACCCGTCCCAGAGCAACCATGACAACATGTGAGTATGGATTTTGTGTTGGGCCTACCAAGGACACAGAGGAGGAAGGATTGATCATGGTTGTAGTCGATAGTTTTTCAAAGATGGCACACTGCATTTCATGCCATAAGACGGACGAGGCGGGTTTATATTTTCAAGAAGTGCTGAGGTTGAATGGAATACTTAAGTCGATTGTATCAGATTGTGACGTTAAGTTCCTAAGTCGATGTTGTGGCACAAGCTGGGAACTAAGCTCGTCTTCATCACAGTGTACCATCCGCAGACTGATGGACAGATAGAGATTGTTAATCGAGCCATGGCTGAAGAACCAAAAGGACTGGGATGTGAAGCTTGTTTATTTATATCCTTATATCCGTGCTAAAATCCCTAGTTTGAAAACTTTTTTTAATATGAAAGGAAAGTTATATAAATGGCAAGATCTTATACCAATGTTATTAGCGTTCCGTGGGTCCGTTCCGACCTTATTCTCCACTCTCGTTCTAGTTGACAGAAAATAGAGGAATGGCTGACAGTGAGACTCACTTACTTATTACCTAAGAAAAGAAAGACTCTTTTTATGCTCCGATCGGGGAAGATTAATAGATCTTATGAGATCGGGACCATGCTGATAGCCTACAGTAGAGCACCGAGTTCGACAACCAAGTCGTCACCTTTCGAGGTAGTCTATGGCCTCAACCTTTTAGTTCCTGTCGATCTAATACATCTCCCTAATGCGAAAGCAGTTAGCCGACATTCAGATGAACGCGTTAAGAAGGTGAGATTGCTCCATGAGAAGATTCGTGCTCAGATCGAGAAGGGTAATCTTCGATATCAGGAAAGATCAAATCACGGGAGGAGAGCGAAGGTTTTTCAGCCAGGAGACTTAGTGTGGATTCATCTGAAGAAGGAACCATTCCCCGCAAAGAGAAAGAACAAATCGATGCCTCAAGTGAAAGGCCCTTTCCTGATCATCGAGCGCATCAACTACCACGCCCACAAGGTGGACCTTCCAGGTTAGTATGGAATCTCCGCCACTTTCAATGTGAAGGACCTACTCCCGTACGAAAATGATGACCAAACAACTTTGACGACAGACTCTCTTCAACAAGGGGAGGATGATACAATAACGATCGTCGATTCGTCCACACCTCAGTCGTCGTCGCCTACTGGAGGTATCAACTTACTTGTCATCAACTAAGCGAGGCGACGAAAGGTAACACTCAGGTGACGCGTCTCTCATGCAACGAAGCCACACAGGCGAATAGATCAATTTCACTAAGGGAAGGGATCTAGGCAACCTGCAATGAAGGCAATTCATGATCCTAAACCATTCATCTTTCCTTTAGTATAAATGCATATCATTAAGTATATTTTCTTTCCCAATAAACCATTTATGACTTGATCATGAATTTGGCCATACATGCATCTCATTTAGGATCATTGTTAGCATTTAATCCCTTGTCTTTGTAATCCCTATATAAAGGGACGTCTTGTAAGAGTTTAGGATAACTATGATTCACACTTTTAAATCCAAATGAGAATTTTGTCTTTCTTTCCGAATAAGTGGATTCTCTTTCAACCCCGTTCTTCATTTGGTGGATTTACAAGTGCAGATTGAGTATAGTGTATCAACTGTTGGTGGTGTATCTGTATCCTCCGTGTTGTACCTCGCCCTCGTTCTTGTTCACGGCAGTATGTCTGTATCCGTGTGACAGACGAATTCTATCAGAGTCTTCTTTCACGGTGGTGTATCTGTATTAGTAGAGGTTGATCTCAATCTATCCTTTCATATTCATCCAGTTCAGCCATACCGCCTTATCTACCCTTCTGTCCATACATGTCACTTCATTCCTCACCTCAAATGACGTTCCGCTTCGTTTAGGTATTGGAATCATCTATTCAACACCGTCCTCGTATCACTAATACTTTCTAACCCTAATATTCGGGGTAATAATTTGAACCCAATCCCACAACCCACATCCATCAAATGCCTAAAAACCCAACTCCATAATACCCCATTTGAACTACCCATGAGCTAAGTAATTTGATATCAAAGTTTTCCTTCACTAGATTATTGTAACCAATAATTCGCGGTACACACGAATTCTCCAGAGACAAGCGAGGAGGTACTATGAAACCACTAGACACAAACAAGATAGCAAGAACAAACTATTGAAAATGTTGATGGACTAAAGACATCCAACAACCACACAAAACACAACGCAAATTTCCACAGGCAGAGAAACAACATGTTACAAGATCAACACTTCACATAATAATCCAAACCAAATGAAATAAACAAAGCAGGAGAATATTTTTAACACACACAAGTCTAAGAAGTAGGGTAACAATCTGCAGCTCCAAAACCTTCGAACAAGATCGTTCCTTTTAAGTATCACAAGCCAGTTTATCAAGAACTCAAAACTCAAAAAACCAAACACACAGCCCATGACAGCAACAAACGTTCAATAAAATCCTTATCTAAATTCCTGTTGCTACGATAATTCATCAAACACACCAGGCACCATAAAGATAAAGTAATATTACAGGCCTCCTCCCAGTATCCGATTATGTCGAACTTCAATTGTAAGCAAAAAGTAAAGTCGACAAGGAAGGTTTGATTACAGTGAAAGTAAGTTCCCAAGAAAGAAAACATATAAGGGAGAGACAGAGAGGAGGAAGCAACTAAAAAGGGCAACAAAACCTAGGTTTCGCCTCAAACTAAAAAAATCGACTCATGACGCAGCGAGCGCTGATCGGACTGCCCGACAAACACACGGTTGAACGGGACGACGAACTCAAATCAGAGTTCAAAGGTAAATGAGAGAAATCTCAAAGGTTTTCTTCAAAGATAATGATAATTGTCCCCCATTCGGAAGCCAAAGGACTCCTTATATAGACCATGAGGGGAAGAACCCAGCCCCCTCATTAAGACTAGAAACATTTCCCCAGAACCCCTATTAAAGAACCCTCATTAAAAGAAAACAACCATAAAGTCTGACAGCACCATGCAAAAAGGAAGATGGATTTCGTGACTCTTCGTCTTCAAGAAAATGGGCTTCGACTTGTGCGCTGGCGACTTGATCGACTTGGGCGCTGGCGACTTGATCGACTTGGGCGCTGACTCAAGTCGACTTCAGGAGGGAGGTCAAGTCGCAAGTCGAGTTGGCCGCATCATTCTCCTCCACCTGTGAAAAGCTCGACCTCGAGCTTGGTTTCTCCGGGTACAGCGGTTCCTGGGAATCATGGTAAGGGAATATATCCGCAACATTGAAAGTACGAGAAATATCCATAGACTCTGGCAGATCGATGACATATGCATTATCGTTGATCTTCCGCAACACTTCATAAGGTCCATACTTCCGCGGCTTGAGCTTATTGTAACTTCCCACTGGGAATCTCTCCTTTCGAAGAAATACCATTACTTGATCTCCTTCTGAGAAAACTCGCTCTCGCCTATTTTCATCCGCAATCCGTTTATACTTCCCATTGGTCACCTCCAAACGTTCCTTGACTTGCTTCCGGGTGGCTTGAATCTGCTCTGCAAGGTCCTCAGCGGCTGAGCTTTTCTTATTGTCCTTCAGAAGAGGAATCAGGTCCAATGCATGTTGTGGAACTTTCTGGTAGACGATAGAAAATGGAGATCTCCCGAGAGCACTATGAACAGCATTGTTATATGCGAACTCCGCTTGAGAAAGTGCAAAGTCCCATTGCTTCGACTTGTCTCCACATATACTCCGCAGCATATTTCCCAGTGTCCGATTCATTAATTCCGTCTGACCATCCGTCTGTGGGTGTGCTGTACTACTAAAGTTCAAAGACACATCAAACAACCTCCACAAGGTCATCCAGAAATGGCTAAGGAATCTCGAGTCGCGGTCCGAGACAATCGACTTAGGAATTCCATGAAGGCGTACCACTTCACGAAAAAACATGCGAGCTACATTTGAAGCATCTGACGTCTTCCGACACGGGATAAAGTGTGCCATCTTAGAGAACCTGTCAACCACAACAAAGATAGAATCCATGCCCCTTTGGGTACGGGGTAGTCCTAGCACGAAATCCATAGACAAAGCCTGCCAAGGATCCTCTGGAACCGGTAGTGGAAGGTATAACCCAACATTTTGAGAATGTCCCTTCGCGACTTGACATGAGCTGCATCGCAGCACAAATCTCCACATCTCTCCTCAACTTAGGCCAATAAAACCGTTCCACCACTGCAGCCAATGTCTTATCTCGACCTAGATGTCCACCAAGACCTCCTCCATGTAAATCTCTGATCAGTTTCTCTCGAAGTGAGGTGTGTGGGATGCATAGTTGGTTTCCCCGCATGAGATATCCATCCGCAATATGGAATTCACCAACACTCTCTCTTCGGTGAATCTTAGCCCAAATGTCCGCAAAATCCTCATCTCGAGCATATGCTTCTCTCAGTTGTTCAAATCCCACTAGTTCTGTCCGCAACTCTGTAAGAAGGGTTGCGCGTCGACTTAAAGCATCCGTGACTTTGTAGTGTACTCCCGACTTGTGCATGAGTTTAAAAGGAAACTTCTGAATATAAGTCGACCAGCGGGCATGCATATCTCGACTTAACTTCTGTTGGCTACTCAAATACTTCAATGCTTGGTGATCTGAATACAAGACAAACTCTTTCCCAATCAAATAATGCTCCCAATATTTTAGAGTCCGGAAAACAGCATAGAACTCTTTGTCATAAGTCGACCACTTCCTGCGAGCTTCACTCAACTTCTCACTGAAATATGCTACTGGTCGCTTCTCTTGAGATAAGACAGCCCCAATTCCAAACCCACTCGCGTCGCATTCAACTTCAAACAACTTATCAAAACTTGGCAATGCAAGTACAGGAGCTGAGCTCAGCTTCTCTTTGATCAACGCAAAACTCTCCTCAGCCTCTTCACCCCAATGGAATTTCCCCTTTTTCAGACACTCAGTAATCGGAGCCACAATTGAACTGAAATTCTTAATGAATCTTCTATAGAAAGTAGCTAACCCATGGAAACTTCTAACTTCACTAACTGATTTCGGTGAAGGCCACTCACGAATTGCTTTAACCTTATCTTCATCAACTCGTACTCCCTCAGCACTTACTATATATCCGAGGAAAAGCAATTCTGACTTCATAAAACTACACTTCTTGAGATGCAAATAGAGCTTGTACTCTCTCAAAACAGTTAGTACGTCACGCAAATGATCCTCATGCTCGCTTCGCGACTTGCTATAGATCAATATGTCATCGAAATAAACAACAACACACTGACCGATAAAAGACTTCAATACCTGGTTCATAAGATGCATAAATGTACTCGGTGCATTGGAGAGCCCGAACGGCATGACCAGCCACTCATATAAGCCATCTCGAGTCTTGAAAGCCGTTTTCCATTCATCTCCAGGTCGGATTCGAATTTGATGATATCCGCTCCGTAAGTCGATCTTCGAGAACACAACTGAACCGTGAAGTTGATCCAGCATGTCATCGAGCCTAGGAATGGGAAATCTGTACCCCACCGTGATCCGATTGATAGCTCGGCTATCCACACACATTCTCCAACTTCCGTCCTTCTTGGGAACAAGTAGAGCCGGCACAGCGCATGGACTAAGGCTCTCACGAATATGTCCCTTTTGTAGTAGTTCTTCTACCTTCTCCTGTAATATGGCATTCTCTTTCGGACTCATTCGGTAATGGGGAAGATTCGGTAGGCTGGCTCCAGGAATTAAATCGATTCGGTGCTGAATGTTGCGTAGAGGTGGCAAACCATCAGGAAGTTCGCCAGACGCTAGCTCCCCAAACTCAGCAAGGATTGGTTTCACTTCTTCAGGAACGTCCTCTTCCACCTTGTCTTCTCTCGGCAACTCCCTTACAATCAGCAAATGGACCTCTCCGGCCGCCTTCATTTCTGCCTCTAACTCTCGAGTGGAGTCGGATCTAACGAGCAACGCCTTGCTTCTCTCTTTCTCTTCCGACTCGACACTAGGGGCCTGATTCATTGGAAGTAGAGTGTAGCGAACGCCTCCTTTTTTCAATCGATAGACGTTATCCCTTCCAGAGTGACTTACGTCATTGTCGAATTGCCAAGGTCTTCCGAACAGCAAGTGACAAGCCTCCATGTCAACCACATCACAATACACCTCGTCCTTATACCTCCCAATGGAAAAGGGCACTTTACATCTCTCTGTGACGCGAACTTCACCGACAGCCCTGATCCAGTCGATCGAGTAAGGACTCGGATGACTCTCCACCGGAAGATTCAGCTTTTCAACAACGGACTTTCCGATGATGTTTTCCTGACTTCCACTATCAATAATCACCGTAAATGGAAGAGACTTAATCAAACAACGTGTTCGAAAAAGTTGGTTCCTCTGAGTTTGCTCTTCTCGCTTTGGAGATAACATAAGTTTCCGAATCACATAGACATGCTCGTTCTCCCCTTCCTCTTGGTGCGTATCCTCATAGTCATCCTCTGGTTCGCACATGACATCCTCACATTCAGTTTCTTCTTCGATAATAGCCACGACCTTCCGACGCGGACAATCGCTGGATCGATGTCCCATCTCATTGCATTTAAAACACTTAATCGACTGCACTTTGGAGGATGTGCTAGGACCTCTCTTGAATTCAGTCGTAGGCACGTTCTTCCTACCTTCCGACCTTTCAATCGAACTCCTGCTCGGCATACTAGACGACTCCCTTTGTACTGTCTTCAACTTCTCTCCTTTAAAGGAATCTTCACTTCCCTTCCGAAAGTAATTTCCACGATCAAGTTGTAGCAGCTCAGCCTTTAACGCTAAACTCCGTGCTTCATCAATTGTGGTGATCATTTGAACTCCAATCCGATTTCGGATAGATGGGGTCAATCCCTCTAAGTAGCGCGCAACTTGCTGCCCCTCGGTTTCAGTCAGAGAATTCCGTTCGGCGAGGCGAAGAAATTCACCCGTGTACGTGTGAACGGACCGATTTCCTTGTTGACACCTCTGGTATTGCATGAATAGATACTGCTCATAATCTGGAGGGAGAAAACGACCCTTCAATAGTTGTTTCATCCTCCTCCAAGTACGAACGGCCGCACGTCCTTCAAGTGTTCTATTTTCTTGCAGCCGATCCCACCAAGCTGCTGCTCCTCCTTTGAGCCGATATGCTACTAACTTCACTTGTTTCTCTTCGGGAACTTCAGTATACTCAAGAAACCGTTCGACTTCCGACAACCAGTCAAGGAAGTCCTCAATACTAAGACCACCATCGAAAACCGGGACGTCAACTTTGAGTCTAAACTCGTCGCGCACCTGAGGTTGACGTCGGTTTCCATGAAAGTACTCCTCCGCTTCATCTTCCTCATCGTCAGATTCATGGACGAGTTGCATCCGTCGTGGAACATGAATTCGACCAGGGGGAATTCGTGGAGGGATGCGAGGAGCGACTCTCGTTGGACGCTCTTCCGCTTCAGCATTCTGTTCCCTAGGCAAACCAAGGGCTTCGAGTCGTAGCAAGATCTGGTCCAAGCGAGTTTCCATCCGTCCAACCCGCTGATCCATCGCTTGCCATCTATCTTCCTCCCGCCTAACGGCGTTCGGACCATGGTTAGCTGACTCGTCCGCCATTGAACAGCCTCGGGCAATCCCAAGCTCTGATACCAACTGACGCAGCGAGCGCTGATCGGACTGCCCGACAAACACACGGTTGAACGGGACGACGAACTCAAATCAGAGTTCAAAGGTAAATGAGAGAAATCTCAAAGGTTTTCTTCAAAGATAATGATAATTGTCCCCCATTCGGAAGCCAAAGGACTCCTTATATAGACCATGAGGGGAAGAACCCAGCCCCCTCATTAAGACTAGAAACATTTCCCCAGAACCCCTATTAAAGAACCCTCATTAAAAGAAAACAACCATAAAGTCTGACAGCACCATGCAAAAAGGAAGATGGATTTCGTGACTCTTCGTCTTCAAGAAAATGGGCTTCGACTTGGGCGCTGGCGACTTGATCGACTTGGGTGCTGGCGACTTGATCGACTTGGGCGCTGACTCAAGTCGACTTCAGGAGGGAGGTCAAGTCGCAAGTCGAGTTGGCCGCATCAACTCAGGAAAACAATTGACTCAAACAAGACGCCTAACATCCGTATCTCTCGTCAATTGTGTGCGTACACATAATCAAAAACCAAAGAGTCGATCCCACTGGAATTCATCGATTTCAATGATAGAAAAAAGGATTCGAGCAGTTACTCATAACATAAAGCAGTGAGAAAATAAGCCCAGATCAAACATTCATTACCTAACAGCAACGAAAACGATTAGTAGCGATGAGTGCGGGAGATTTCTAGTGGTGAAGGAGGTGAGCGTGAGTTGTCTGCGAAAAAAGAATGCCACAACATATCTAAGTTGTAAAAAGTCTTCTAATCAGCTGCAATGAAGCTTATTTCGTGGCCCAACGTTAGAATCAAATGGGTAAAATAACTTTTGAAATGGAATGGACTTTTCGGAAAGAAAAATCCATACCAAACAAAGGAATGAGCCAAACAGAATAGATTGCATTCCATTCCGACCCAAAATTCGGAATCCAAACGGGCTCTAAGTGTATTTTTCTACCGAGGAAATGTAGGTGATATTTGGAATAAAAAGAAAAATGGTTACTCCGGATATTGAGAGCTTTACTCCTACGAGCCCAGTCTCAATCATACATAGTAAGAAAATCAATCTTTAGTGAAATTTTCACAGTCAACCATCCTTGTACACGAGCTTGGGAACGGGACCGTAAAACATCCCTTATTTGATAATACCCATCTAAGCTAACCTCGACTTCATCCACTGATCACCTATATTATCCTACCAAATATAATTAGCATTGCCAACTACAACAGTGAGACCGCCACTGGCTAACATTTAGGAAAGGTAAGTACAGTGAATAGGAATGCTAACAATGACTTTTCCATTATGCCTAGACTCAACAGTATGTTTGTGGATATCAAAGTATATGAAAATAAGATACAAGAGCATTTAAAGCTACCATAAACATATTGTCAAAAGACCTTTTGGATTAGCCAAAAAGACTTCATTATTATCGTAATCAGTCATGCATCATCATCTATACAATATTCCAAAAAACAATATGAAGGTGACAAAAGGATTTCAAAGCTTGTGTGACTACTAACTAACCACTCATCAGGGCACTAATTTATAACATGGTGGTGATTAAACAAGAGCGTGGCAAGGGATTCTTAAATCTAAATGATTTGCTTTTGTACCCTGTGATGGTGAAAGAAAAGGGATAAGCAGTGTCATATATATAATAGAAACTATGCCGATAAATTAATTTGAGAAAACATAAGTAGGACTTCTGGTTAAACTTAACTAAGTTCAAGAATTGACAACAATACACAAATCAAAGAAACAGAGAGGAGAAACATAATCTCGTGCTTCCAACTTCAAAAATCTTCTTGAAGAGGCGTGTAGAAAGAAATCTCTAGTCAAAGGGAACATCCTTTTTCTGGACAGCATGACATGAAATTGCAACTGCAGTTCAATCAAATTGAATCTTACAAATGTATTAAAAAGAAACAAAAATTAAATTCATCCCGCCGTGCATATTTTACTGCAACAACATAGCACATTTCATTCTGCAAAAATCGTTCTTACCGACCATTTCACAGAACAGTATTTCTTCAGTTGAAACTACAGTTTTCAGCAACATGTCTACTTTATCTGCTCCAGTTCATCTCCAAGGACTTCAAGATAAGTAAATACAACAACAAGCTTTGGAGTAACAGCAAAATTATTTCTTGGGTGAGTATGCTCAAGGCAGGTAAACCACCTCCTTGCAAAAGTATAAGGTTATGTGCAAGTTCATCCATCTTATCTGTATAGCCAACAATCAAGTTAAAGCTTCGCAAAACAAATATTCCTATGTCTGATTACAAGCAAACTAAACTTCCTTGACCTTTGTATGTGAAGAGGAAATCTCCCAGACAAGGTCACTCCTGGCAACGCCAAATCACAAATGCTTTCATCCCAAGAGGATAAAAGGTATACCTCACAAATTTTGTGGCCTCTCACAACTTCTGGAAGATTTCAACCCTAGCATAAAATGGGTTATAACTATTATTCTTACATTCATTGCCTTGTAACAAAAACTTCAGCGAGCTCAATTTAATTCCTGTCCCATAACCTCTTTTCCAACATTCGAACAAAATGAACGAGCAGCATCGCAAGACATCAACAACAAACGCCCATCCAGAATACCGATTCAAGTCCACCGTCCACTCTATTGTTCACTCCTCGAAGAAGAGCTTTTCAAGCCTGGCAGAGAACATGTTAGAAGGCTGGGACGAGGCGAGGCGACAGAGCTCCCGCTTGATGGATTCCATGCGGAGGGAGAGGCCGACCTTTTCCTGCTTAAGGGACGAGGTGTCGTCGATCAGGTCATGGATTCGGTACTTCTGGCCTAGCGATCGGAGGCTGAGGAGGAGAATTCCAGACATCGTGAAGAGCTGGATGAAACCGTGCTTGTGCTTCTTGGCGTTCGCAAATAAACCCAGCGGCGGTGTCCGACCAGCGGTGGTGGGGGTGGAATGAGCAGCGGCAGTAGGGAAGGAGGAGGAGGACGATGACATTTTTTTTTCGGGGAGGTTTCGGGTGGCGCGTAGCGGCGGCGGCAGCCGAGGTAGATCGGAGGTAAATTGATACGGACAAAGTAGGTCCAGATTTCTATTTTATTTTTACCCCTTAATCGCGGTTCGGCTAAAATGCCGAGATACTACGGTTTTGTTTTTCTCTCACACTTTTTAAGACTTCGTTGGACAGTGTGGAAGTCAAAATAAAAAACAAAATATTTCTCCGTTTGATTAAATTTATGTCCACGAGGAAGCAGGCCGCGATATGGATAAATTAAAGTAACGTGCTCGCTAATAATACTAAATGAATTAATAACAAAACAAATAATACACTAACACAAGAGTAAAATACTTACGGCCACTAAAAGCACTTGAAAGCATGAGTTACAGCAAGTCGACTATTAAATAATCCTTCGGAGCTCAATGAATGATAGTCTGTTGTATTATTTCCGAACTTAACATGTTTATACATGCACGTAACCTAATAACGGTCAAACATATGCAACACGTGCTAAATAAGTACAATAACAAGCTTCAACGCTACATCTTCGATGGTTCTGCCGAGACCTCCATCAACATCTTCTGTGCCATCTCTCAAGCTCCCATCATCGAAGCTGGACCTTCATCGACACTACTCTTCCATCGACGTTGCGCTGCCATTGACGTTCTTCAAGCTTCAACGAGCGCATCTCGTAACCGTCCGCATTCTGTCACATGCTTGAATTCCTTCGTAACCGCTGCGGTTAGAGGTTGAAAATCACGTGTTTGATTCCCTTGTCGACTTCACTTTCGACTAAACATTCGCGGCAGCCCCTATTGCGCCACGACCCGTCGCGGCAACCCTTATCTATGGAGTTATTTAGCGATGATTGAATCATCTACAATTTATCGATTGATTTGAATATCAATTGAAGGATGAGAATTACATTCTGTAAATATTTTGTACCCCTCACGAGAGTTAAGGAAAAGATTTTCCAAAAGAAGATCTCTTAAAATGTTAGCAGTGTCACACACTTTCTTATTGTGAAAATCATTCGACTAAAAATCAATCGATTGTATTTTATTACAACAATATTTAGAACAAGGGAAACTATTGAAAGTGTAACTTAGGTGGTCCGAAACTACTACCTTTCAAGGATATTTTATCAAAGTTTAACGTTATTGACAATACGTTAGTTATCGTCCAACACCACAGTCTTGGGAACACCCTCAGCATTGATAGTTCTGCATGGTGATTCATTCTTATTCGACGAATCGAGCCAACGTAAGACTCAACATTATCGATTTGCTTAAATGAAGTGATAGTTTCAAGATGGACATCGATTATGAGAAGACGGTCAACCTCTGAGAGTTGCCCCTCCCAATGGGCAAGGAAATCGCTCTTTGCCCCAATCGCCGTTGCACCAGTTGCGGCAACCCTTGCCGCGGAAGCTCCATTCACCACAGCCCCAGTCGCGGCAGGCCCTGTCGCGGCTGCCCAGTCCCGACCGATCCAGTCATGACACATCCTGTCGCGACAGATCCAGTCGCGGCAGATCCCGTCACGACCTCTGAGAGTTGCCCCTCCGAAGGGGCAATGACGGCTCCCTCTCTGCCGTCCGGCCGAGGACATTCCTTCGGATCACCCTCAACGATTAGTCGGGTTTTGGTAAAATCATGCGTTGAAATGAGATATTCTGAAAGCAATCTCGCAAAATCTTCGAAATTCCGAATCTCGGAGGGCCATCTTCAAGGCCATTGTCCCAGTCACCGCACCAAAAACGTGTTGACATTTCTCATGTTCACACGAAACTCATTTACAACTCCCACTGTGGTCGCCAAAAACGTGTTTTGATATGGATTGAGAGAGACAGGTTGAAGAAATGTGGTCGCCAACAATATAAAAGAACTAATAACAACACAAAGGAATCAAGAACACAAGAGTTGAATACTTACAGCCATACTTAAACACTTGCACGAATAACTTTACAGTGAATTGACAATCAAGCAGCCATTTGGGGTTAATGAATGATTGTCTCATGCTTATTTCTGACTAACTTAGACCTATTTATAGACGCACTTAACTTAATAACGGTCAAACATATGTAACATGTGTTAAATACGCACAATAATAAGCTTCGACGCTGCACCCTCGACGATTCTGCCGAGACAGCCATTAACACCTTCGACACCACCATCGGGACCCTCATCATCGAAGCTAGACCTTCGATCCTGATCCTTCATCGACAACTATCACCTCTGTACAACCCCGCCGACATTGCTTCACTATTGGCACTCATTAGCTTCGACAAGCGTTGCCCAAAATGTCCTATCACCATGTAAACATTTTGAATTATGATTTGATTTTTTTTCCCTTTAACCCTAAGATCAACCTTACGTCCTTCTATCCATTAGTCCGCGACATCGCATGCTTCCATTACGTAATAGAACCTTATGTGGCCAGCAGTAATAAGTCTGGCCACATCTCCTGTTTCTTCGCTTTTAGGCAGGTCATCATCCCACATTTCTTCAACGTCGGAGGACCAAATAGTTTGGCGATATAAGAAAGCACGTATTTTTGTGACCTCGAAGACACATATACTTCGTCACGGTATTGACATGATGGACTATCTTAGGCCTACTCTATGATAAAGCCCACAATAGGACGCGGCGCCCGCGTGAGACAAGACGCAGCGCTCAGCCCTAAAGCCCTAATCTGCACACGACTGATTAGTGACTCTGAGAGCAGTGGGAGTCTACGACCCACGTCTGCACAGGTCACACTCCTCAAAGAATGGATTATCTCCGAAGTCAGTGGAAGTCTACAACCCACGTCCGCTCGGGTTGCACGTCTTAAAGGACAGTTTGTTAACTCTAAAATCAGTGGAGTCTACAACCCACGTCCGCACGAGTGGCACGTCTTAGATGACAGTTTGTTGACTCCGAGATACACGGGGGTGTTTTAGATTCGAGGATCTTCAGAGGTCGTAACAGACCAGGTATAAAAGGGAGAAGATCTTCCCTTAGAAAAGACACGATCAATTCAGCCAACAAAAGCTTTATTTGCTCGTCACCCCTTAGTTGTTAGGATTCCCTAACCTAGGCGAAACTCTTGAGGTTTCATTGGTCATCACTTCCACCGTCAGATTGAGCAGCCGTAACTCCGACAACCAGACTCCGCCTTCACTTACACCACCAGAGTGCGCAACCGCAGCTCTGTTAACAAAATCCCCGCCAGCATTCCACCGCAAGGACGAGCCACCGTAGTCCCGGCACGCAATTCCGCCTTCGACTCCGCCACTAAGGTGAGCAACCGTAACTTTGGTATCCACATCTGCCTCTACATTCGACCACACTCCATTCATCAAGCCCCAGCATCTAGTTTTCGTCATCCAGAGTCGCAAGTCTACAGCGCTCTGTTATCAAGTCTACAACGTCCTCGCCCAAATTCACAAGTCCACAGCGCCCAGCGCCAAGTTTACAACATCCCCTTCGTCCGGATTTGCAAGACTGCAGCGTTTACTGGCAAGTCTACGACCTCGCCTCTTAGTCTGCAACGCCCAGAAGCAAGTTTACGACGTTGCACCATCGTCCTTGCTTTATTTTTATGGTTATAAGCACCTTATTTTAATTGTAAGACTTCACATATTTAATTCAATCTATTTCATTTACTTACTGGCGACCATATCTACAAACCCTGTGAGTATCATTGTCAAATATTTTCGACGTGATCCGTTTTCGACGCAAACACCCGGATATCGATTTTTCTCAAGCTAGGTGAACCCTCGATCCATGCATTCCTTTGGCGACCTTGGAGAGCTAGTACGTCGGCACAGGTCGTCGGTGCTGGATCATTGTGTTCTTTTTAGACGCCGAATTTTTGAAGTTTGAATTGACATATTGACTCAGAAAATAGAGCCTAAAATGAAGTGTGGTCGTGGCGGTCGATGATCAAATGCGTCATCAATTTCTAATTCAATAGGACAACTGAAGATACGTCGTACACAACAGACATAGGCCTCGTAGCGATGTTTGGTTGATAGCAGATAGTCGGTTGTATAGGTCGGACAAATGGAGTCGTGTTCAAGAAGAATTTAGGAATCGTCCAGCAAAATGTGGTGGCGACGTTTTGCTTTATTGTGTTGTCCAATCGAGGAACTAGAATGTACTTCAATTGTTGGACACGTTGAATTTAGTTAGGATGATTCATTCCAAGCCAATTGAGCAAAGCGTATATGAGATGGAAGTGAGGCAATTTTACTGTCATTTGCACAATGTTTCTAGCCAAAGAGCTAGGACATACTTGAATTGCAATACTTATACTCTGACTGGTCAACTTTTTTAGGAAGCTCTTGTTATAGGTGGCAGGGATATCGTTGGTGATAAGGCTGAGTTTACGAGGAGACTACTGATAGAAATATGTTGTTTGATCGTCGGACATTTGAGAAGACCATTATTCTGAGGTGTTTTCACATGGATGCGGACATGCATATCATAGCTAATACTATGATTTATAACATTTTACTTGTCAATGACCATTGCGACAAGATTAGTAGGGATCAAAAGAGATTGTTGTATGACATCAAAAGAGGGACTTGTTCACACATTGTTGATAGGGTGCACAGTTACATGTTTGCATATAGGTACAATAATAAGAAGAGCTTGTCTTATGGGATGTTTTTTACTCGTTTATTTATCTATTTTAGTATCGACCTAAGTACTTTAGAACGGGTTCCACCGAGACATCCTAAGTTTAATGACTTTTCATTCACAATAATGGGTATTAAATCAAGTCGTGATGGTGGTTGGAAGTATGAAGTGTCATGGTGGGATAGAGATGCCGTGGATGTACTTCACAATGCAGTTTCTAAAGCGGATGATCGAGTTGAAGAAGATGACTTGTTTGTACAGGTTTTGCAATTTGTTGATGATTTATCAGTTCAAGTGGAACATTTATAATTTCATATGAATGAGTTGGCTTCAAAATTGGTGGGCGTATGTCATTGGTCAGGTAGTCTGTTGCAGCATCCTTCAAACGTACTCAAAGAAGTGAGGGAACATATATGCGGGATGATGCAATTGATGTTCATGACATGTTGTATATGGTTATTGTTGAATTGTTTTCCTTAGTTGTAATGTTTCATTATAATTATTGTATATTTTTGTGCATGCTTTCTAGTACGATTTTGTAAGCGGTTAGTTTATTTGATTGTAACTTCAAGTGCAGTAATGTAAAAAAGTACACAAAAAACAACATATGTGTCGTGGACGGATCGAACTCCAGGCGAAAATTAACTACATAAATACATGTTATGCGTTGAATTGAGGATTTATTTAATAGGCGATCGATGAACCTTTAGGGTTCTTATCTAGGAAGTTGTTCATAAATATTAGAATTTATTGGTAAAGGAAGATGCCTTATCAAGTACAACCTTTGAATGAGATATGATAACTGAGATTTTGAGTAAGTTGTTTTGTAATTTTCCCGTTGAATTCTTCAGTTTCAAGGTACGTCAAGGCGATATTAGGTTCACAGTCCATCAAGGCGACATTGGGTTCTTGTGCAGTAACGCGAGAATAGGTTATATGTCCAACAACTCAAGATTAGGTTCTATGTTCAACAATGCGATATTAGGCTCGTTGACCAACAATACGGCATTGTTAAAGTGGTTTTGATGATAAGCATTGACTTTCTACGAAATAGAAGTTCACCTTCTACATGACAGAAGCTACTCCAGATGAGAACCTTCTGTAAGGAAATATTTTTCTAAGTAATATAAAATTACTAAATTAAATGTGAATATTTCATGGGAATTATCCAAATTGATCAGGATAATTATCTGATCGAAATCAAATAATTTGGTTACCAACGAAATAAAATGAATAATACATTTCCAATTGTCGGAAATAAGTTATTTATTTATGGAAAGTTCTACATGATTGATTATAGGCAAAATATACGTTTATAGCCCTAAGTGTGGTCGAACTTTCTTTTGTATCCACATTTTTCTTTGCTATATAAAAACGTCCGCAACTTTGTATTGTACCTTTTTTCTAGCCAATTCGTGACGGCATTACCGGGAGTCTGACGTAGCTTTGACGGTGTCCTACGTGGGTGTTGAGGTGGCAATGCTACGCGTAAGAAAAACGAAAACTATACGTTTCTAGCCCTAAATATGGTCGAACTTTCTTTTATGTCAACATTTTACTTTGTTATATGAAAATGTCCGTAACTATGTGTTGTACCTTTTTCCTAGCCAATTCGTGACGGCGTTACGCCTTACCATGATGTGGCAGTAACGGAGTCCTAGATGTATCTTGATGTGGCAATCCTACCTGGACAAAAAATCACAACGTAGGACAAAATATGCCACGTCCCACAAGAGGAGTATGACTGCGCGATGTGGCATTATTAAGTGTTAAAATTAAAAAAAGTTGAAGGAAGGTCGGGGTTCTTCCCTAAAGGTTGTTATCCCTAAAAACTAACCCTAATTGTTTCTTCCTTAAATGTTAGAACGCGAATAGGGTTTAACGATTGACAAAGACGAAGACGATTAGGGTTAACATCAATAGCGTTCAAGTTCCAGTCGAGCACCACCCATTCCACCATCCCGTAACCCATCCTCACCGTCTGCCGCATCACCACCGTCAGCAGCAACCTCACCCCGTCATCAGGCTGCCACATCAAGATACACGTAAGACTCCGTTACTGCCACGTCATGGTAAGGTGTAACGCCGTTACGAATTGGGTAAGAAAAAGTTACAACACATAGTTGCAGACATTTTCATATAACAAAGTAAAATGTTGACAGAAAAGAAAGTTCGACCATTCTTAGGGCTACAAACGTATATTTTGCATTTTTCTTATACATAGCATTGCCACCTCAACACCCGTAGGTCGCCGTCAAAGCCACGTCAGACTCCCGGTAACGCTGTCACGAATTGGCTAGAAAAAAAAGGTACAATACAAAGTTGCGGACGTTGTTATAAAGCAAAGAAAAATGTGGACACGAAAGAAAGTTCGACCATACTTAGGGCTATAAACGTGTATTTTGCCTTGATTATATAGTATACGGATCATGTATTCCTTAAATAATTTTTCTTTAGATAACAAACACGTGTTATTTGTCCAAATCGAAATAGACATTATGAATCTCACATAATAACTTGTGGAAATTAATTTTTAATTATTTTCATTCATAGAAGGTTATTCGTAATCTGTAACCTTCTATAACAATTATCCATGGGGATATGATTGAATTAATTATTCTTAATCAGATCTCATCTCCAATAGATGCTTACCAATGGGAGACGTCATTTGCATATTAATGGAATTAATATCAATGATTTATTCGTTTTCCATTTAAGTGTATAAGCTATATTAGTCAATTCTACCTTCTGTGCTTAGAGTTTTGTAATTGTGTATAAATAAGGATTCGGTTGCATTCTAAAGAAGAAAACATCAGACATACTTGTCAAACGTTGGAGCTTCTAATTTTTCGTTGGTTTTAGTCTGTTAGTCACATACGATGGACGTAAGCTGTAGAAGGCTGTATTGTTGGTGAAGTATTCTGGGAGAGTGACTTGGGGGCTACAAGAAACTCTTGGGTGGAGGCTGCAGGAGATGTTGCTGGAGGCGTGCGGCTGGAGGCTGGCATGGCCAACGTGCAGTGGGTCGGAGAGAAGGGCAGATATTCTAGGAGAACAAAAGGTGAGGGACTGACCAGCTTCTGTGGTGTAACGTTCTGTGTGTGCAGGAACCTAGGACAAAGGCTAATGTCTGCTTGCATGGGGCTTGCTACGTGCGTGCGTAGGGCTTGCTACGTGCTTGTGTGGGGTTCGCCATATAGTCGCTATCTCGAGGAGGTTGCGCCGGTCGTGTGGAGACGTCGGAGGGAAAATCCATCCTTGGACAGGGGTCATTGTCTACTTGCATAGGTTCGCTGTCTACTACTTGCATAGGGAAAATCCATCCTTCTGGTATTGTTGTATAGTTACCTTTAGTACATTTTTCTGGTCTGTGTTGTGGAAGGTTGATCACGTATCACCATATAATCCTAATAGATTATGTTTCAAAATTTGATTTAGAAAGATTCAAGTTTGAAATTTAAGTCCAAAAGAAAATCTTTATAGAAGAGAAAAAATCGCTTCCTTCTACAATGCAAAAGTCTCAAAATAGCGGACCTTCTGCAGTTCATATGAACAAAATCTTGGAGATTGAAACGTATTGCGTGATCAAATCTCCAGAGGATGTCAATTTTGAGAAGTTAGATGGAAAAAAATATTTCAATTTAAACAAATCTTTTAGAAAACATAAATTATAGGAAAGAAAGTATTTTCTTTCTAACAAAATAAATTTTAGGAAAGAAAATACTCTTTTCTTATTTTTTTAGAAGTCCTCACTTCATTTGTTTCATCTTCACCAAAGAATCCACGAAACCCTAAGCTCTCAATCTCCGATTCTCCCAACTCCATGGCACCCAAGTCGAAATTTCTTCGGAAAAAGGCTCTTGCCGTCGCCACTCCCTCTTCGTCGGAGAAACCTCCATCTCCTCCAAAGGAATAGTCCACCATCCTCGCTGAACACTCAGCTGATGAGCAAACCACCTCAGAGGACCTGGGACTTCCCAAAGCTCTTATCCAAGAGGAATTGGAAGATATGGATGGGACTCCACTCGCCACACAGAGGTTCCTCCTATCGCTCAGCCCTCTGCTAAGGATTCCCCTCTTGTTGGTGAGGATGATAACTCGTCCAATGCTGATGAGGTCGTTGAGGATGTTATTTCTAACAATGAAAAACAACATTCTCTTGATGATGAGGCTGATGATGAGGTCCTGGAGGTTGAAGACACTCCTCAGGTGCTCTCCACGCCGGATAGGAAACAAAAGTGCATAGTCTCTGCATCCCAAAAAGTTGTACAACAGACGCCTCTACTCTTAATGCCAAACTTCTCCATGATGCTATGAAGCCCGGGGTTGTTGCTTCCCGAAACAGGCTGAAAAGGAAAGTCTCTGAGACCGTGAGCTCATCCATGATAAAGATCAACGTAAAGAAACCCAAGTCACCGGCAAAGGTTTCTCCCATGGAAGACACCAACAACGAGGCCATCAAAGGCTTCATCCAATTGGTAACAACTCTTTT